>VWYH01004929.1:84728-145098 GCA_013399365.1 Pampusana beccarii
GGCGGGGCCGGCCCTGCTCGGGCCGCCGCTCCGCGCCGGAGGGGCCGCGGCCGCGGAGCTGCCGCCCGCCCGCGTGTGCGCTCGGTCCGGGGTGGGGCTTCCCCTGGCCTGGTGGGGAGGTGGCTCCATGGCCGCCTCTGCTGTGCGCTGTGCAGAGAAACCGGGGCTTTCACAACTTGTAATTAGTCAGCAGGAGTTGCTAGGGAGCCTTGTCCCAGCTTGACTCGAAGTATTTCTTGGCTGGAGAGATCTTGGTACTTCAGAAAGTCTGGTCAAGTCTGTACTTGACTCTCGCTCTTGCAGTAGGAGTTTGGTGACTGATGAGGAACATGGGGTTTTTCCATTTAATTTCTCCTTGTTGGTGTAAAAGAATTGGTCCTGGCCCTTCATTGATAAAACAGGAAGGAGCAGCCTGGAAGGCTCTGGGTGTTTCCTCACTGGGAGTGATCTGAAAGGCCCAAAGAACATTAAATGTTTAAGCTCACAGTCTGTCGTTTACATAAAGGAGAAAAACACCCCAGCCCCTAAATAAAAACCCTGCCCTGTGCAAGCTGAAGTTGAAATGGAATCCACCCTGATTTTATTTTTTTTTTACAGATAGTTTAATTTTTTTACTTTAGAACAGACACTAAATGCATGTTCGACTGACTTCTACTTTTCCTGCTGTCTTAAATGCCAGCTGAGACAATAGCTGCATGATTTTTTTTTAAAATGTCAATATGTTAAAGGATATCAAACTCAAGCCGCTTAAAGGTTAAGACAGTATTTTCTAAAGCTTTAGCCTTTCTTCAAATGTAAGCAATGATAAGTGAAAAGTTACTTCCTAAAAAGAAACAAAAAAACCCCTAAATCAACCAACCAAACCCAGCAAAAACCCCAACAAACCAAACACCCCAACCCCTCCCACCCCCCAAAATCAGGCAACAAGTTCAGCAAGATTAACAGAAGTAGCTCAGGTTGGGGGAGTTCTCTGTAAAATGCAGTTAAGATTTTTTTAGCCTGAGAGTTCACAGTTGTGATGGGTGACTTTTTTTGTGTGACTCAACCAAGAAATCTTGTCTGTGTTGCAGAGATGCTTACAGGCAGGATTCCCACTGACAGGCTGGGTCTGAGTGTTGTGACACTGGTTGCAGCGTCTGTGTCAGCAGACACACCCTGGGCTGGACCCACGTTCTCAGCCTGCTGCTCTCTGGTTCTGACAGCAGTTCTGCTTTCAGAGCATTTAAAAACTGGAACAGATAAAGAACTGCAAGTGCTTGCTGTGATGCTGTGTTGCACACCGCAGATCCCGCAGAAAGCGGTTTGGGTGTTTGTGCTGTGCAGTGCAGAGCTGCAGGGCTCTGCTGCTTCAGCCTCGGCTTCCTGCCCCATCTGCCCTACTTGCAGACCAAACTGAAATAATACTTTAAACATTATTTCTTGAGCTGTGGTTTGCAGGAACAGGATATGCTGGCCTAACTGTGTAATCAGTTCTTCATGTGAAAGAAACATGACTACTACTGTGCTAGCTTAAGATTTGTAACAGCTACTTAATTGACAAACAGTAAAATGCAAGCGACTTTCCTCAATCAAGGTCAAATGTGGGTGAAACTCAGGCAATTAGATGTAGCTATATGTAGGCTTCATCACAAAAATAAATCCATTGTGAAGAAGACAGATGGAGGAAATGTTCCAGGGAACAGTTCTGGCTGGGCAGGAAAAACATTTGTGTCTGAAGTGTTTGGTAGCTCTTATCATTCATCTCGCCGAACATGCTGCTGCGTGGCTTGCGCAGCAAAACCTGTTGAGTCCTGAGTCCCTGCTCCTTGTTAAGCCAGGCTAAATGTTAACACATCTAGCTAGAGATTGCCATTTTGTTACATGAGTTTTGCTACAAGTGGCACCATGCTTTGGTGCACTATTAATAGGAATCCAAGATTAACTCCGGTAACCGTTGAACTTGTGGCATGTGATGTGCTGTTGTGAAGTTAAGTGTCTGCGCGATTGGGGGGTTTGGTTGCTGGAGGCCTTGTAGACTGTGTAGAAAGCACATCGTGGATCGGGCTGTGGATCTGCCGTGCTCTCCACAGGACAGCTTCACTGCCTTATCTAGAATGGTCTTGTAGTTAAGCTACCAGCTCTGGTTTTTCATTTTTTTTGTTCTGAAAAGTTTGCAAAATGTGAACAGCTGAAGCACACACCAAAGCGTGCATGTAATTCCCTCCAGCACTTGGTATTGCAGAGGGCTGGCAGTGGTTGAGCGCTCACATGCCTCTTGCAAGCCAGTGTCCAGCTCTGGAGTCTCTCCCGTGGTTGTGAGCAGTCTCTCATTGGCCATGGGCAGCTCTGATCTATTGTGAGGAGTCTCTTGCTCTCATGGGCAGCTCTGATCTCGTGCTGACCAGTGCTCCCGCCTGTCCCCGAGTCACCCCAGGCTGGGCAGAGCTGGAATTCACACTCTGTGCCACATCCCAGCAGATAAAAACTATTTTGCCTGTGGATGTACTCGTATAGTGGCTGTATGAATGGGTAGGCTACCAAGAACTTGAAATGTGAGCATCTGTCGTGTATGAGGCGTGTTCCAACTCTGCTATCACTAGGACTTCAGCACTTCTGTTTTATGTAACTTAGTCTTCGCCTATAGAGAAATGGGTTTAATCAGAGCTACTCTCGTGAATGTAGAAAGCTTCAAACTAAGGTATAGTAAAGTTTGGACTCCTCTTATTGTATTGGCAGAACTAAATGTTCCTCTAGATGTTGAGAACGTAAGTCTCCAGGTTTCTAGGGCAAAGTGTTAGTGCAGAGAGCGTCAACTTGGACAAGCATGAAGTTTTCAGCATGAAAGAATAGCGAGATTCGTAGGTATCAGCTTTATGATACTATTTAAGAGTTTTTAAAAAGTCTCTTCTGCTGTTGCCTTTTCCCTTAGTGTCTAAAACTCAGTATAGCAATAGCCATTAGGGCCTTCAGGGCCTGTCTGTAGCTTAAATTGGTGGTTATAATTTCCAGTTGGGCTTCAAAGGACCTTGAAGCATCTCTGTTCCCTGGAACTGCATGGGTCTGGTTAGAAGAAAGGTAACAGACACTGGGGTAGGTATCAGAACTCTGGATAATTAGTTTCTTGATATGTAGGTACTTGCTACCGAATGCTGCAACAAGATGTCAGCTACGAGCAGAGGGCTACGGTTGTTTGAGTGTGCTTCTTTGTGTGTGTGGAATTTGCAAGAGGTTTTGAAAGCTGGGAGGAAGGGTAGACAGTGATGGAAACCGCGATTTGTAATGGGTGGACACTTTTGGTGCCATGGGTTTGCATCCTGTTGTGCTATGAAGGAGGACTAGAAGCATTCCAGATGCCTTCTGTCTTATCTGATCTGGGGACCGACCCTTTGGTGTTTTGTCTCCTTCTCTCCCTCATGCAGTACAACTTGGGAAACTTGGAACTACTGATCGAAGTTAAACAGGCTTTGGTGTGACATTGGTGCTAGCTTGTTATGGAAAATTAGTCCATTATACCTTTATTCTAAGGCTCGGATACATGGAGTTGCTGTGAAAAGGTGTGTTTGAGAGTTCCCAAAGATCTTGCTTTACACAGAAATATGTGTTGCCCCTGTTGGTGAATTTCAGATGACTTTGTGCTTCAGAAACACCAAGAGCTAAACCATGGAACTAGGTAAACTACTGGACTGGTATACAATGAATTATCTGCAGCTTTATACCTACCATGGAATTCTACAAGCCAGGCAAGGCCTTTATACTCTTGCTTGCATTGAGTTCACCAGCTTGGTTCCTAGATTCTGCAAGAATAGCAAGGTTTTACCTCTTGTAAAGATGAAGCAATTAAGCCTGATAGTGAGCAAAAGCTTCTGTTTGGTGCTTCTGGGCTTTCTACATTAAAATTAAACAGAGAGTTTAAAGAATACCATTGATAAACTTAGCATTCGCTTTGGTTTTACATACTGATAAAATCTCGCTTCCCCTTACGGAAAGCCTTGCACCCAACTGGCAGCGTTGTGCAAAACATATCAGTGTCGGTGGGTTTGGACGGTAGTGAGCAAGAACTGTTCTGAGTGCCTCATCAGAACTGGTGGTCGTGATCCAGTTATTAAAATTCTGATGTGACAGTGTTAGGCCTAAGAGTGTGCATCATACCGGAGGTTCTAGAAGATCAAACCTGTTAGGTGAGTCCTTTCATTTTTGACCTCTTGATTTATTGCTTGAGGCGGATGGGCAAGAAGCAGGTTGATGAGGTGCACATTATAAAAGGAACCCGAGGAAAGGTTCAGGTCTGCTGCTTCTGCTGTGAGAGCCCCATTGGGAGACGGGTGCCCAGTGTCAGGGGATGCTCATCACCCGCTTCCTGCAAACGTTGTGTCCACTTAGCACTGATGGGCAGTACCTGTTTTGGACCTGCAAGAGGTTTCAGCACTTTCCTTGGGCTATCTCTGCCTCATCTGATTAATCACCCCTGAAGGTTAATTACAATTCTTACTCTTCTCGTGAGGATAGTTCATAAAATGTCTTAATATGGACTACTTTTTTTGACAGGAAATGGCATCACTGCCTCTAGAGGAAACTTGTTTCAGTTGTTTTATGTACAACGTCTGATCCGAAGTGAACTCTTCCTGCAGATTGCTCACTGAAGCCTCTAGGTAGCCACAAGAAAGACAGCTGATGGACTGAAACCCAGTTATTCAAATCCCGTCCGTCCTGGCGGGGTGTGGGGAGCAGGACCCTCCGAGTTCCCCTATGTCCTGCTGCCCACGGTCTCCGCGCACCATGCAGAGGTGGCCCTGGCCCTGCTCTGCTCGCAGAGGAAGATGACTAAAAGCTTCCTCTGCTACGTCACCTCCTGGCCTCTTTCCTGGCTGCTGCAGCTCAAACAACCTTATTTGGATGACTTTTTTTTTCCTTTTTTTTTTTTTCTTTCTGGGCCGCGAGAGGGCCTCCCTGAATTTGCACAATAAAGCTGTTATCTGTGCTTAATCGCAGGTCTGAGGGCTACAATGGGGTCTGCTGGTGAAAGAGTTCCGAGATCTAAACACTAACTCCTCGGGTCCCCCCAGCTCCCTCCCGGGGTCTCGTTTTTCTGCCCAATGACCGTACATCACCCCCCCTCCAGGAGTCTCTGCTGCTGCAGACACTGTTGGAAAAGAGGAAATTCCTCTCTGCCCAGAACTAATCCAGGGCAATTAAGTGATGTAAATTAAGAGCACTAGTAAGCAGCTGGTTAATTGCTTGCATTTCCCTAGGGGTGTTTGGGGACAGCAGGAATTTGCGGAGTGCAGCCAATGATACTGCATCAAAGGAGTTTGGTTTTATCCCATCTGAAACTTCTGAAACAGGCTGAAGCCTCTAGATTCATGGAAAGCTACTCTTTTGGGCAAACCTCTTTGGAACTCTTCTGTGGCTATTCCTGAGTGGAGCATTCAAGTGTTTTGGAAGTTGTGGGCATGAACCCACCCTGCTGACTCCAGTAGCTCTTACTGTAATGTTTAGAGATCATGCAGTGAATACTTGACAGGGATGTAGGAAGAGGCAGACACCGGCAGGCTTGGTGGTTATGAATCCACAGGATCAGCTGCAACAGTTTGGAGGTTTAAAGCCTGAGATTGCAGAGTTTCAGGCCTTATATTGGTAGGAGAACGATTATGGCTGCAGCAGCTCTGGGTCCATAGGCAGGTGAGCTGGTGCTGCGTCCTCCTGCGTGGCTGTGGAAGGACATCGTCACTGGTGTGGATGTGTGATCCCCAGCGGGGTACCGGGCAGGCAGAAGTTCCTGCCTTTGTACAGCAGCTTCTTGCACTTGCGTTAAGTGGGGAGAAAACACTATTTGAAGAGGCTTTTAATGGTATGACTCCTGTAAAATGCTTTTTCCTGGTTGCTCTGATATCTCTGAAGCTGTAATTGTTCTGAGGAACCTATTTTCAGAAATACAAACTTTGGATGAAAGAACGATGTTTGTTCTCATCCCATTCCCAGACTAAGAAATAGGAGCTTTTGACTGTGCTGGGTTGCTCTCCCTTTGGCTGCTGCTGGTTGACAAGCAGCTCCAGACCGAGGCAGAGGTGCCTCTAAAGGAGGAATGAATGAAAAAGCTCCAAATCTGATCCGCTCTGCAGAGAAACATGCAATTAGGCAGGAATGGGATGATGGACCAGGAGGGGGAAGAGGCAGACTCTGTTCTCTGCCAGCAGCAGTTCTGTGTCAAGAACAACAACAACATCTTGAATGAGATCAGAAAGAGGATAATGGGAGTAGTGAAAAAGAATGGCATGATATGCATGGTCTGGACTGACCTATACTCTTGCAAGTTTCTAGCACTATTGGTGAACTTGTGTTTTTTGTAGAGGAAGGCTGCTTAGGAGAACAGACTGGACTGGACTGCAGAGTGAATAATGTAAAGAAGCCTCGGTACTTTTTTGGGAGTGTTGGGGACGAGGTTAAGTTGACGTCAATCTCATATGCAGCATATTGGAGAGCTGCTATTCTGCAATTGTATGCCCTCTGATGTTCTCCAGGTATTTTCTTTTAAAGTCAATCTGCTGCAGCAGTTTAAAGCAGAACTCCTTGCAGCCATGAGCTGTTCCTGTTCATCTGTGTGTCACTGATTTGTCCTCCTCAGGAAGCCCTTATGACTCACAACCCTTTTTCTCCCTGGATTGGGAGACTTAGTTATGGTGGGGAAGTGACTAAGTACAGGAAAAATCTGCCATCACAGTCTGATCAATCACTTAGTCACAATGTTTAATGAATGTATTTGGTTTTATATAACACAGGCTAATAAAACATGGAATTCTGGTCTAAATCTTTCCTTGCCATATTTTTTTAAACTGTACTGAACTTGACTCTCTGGTATTAAATCTGTGCTTGGTTATAGTGAAAAGAAAATGAGCTGCCGAAAAAATTGTCAGGGTGAAGTGTCGGGGCTCTCAACAGTCCCCACCCCCCAGAGGTGTGACTTCTGTTCATAATGTCTCTAAGAATAATGTGTAATTTATTTCACCCTCTGTATATGCTATTCTGGAATAATGAATAAAAAAACCCCCAGTATCTGTTTCCTCAATGCACTACGCAGTCTTTTCAGTCTGGCTGCTGGATGGACAAGAGGGTTCTGCTTGTGTGGCTTTTTTCTCGATTAGAATCCGTAACTTGAATTCATACTAAAATGATCACAATCCACGGGACTGTCAGAGTAGCAGCCAAGAGTTCTGAAGGCCCTCTGTCGGGAGGTCAGCAGTTCACTGTGGACAAATCCAAACAATATCAAATTGCCCATAAAACCGTGGTGATACAAAGCCCACATAGTGCCTTGTGGTCCAGTCCATCCTCTTCTAAGAAAGCATTCCTAGTAGTCTTATAAATATGATAACTCACTGGCAACCATGTTATTAAGGGCATTCAACTCTTGCATGCAGGTCACTGGCAGCAGCGATGCCCAGCGCTGCTGGCGGGTCCCGGGCTCTGCCGCCCCGCTGGTTCCTCACCAGCACCCGAACCTGCTCCTCTCGCAGCTGCTCCACAAGGGTGCTGTGACCCACAGTATCCAAATCCTTACTAAAATCCAGAAAAACCACATCCAGTGCCTTCCCTCCACCTCTTAGGGGTGTGACCTTATCGTAGAAGGTTATCAGATTAGTCAGGACTTTGTGAACCTGTGTCGACTGTGCCTGATGATTGCAGTGCCTGTGAAATGCCTTACAGTAGTGCCCAATTGCTTGGTTAATCTATTAACTAGGTTTAGTTAATATCTGACCACTAAAACAGATCTTCTAGTAACTCTACGTCAAGAAAGCAACTTACCTAAAAAGCTGGATGGGTTGAAAGAAACTTGCTTATATTGTAGCTCACAGTGCATCTGAGACAATAGAATACTCGTGGTCTGAGCAATAACCATGTGCAGAATTGTAACACAGTTTGGTGTGTGTGTTTTGCTGTGTGGGCTTTTGTTTGTTTTAAAAACTCAAAGTTGTCCTTTAGGGATGACACTAGATTATATTACTAATTAAATTCATATATTACTAATTATATTAATATGTTCCACTAAGTTTTGTTTGACAGCATTAATTAATGGAGACGCTGCTCAGCATCTATAAGGAAGGTGTTGCTTTTCTAGTTTATCATTTGTATCTGTGTTTGTATTTGTAACCAAATGTTACAATAACTCTGTGATGAGATCAAAAGCTTAAGCATCAATAACTATTTTGCCAACATCCACTTATTTCATTTGCCCCTACCTATATCTATATATTAAGGAAATTTAAAATCACTTCTGAAAAAGTGGACTGGTTCACTTCGTTTATTTTACTGGGTAGATAATAAGAACTTTAGCTGAGCCGTATTGAATCCAGCATCTGTCTGTGTTCAGCTCTGTGGCTGCAGGTATCCTCAGTGAAAACCAGGATCTGCACTTACTCCAGGCTGAGAAACCCTGCTTCTCTTTCTGAAAACATGCTGTGCGAGCAACTGATTTTTGTTCCTGTGTCTGTGTTTTTTCACCAAGGAGCGCTCAACACATGAATTTGTTTGCATTGGTGAAATACAGGAAGCAGAGAGCAGTAAAATGATTGTTTTGGGCAATATCCACGATCCTGGAGAACCAGAGACTGCTGCGTGAATGAGCTGTTACACAGGACTGCTCAAAACCTGTGAGGTTACTGGTGCCTTGAGTAGCAGGGTCAGAAAAGGCTGCTATTGCTTATAAGACCCCGAAGTTCCGAGGCTGTGGTTGGGAAGGGGCAGGCTTTGGGAGCATTACTCAGCACCTTAAAACGCTTTATCACTAAACCAAGAAAATACTGCAATAAGCAACGTGTCTCAGTCCTCCAACCTGCAGCTCTTGTGCTGCCACTGTTCTGGGAGCTGGACTGTAACTTATTCTTTCCTAGAATCCTGGGATGGTGTGTGTTCCTTGCTGCTGTAACGCTAGTCCTTTGCTTCAAAAAGCAAGCTAGGAGCCTCTGTTACCTGGGCTTTGTGTGCAAAACATCCTAAAGTGTTTGCTGCCTGCTGACAGAATGTTTGTCTTGAAACACTAAACTGCACCTTCTGACCCAGCCACGACAAACTGGGAAGCAGTGAGTTCTAGCAGTAAGTTTCTGAAGTCTCAGAATTTTCTGGTTCTCAGTGATTGGCTGCTGCAAGTATTTCAGGCGTTGTGAAATCCAGACTGTCTTCTGCACTGGTGTGCACAATGTGCGCCCAGGGTGTTGTGGCGACAGCTGTATGTCTCTAAAAACCCCAAGTTCATGGTTTGTGTGTGGTGTTTTTTTAAAAAAAAATTGCTCTGTGGTTTATTATTAACCTCTCAAGCTGAAGGCTGACTGCAAGCTGCAATGCAATGTATTGTGCTTGGTATTGATAATCCTTTGCACAACGAACAGAATAGGGTAGAAGTCTTTTTCAAATGAGGGTACATGTCAGCATCTTCAGCTGTAAGAACATATCGTTGTAGTGTCTCTCTTGAATCTCTGTCAGAAGAGAGCAAATAGAAGGACTAAGTAACTTCCAAATTGCCGAGAGATCAGAGGAATCAACTGAAAGTGAGATCTGAACGTTTGCTTCAGCATCGTACAGGAAATATGATGCTATCTTAGTGTGTCTTTTGACAAATGCTAAATAATCAAGTAGGCTGTCAGAAGGCTGCCCTGCTTCTCCTTCAGTTCTGACAAATTTAATATATAGGCTTTGTTGCTTGCTACATACTCAGTTCTCCTCTGTGCAAAGTCTTTTCTGCCACTAAGCACCGAATGTAGCTGAGTCGGGGAGGTGAGCAGTGGCTGCTCCTGTGGCTGAGCTCTGAAAGGGTCTTTCATTCATTCAACAAAAAAAGCTGGTTGGTGGGTATCTCTTCTTTTTGTATACAACCCCTCAAATTCCTGTAAGATATTTAAAATTTAAGCTTCATGGCATCATAGCTTGGTTGTCAGTGAGCTGGTTCCCTCAGTTTAGAGGAGGGGTGTGTGTGACATGACTCTCACCTTTGTATCTTGGGACTATGGGTTGCCTTACTCAAGTTTTTCCTCTACTATGGCTGGTTTTTGACTGCTTAGTCTCATGGTGTCTGTCTGATCTCTAGAATGTCCAGCCATCATCTGCCCTTAATTCTGTGCATTGTAATGGTGGTATGTGGTGGACCTGTATTTAAAAGAAACACGTTAATCTTACTTGACCGCTGAGATTCCTGGGCATTTAGCAACGCCTTCTTGTGTGCACCTAAGTTTCAAGTGATAACTGCAGTTTATTGGGCGTTTTTTTTCAGATAGCTCTATTTCAAGCAATGTATTTCAAGAGGTGTATGAGTGTGAACTTGAGTGTTCATTTAATTGCAGCCTTTAATGAACTAGATCGACTTGGTGGCATGTTTGAGAGCTTTGCTGGCACAATAAAGTTTTGCTCCCCATGTGTGTTCCTGCCGTGCGCTGCCCCATAGTCCAACTCGATCGTGCACCGGTTGTGCCAGCCCCGCAGAGCCTGGTGGGTGTGACGGGATGTGCGCGGGGGATTGATGGGGGATGAGTCTTGTGAGGGGACGTGTGTCACAGCTACTGCACAGGGTACGGCTGGAGTGCTGGCGAGCCAGTAATAACAGTTGTTCCATAGCTTGGCCCATCTTGTCCAATTGTACCCCCCAAAAAAAAAAACATTTTACCCATCCTTCCTCCTGTAATCTGGCCAGTATCAGTGCCCCTGTGTAACTGCAGTGAACAGGACCAATGAAGTGGTTCTGCTGGAAAAAATAACAGATGAGTTATTCTCAGCCTGATTCGTTCTTTGGTCCCGGTTCTGGCGCAGTCCTGGGTGCTGATCCCGCTCTGAGGAAGCAGCGGGAGGCCAGGGGGGTTGGGGGCGGTGGGGTTGCCCTGTGGTGCTGGCACTGCTCCCCCGGCTCCCCGACCCCTCCGCCCTGGTCAGGAGCGTTTTGTGATGGAGTCCTGGGTGTCCCGGTGGTGTAGCTGCTCTCCTCTATATTAGGAAAGCTCAAGTGCTTGAACTAGATGGAGCTTAAAATAACAAAAGGTACTTCAGCAATCACAAGTTGGTCTTTTATAAACTACGTACAGTCCCAACAGAGCTATTTAAAACCTAAAATAAGTTGGTGGTGAGGAAAGCAAATATGGGTGGGGAAACTGAGTATTTAAAAGAAGTGTAGAACTGAGCTGTTTCAGGGAAATCCTGCATTTTAGGGAACCGTGACCTAAATAGAGACTAAAAGGCAGCCAGCCTAAATGAGACCCTGCGCTACAAGGAAGTTGCAGGATTTGTCCAGCTCACTGGAAATGATAGAACTGAAAATCACAGGATGATGGAACAGCTTTACCTCACACTCGGCTGTGCCTGCAGTTAAATTTGGAGGGATGGCTCATAGTCTGGGCAGCCGGGTCCCACAGTGGGGCTGTGTTCTAGCTCCTGCCAGTCTGGCTGTTGTTCACATTGCTCAGAGCTGGCCCAGAGCTCGCTGTGCCACACCCGGGCAGCGCGGGGCTGTCTGTCCGTCCAGCCGGATGGGGGCTGCGGGGCTGTCTGTCCAGACGGGCAGCCCTTTGTCCAGCTGTCCCTCCTCACCAGCTGAAGTGCTGGGTGTCTCATGGGTGAAGAACAGAGCAGGGACAAGCACGCTTCTGACTTGTTGATCTTGAATGATAAGCCGAGCATCTGAGCGTGGGTGGTTTTTATTTGCCCTCAGCTCCAGGTTACCTCTAAACCAATTCTGAACTGCAGGTGAATTTAGAGACCTTTACATAGGGAGTGAGTATTTGGTCTGTTAGCTCATGCAGCTCCAGTACTTTTACTGTACATCTGGTGCCTCTGTGCAGCTCACGCTTGTCTTGTTAGCATCCTGTCTTGGTCTTATTTTGAGTCTCTT
The DNA here is from genome assembly GCA_013399365.1 of Pampusana beccarii. Lineage (NCBI taxonomy): Eukaryota > Metazoa > Chordata > Aves > Columbiformes > Columbidae > Pampusana > Pampusana beccarii. The sequence continues at coordinate 96,571 of VWYH01004929.1, forward strand.
CCAGCAAAATAGCTGCTTGTAATGTTGGCAGCTGTCCCTGGGATGCTGGGTTTGGAAAGCTCATTGGCTGGCTGGAAATGCAGCTTGGCTACCAGGCCCATCTGCTTAACCCCTTGAACTCGGTCTTCACAGCTGTTCAGCAGTAAAGGGGGATCCTCTGTCTTTGGAATAAAGCTTGAGAGGGAAGAAGTAGACTAAGGCAAGTTCAGGGATGGGAGAGAAGGTTTCCTGTGAGAATCTTCCCTGAAAATGTGAAATACTTCCAGTGGTGGTGGGGTATGTTGAAACTGTTTTGGTTCAGTTGCTGCAGGAGCAGCCAGGATAATGCTAGTGTGTGGTGCATGAGTTAAGGGGGATGATCACAAAGTGCACATTTACCTGTGAGTAGGATTGCTGAGGAGGGGCACACGACAGCTGCCAGGAGGTCGCCTGTACAGCTGCTGGCATCTGGAACAGCGCCCTGCTGGCCGCCCTCGGGCTGCGGAGCTTTGCTCAGGATGTGGTTGAGCTCAGACATGTGAAGTGCAACTGCCAACCCCACTATTAGTGTGTGAACACCATAATATTAAGGCACGGTCTTTTTCTCCGAAGAATAGTGCCTTCTAACAGGGCCAAACCAAATGGGTGTTTACAAACTAAAACAACCTCGAAACAAACACCAAAGCTACCTGGAGTGTAGAAGTTGCATGATGGCAACTGCATGCGGCTGGATTTTGCTTTGAGTTTTGCCTCCTGATCCAGATATTGTGGAAGAGGGGTCGGGGTTTTCCCCATGATTTTTTAATCTGCTGGGTTTTGACTAGTAAAGGATGTTCTCTTTAAGCACCTCAAACAACAGGTACAAAAATAGTTATTTTAAGGGCCTATTCAAACTAGCTCTAAAGAAATAGCAAATGGCAATGTTAATGGCTTGGAACAGCTGCAGGAAAGCAAAGGGAGGAGCATGAGGAATCTATTTATGAGAAAGGAAATGGCAAAAATAGAGAAATTGATCTGTTGCACAAGGGTGTATATAAGTTGTGTAATAAGTGGCCTAAAAGTATCTGGACTTGAGTGTAAATGTGAGGATCCACCCATGGCTGCTTTTACTGCCTTAGTACTTTCATCCTTAACTCCTTTTGTCAGTCTGAGCGTGGTTTGCCCCCTGGACAGGGTGACAAGCTGCTGGCAACCACGGTTTTGAAAAGGAAGGAATTATATTAAAGTAGCTGTAACTTGGAAGCATGTCACTAATGACTTCAGAACCCATGCTGTACAGAGGGTAGGGGAATTCCCTGTCTTTTTTAAAAATTGTTTTGAATTAGTAACTTAGTGGTAATCTTCTTATAAAGTAGAACTTTTATTCCTGAAAAAGTTGCCTGCCCAAATCAGATCACTAATTAAATTGCGTAAATGACGCCTCCAGAGTTCTAAAACGCCGAGTTCTCCACCCTGTGAAGCAGCACTGGCACAGCCTGGCTCTGCATCCTGCCTTACTAGTGAGCGCTTGCCAGTGCTGACTGCAGATGGCAGCTCTGGACACTGGAACGTTGACTGTAAGAAAACTGGAAGTTGGGGCAGGGTGGGTGAGTGAAGGGCTCTAAAAATAAGGCAACTGCAAACGTCAGCCCCTTTGCATAAGGACCGGGCTTTTTTGAAGCCCTCTTGTGAGCTCCGTGGACGTGGTTTGAAGGAGACCTAATTTTTTAGAGAGACTGTCCTTGGGGGTAATAAATCTGATTCTCCACCACTTGAGGGGAAAAAAAGAAGCCCTAGTTGACCTAAGGACATAGATTCCCTGACTGGATCTGAGTAACTGGGGTCAGGGCTGATGGACGTGGACTGCATGGAGGTCCCTGAGGGCTCCACGGGGTTGCTCTGCACTCTAAACACTGGGCACTGATCAGCTGCAAGGGGCTTTAACACGGAGGGAGTTGTGTCTTCTCACACTCGCTCTTGAGAACCGGAAAAGAAACAACATACTGCTGTTGCTCTGCTCTCATTACCTTCTCAATGGCAGCAAGTGTCTTCAAGGAAACGGATTTTTTATTTTTTCCTCCCCATGGCAACATTCCTGTTTACCGCTGACTGTATGGAAGAATTTTATTTTCCTTAGCACTGGGAGATGAGCAGTTCAAATTAATCTCAAAATAGTTTCTTGTGTTAACAGCCAAACAAATATCCGTTTGAGGCTCTGACACTACAGTGTGACAGGGTTTATATTGGGACAAATCACTTGGTTTCTTTTTTGAAACTGACTGCTTTAGCATTATATTTTGTGCCAGTGTTTAGAGCTGCCTCAGTCAATCTCTTCTCCTTACCCTTGTCAAGAACAAGGGTTGGCTCTTTCAACCACGGGATACAACGCCTGCTATAAACCCTGTCAGAAAAGTTGTCCAGAAAGTGCTGTTGGAGTGGACACAGAATCAACCTATTTTGAACCCCTTTGTGCTTTTTTTCAACTTATCCTATCTTAAAGGGCCTTTTCATAACCCGTATATTATAATCATGCTGCAATTCAAGTGATTTGCTCTTTTATCATTTTTAGTTCAAACGCTGACCTAAGCAGGAGGTTTTATTGATGGGATGCTGCTCAGCCAAGCTGCCACTTGATTTTAAACAAAGGAAGGTGTTTTGGTGTGGTTTGGTGGTTTTGTTTGTTTGTTTTGTGGACTTATTAATACATGTTGTGTACTCAGGGCAGAACGGTATATTGCATATGTTGCTACAGGGCTCTGCACATTAATCCAGTGGTTATGGACTCTCCTTGAGGACTCCAATCACACTTGTGATCTCTAGATCAGCAGCAATATGTATTTTCCAGTGGAATATAGAGGCTGCTGCCAGTTCCTCACGTTTTGGGTCTAGAGCCCAGTTGATGTGTGTTTCATAGCACACTGTTTGTATGATCTGCTCCATCCTTCTGCAAGGGCTGTGCTGGTAGGGGTAAGAGAACAGGCCAGAAAAATTACTTGTTACTGAAGCTAATAAGTGCGTCTTTCTGTGCTTCCAGACTGCGGTTCCTGATGTCTCTGCCAAGCTGGACTCACAGTGATTGAGCTCATTCATTGAGACTGGAGTTGTCCAGTCCCTTGTTCCTTTTGTCACTGTTTGCTCACAGAGAAGCCTGTCCTCCGTCTGCAGGTGGCTTTTAATTTAGTTTTATTATAGGTACAAACTGAAATTTCCCTCAGTAGATGTGAAATCAGGCATAGCAGTGGATGAAATTTTACTGTAAGCTTCAAGCAAACCTGTCGTTTCTTGCCCAGTCTGCCTGTTACAGTTGGTGTTTTCTGTGCTTTAATGACAGCCACGTGTGTCTTGTTCATGTAAAGTAGCCTGAAGCTTGGAATATTGAATTAGTTTTAAATGGGTGTTGGGTGCATAAGGTAAAAATGCGTAAGGAAGGCAGTAAGGTTCAAGGTCCTTGGGCATCGTGGTACCTTCAGAAATTTGACCCACAATCTATAGCTGACTGTCCTGTGTTGCGTCTTAGCATACAGTGGGTGAAGACAGTTGGGATGTGTTTGTAACTAGTGTATTGCTGGAAGGTAGAGTCAACTCCCTGTCTGGCTCTGTCGGAAATGATATTATAAATAGCCCAAACCAAATAACTGACAACTACTTCTGCAAAATGGGCTTGGATGCTGCGCTGTCAAATGTGTGAAGAGAACAGGAGATGGGTGGGGAAAGTGCCATTTTTTTTTTTTTTTCTTCTTACAACAATCATGGGGGTGTCTTATCTAGTAAAAGTGTTTCAGATAATGGTCTTTGCTTGTGTCTGGTTTTAGTCCTAGTCTAAGATGACTAAAAGATGTGTGTGCAAAGAAGCTCAGTTTTCTGTAGCATCAGCTCTTTGTCTTCAGGCCCTGCCCCAAAGACATTAGGGATTCTTTGAGGGGGGAGTTCCTGCTGCAGACTGGAGCCAGATACCAAAACAAAGCCAAGACACAACCGGTGACTGTGAGGGTAACACTATAACATGTACCTATAGCGCGTAAGTCGTTCTTCTGGCTCGTGGGTACCGAACGCATCGGAGGTGGGCAAGCTTCCTCTGCCACTGCATTACGGTGACTTTATTCGAATTGTCACAGTGGAGTGGAACGAGGCACCTTCCTTGGTCTCGCTGGCCCTGCTGTGTCTCCAGCGAGATGAGCAGGACAGGGCCGGGGCTCTGGGGCTGCGGTGGGGCTGTGCCCGGGGTGTGCCAGCTGCTGTTCCCCCACCGACAGGCTTAGGGCTATGAAAAGGCCCTTTAAGACTGCTGGAAGGGGGCTTGGTTTAATTCAGTCTAATCGCTTTAGCAATTGCAAGCGCTTTCACATGACAGATTGCAGCTTCACCCTGACACGGAGGAGCTGGGGCTGTTTGGGCAGGGTGCTGGTGCTGGGGAAGGAGCCGATGTCGGTGAGTATGGCTGGGGCTGCGGTGGAGCCGTTCCCCCATGTGCTCTGCCGGGGCTGTGCCGAATGAGCAGTAAAGCATGACTTTTCACTACGCCATTTTCAAGCCACCAAGTGGACTATTTCTGGAGAAGCTGGGAAGTGTGAGTTTCTGAAGCTTGCAGGGTACAACAGCTTCCCTGCATTCAGGACGTCCGGGGAAGAAAGAAGCTTTAGCTCAGGGTCAGGGTTTTGTAGAGGTTGATACTCTGTTGTGCTGACTGTACCTGTTATTGTGACATGAATTTCCTAGTGCTCTGTTCCTGTCTCAAATTCGGACAAACAGAATTGTCTGTTCTACCTCTTGTGCTGCTCATTGCAGTGAGGCATTAGTACAAGTTACACATCCGTTACTCGGTGTGACCGTATCAGTCTTTCCTGTTTGCCCTGCCGTACGCAGCTACTCGTTTTCATCTTGGGAAGTGGTTAGAGCAGGTTTTTAGTAGGGCTCCTTCAGAGACCTGGAAGATAAGTTTTACTAGTGGCAATGAGTATCAGTTATCGGGAGTCTCAGTGGGGCAGAAAGTGAGACTTGAAGGTATATGGGCAATGTTAAAATTTCTGAAAAGGTGTTGCAGAGACGTGCCTGGTACCACTGTCTGCTGTCACCTGTAGTGTGCTAAACCCCACGAGGGGACGGTGGGGATGTCCTGGAGCTTGTGAAAGCTTTTGCTGATCAAAAGGAGCTTTCTTTGGCTGTGGCTGCTGGGGGGCTTGGAACGGCCCGTGGGTGTGGGAGGTCTTGCCCTCCCCAGACACTGTCCTTGGCAGCCGGAAGCTCTGACGTGCTCTGCTAGTAACAATCTTTAGCTGTGCTTGGGCTGGTAGAACAATGGTAATTCCTCAAACAGAGAAGAGGAAGAGTCGCTAGGTTTCTAGCAACTTCTTTCCTGTAGCTGTTATGAAATGAGTCAGTTAAATATGTTTTTTTTTCTTCCTGAGTATTTTTTAGCTTGGTGAATGTAAATTTGCTTGTTGAAATGAGATACCTGAGTTTTCTTGTGCAAGATGGCTTCCTCTGAAAGCCCTTCATATAAAGTTGCTAGCCGTTTGTGTGCAAAATATTGTATTAAATGATGATGGAAAGACAAAAGAAGGCTATTTAGAGGCCACCTACTAGGGTAAAACTTCTGCTAGTTTAAGATCTAACCAGAATTTAGAGGGTTGCAGACACTTGGATGTGGCAGTGAGTGCATTGTAAATGTTATGATGAAAAAATTCATTTAGTTGCTTTAAATAGAGTTTGAGTATAAATTACTGCCTTAGGATAGTAATTTTTTGTAAATGTGATGATGAAATCCAGTAAATCCTCTGAAAACACCTCCCAAGTGTTGACCATTGAAGACAAAATTTGCTAACAATAAATTTTGGAAAGGGGATGCAGTGTACTCAGGAATGAGTGCTGTCGCTGTGGACCTTGTGATCTGATTGCTGCTGGACAGTGTCTTTTTCTCACTGTGTTTTCTCCTTTACATCTCAGCACCTTGCCTGTCTGGACTGACAGACCCACATTGGATATGCTCAGCAGTCCAAGTTGGTTTTCTTATTGAGGAGCATTATATTCAGTTTGCAACCTAAATGGTGAGCATGCCAATGGCTATGCCAGCCCTCAAAACTAGGAAAACCTCATTAGATGGTTTACAAATACAAAATATACAAGATTAATGCTGCTGAATCTTGAGGCTTTTCTTAGAATAAGCGTTGATGGTAAACTAGATAAATGGTTTAGAAGTGCTTTGGCAGGGTAGTTCTCAAGGGATGGGGCAAACTAAAGCAGAGGAGATTCAGGCTAGAAATGCCTTTTGACATGCTAGGAGAGCAGATTTGTATTTCTGTTCCAGTGCACAGACTCCTGAAACAAAACCCTCAGTCAGGCCTCGTATCTCGTGCTGGGGACGGAGAGCAGCCCTCCCACCACCTGAGACGGCAGAAACCGCACTTTGTGTTTCCAGTTCACAACAACTGGCTCAAGAAAAGCCCTGGCTTGGTAGCATATGGGAAAAAAGTCTTTGTATGTTGTTTCCACACCAGTGAAGCTTAACAAAGCTCAGTTTTACAGCGAACTAACTTCTCAGCCAAGTATTAAAAGACTATAAACCCAGTGTTTAGAATGTCCCCGCAGAGCCCGGGACGCGCTCCCCCAGCCCCGCGCGGTGCGGGAGCCGCGGGATGCGCTGCGGACAGGACCAGCGCTGCTGGGTGTGGTTCTTGCAGCAAAACCTCCTTCCTGTGCTGTCTCAGCTCGTGCTGTTTTCTGAAACAGCGTCTGCCAGAGCTGTGAGACCCTGTTCAACACCGTGCTTGTAAAGCTCAGGGTGCTGTTCGTCTTGAGCACAGGGGGCTTCTGCTGGGGAAGAACTATCTCAGGATTGGATGCGCTGGTCAAATGATGGCAGCTGGTCACATAGCTTAAATGCATTTAAGTGAGAGACAGTGAAAGAATTTTGCTGGTTCCAGACCTTACTTTACTGTGCTAACCAAGGTGTGAGTCTTACAATTAAGTATTCTGCATTAATTATGCAGATACTTACTGAAACAGCTTTATTTTAATTTTTGAGGTCTGATTTGCTCTGAATAGCTCAAAAGCTGTTGGGGCACAGGTTGCAAAAAGCTGCCACAGTGTTTCAGTTCTGTTTTCTGGTGCTTCCTCTGTGCTCGGATTCTTCAGCGTTCAATCACCTGTGCAGATGATATTAGAGTAGCTATTGTGTTTGATCCATAAACAGTGGAGCAAAAAGACTATTTTTCTTCCATTGTAGCTGGTATATTAGTGTTTTATGTGGACAGGAAAGACTTTAAAACAAACAAACGAAAAGCAACCTGTTGCTGAATGGCTCATTTACCATAACCCGTCCTATACCTGGACGTGGCTTTCGGACTCTGGCTCTCTGTGGCAGGTGTCTCTCGACAAGTCGGGCTCACCGGGCACGCTCTGGTAGGACAGACTGCTGTCCAGCCTCAGCAGCAAAGCTGCTGGGGAACGTTCAGCCCTTCTAGTACTTGACATTCCTGTTTCACCAGAGCACTGTGAAATTAGCCAAATGTCAGCACCTAGGAACTCAGGACAATAATTTTGGGAAGGTGTAGCAAGAGAACTTAAGGCACGTGTATGCTATCGAAAACTGCTAATTTTAAACAAAGCGTGATTGCTTATGAGTTTAGGTTGTTTGCTATTTCCTTACTACTTCTGTGGGATGGTTCTTCCTCAGTTTGGCTTCATTGTGTCAGAAGGTTTAAGAAGATTTCAAAACCAACTTGTACCTGGCCTGCTTGTTAATATTTTTTCTCCAATGTGTGTTATTCCTTGGGCATGCTACAATTAGAACTGCGACTCTTCTTGACTTCAGTTGTGCTGCACTAAGCCTGCGTTTTAACTGCTTACAGAATGTACTTCTTAGCTAAACTTAAACGAAGGAAAGCTTTAGGTTCGTCCTGAGAGGATATCAAGCACAAACCAGGTGCGCCGAGGCTCCAGTACACTTTTTGGGAAACTTTGAAATAGATTTGACTGTAGTGGTCTCTTTTGGCACTTGATTTAGACTTACCCAGCAGAATGGTTCTTGCTTATGGAAAAAGCCTGTTCGTAGCTCTGCTGCTGCTTGCTGAGTAAACAAGATGTGAAATCTGTCCCTATACTTGGTGGAAATACAGGGATCGGGAAGGGCTGCGATCATATCGGTATTGGGTGGTTCCTTGAATGTTTCTCTCCTTGCTTGAGCGTTTTTTGCTCTCTAGGGTAATGTGGCTACCTTATAGTCTAAATGTGAGTTTGAGTTATTCTTACTAAACCTGTCCACAGAATAACTCCCCTGCACCCCACTCCTCACCCCGGGAGGGCTGGTGAGTGTGCTGTGAGGACTGATTGCACTGAAAAGCAAATAAATTGGGATTTTTCTGGTGTGGGTAAATGGCTGTTGGCGAGAACTATGAATGCAAAACCTGTATGCTGGTGTTTTGTGCACTGTGAATATCTTCTCTGTACAACTTGAATTTTGAACATTTGCTTTGATGGAAAAGCATTAAAACATTTTGATCTTAAAATATCTGCAGCTTGCGTTCATAAATTATGAAATATCTTTACCTTTTTCAATTGATATGTAAATAGAAATGGATTTTCAGACAGCTTGGTGTACTTGCAGGCCTTGCTTTACCCGTCAAAAGTTAAGGTACCTCTGTTCAGGCAGGAAGTTTCCAATCCACCCCTAAGAATCTGCACAGTGTTTTCCAGTAATGATCAAGAGTTGTGAATGGAACTGACTGTGTTACACTAGTCTTTGAGTTGAAATGCCTCTACTGTTTTAACTTGTTTCATGAGAACTGTGGGTAAAAGATGTACAGATGTGTTCCTACCTCTGTGGGGTGGAGCTGCCAAGTCTCTTGCTGCAGTCCCTTGCCACTTCATTTCACATGTGAAAATGTGATGCTGAGACTTTCCTGTCAAGATAGAGCGCATCAGATAACGTTTCTTCTGGAAGACCATTCATGATCTTCTTGTGTGTAAGGCTAATATTGTAATGAAATCTTGACTGCAATATTAAATTACACCCAAACTGTTCCTGCAGTGTTTAGAGATCTTTCACCTCCCTGAAAGAACTGGAAAGCAGCAGGCGACCCTGTAGATGCTGTACTGCTTTGTGCAGTGTCTGCACGTAGTGGTGCGTGTGTTAGTTCAGCATGTGTCCTTTTTGCCTTATTACAAGATCCCCTGTGTGCCCTGTCTGCTTTGTACCTACAGCCCTTGGAGCGTATCAGGGATCGTGCCTTATAATTTCTCAAAATAGCTGTGCAGATGGGAGCAGTATTGTTAGTATTGACTAGTCCTCTGTAGCAGGCTGAGCTGTTAATGCTTCCAGGGACTTCCTTGACGTGCAACTTCAGATGGAAGTGTTGGGTGTCTGGTTGTGTGTGCCAAGGTTTGGAACATCTCTGCTGTTGTGAAAGACGCTGCGATGTTTTATACTAGAAATTCAACCTCCCCACCTGGAAGTGGCTCTCGTGTGTCAGTATATGCATGGTAATATTAATGGGAACAGAGGATAAACTCTTACACTGTGAAACAGGAAAGTGAAATTTTGCAGGGAAACTAGAAACACGGTGCTGGCAGGGCAGGTGGCTCTGGTGGCAGTGGGAGCTGGGGGCTCGGGAGCTGGTCCCTGCCTGCAGGCAGGGGTTGGTTTCGTGGTTGGGTAACGTCACTTGGGTCACTTGGAGCGTGTGTTGTAATGATGCGTTTTGTGTCTTCCAGATCAGCGTGCGTGTTACCACCATGGATGCTGAGCTGGAGTTTGCTATCCAGCCCAACACTACAGGGAAGCAGCTCTTTGATCAGGTAAGTGATGGAGCTGCAGAAGATTTGAAGTTGGTGTGGCTGTTGTGATTCTGTTAAGGCAACAGCAAAGAATTTCTAAAGGACTTCAAAGATAAAGTGGCAGTGTAGATAGTGACTTGATGAGAATTCAGCATAGTAAGAAATAATACATTTTTTCAAAACTACTGCATTTTTTCATCTCCAAGAATGTGTTAGTAGCTATTCTATCCTTACTTCTAATGAATGAAACTGGTGCTGTAGCTCATAATAATAATAATATTGGAAAGCAGTGGGTGTCTGCAGAAAAGTCTTCTGAGGGAGCTAGTGAGCCATCTTTGGTTGGTTTACTTGCAAGCATTGTGTAATTGGTTTCGAAGAGTAGCTGGTCTCTAAAACAGGAGAGGCTTAGCTGGGTTTCAGGTGTTGCTGCAGCGTTAAGTGCAGTGCAGTGAAGTGATGTTGTACAGCCCCATCGGGCCCGAGGGAATCCTGAGGGCTGTGCTGTGTCCATCAGGCGCGTCAGCCGTCCTCGCCATCCCTGCTGGGCCAGTTTCCTCCTGCTTGGCCCAGAGTCAGGGAGGCGTGTGCAGCCCACGTTGGAGCAGCTGAGACAGACGTTATCAACCACAGTGGCTGGAACTTTGGCAGGCTCCATTGTGTTTCTCTACTGCTATCTGTGGATTTACTGCTTGGGGGAAAATCTGAACAAGAGGTTTACATCTTAAAGAAGAGTAAAATGAATTGTGGATTAATGACAAGATGAAGGAACTGCCAGACCAGATATATCTGATATGGGTGCAGTCCAGTAGTGTGAAGGGTTCTGGGGCCAGCCCTCCACAGTACCTGTCTTAATGAAGAGGGACACTTATGGGCTTACCCACCCAAAGAAGTCAGCTATTTCTTTTGGGGCCAGGAAACCCAATTTAAGTTATTTTGTTTTTTTTAATTTTTAACCACAAACTACTACTTTCTCTCATACTCAGCCAGATGATTCAACACTAGATATTATATTGCTCTTTGCAGCCTGGCCCTGAAGAGGAGGGAATAGAGTGGAATAGGCTTTACTGAAAGAGCGTCCTTTCATAGTGGGAAAAGGAGAAAGGCTTTCAGGAATGTTCTGAGTTGCAGTGCAGTTCTCAGATGCCTGTGTGTTACTCTGTAGTAGCTCCTACATACTTTAGCCCAGTGTCTCAAATCTGACAGTTTTTGATTGATAGAAATGAGAGCTGGATTCTGTCTGGAATTCATCCACGCAACATGGAACTTCAGCAGTTAGTTCCTGAGAGCCGAAGTGACATACATGGGAGATGAGGTGACAAACCCCATGTTCATCAAAAGGTGAACTGTTTCACATGGATGCTTCCCATGATTATTTTTCAATGTTTGATGTCTGACATTATCCAAGTAAAGCACCAGGTGCTAAGAAGTGATACTACAGAAGTCAGTAGTATTTTTAATCTGCAAATGATATTTTCAGTCAGCTCTAGACCACCTGCAGGTTTTGCTGCAAGCTGACACTGTGGTGGCGGAGTTTGGCTTCTGCAATTAGTTTCTGTTTGAGAAGCATCTGGTCGTGTTTCCAAGTGTGGGAACTCTTTGTGTCTTAGTAATTGATTTCACCCCTTTGTGGTGTTTTCTCCAACAGCTGTGCATTCTCCTCCCTGCAGTGTGTTTCACACAGCGCCTGTCTAAGCAGAAGTTGTTTTTTTTTTCTTATAGTAAACACTTTGTGAAGGGAGAAAAAATGCTGTTGCAGAACTAAATTTCTAAGTTGCTAATGTAAATAAGGCAGTGTTTAACTTCAGCTAAATTGGATTGTAGGTAGAGTTGGAAGAGGAAATACAGTGGGGAGAAAGTGTGTGAAGCTACCTGTTAAACATTTGCTATTTCTAAAAGGTCTAGTGGACACTATCTCTTCATGATGTCCATATATTACACTTGCTGGAATAAGAATAAGAATTAAACTGTTTTCTGGTGCCTAGCATGCAAGATTTCCTTGTGGAGGTAGAAATGTTGGTTCCCGATAGGGCTGATGTTGAAATGAATGTCCCAGAGCCTTGCCGGGGCAGAAGTCCAACCTTTGACTAAATGATTAGTCAAAGACCTCGCACAACAGTGCCGGGGCTGCTGGTGCGGTCGCTCTGTGGTGATGGGGAGAAGGACTGACCCTCTGCCAGGGCTGCGTGTTGCGAGCTCTAAGGTGGGAGCTGGCAGTACATGTGGGGATGGCAAACACCCTTCACATCTCACAGGAATAAGGAGTTTTGGAGGCTGCTGCTGCGTGAGTGCTTGAGGGCCTGATCCCAGCTGCTGTCGCTGCCCTGCAGTCTCGTCATCAGCCCTTTACAATTAAGGAAACTAATTGCCAAGGAGGCAGCTATTCAGCTCCTGCCACAATGGGAGATGTTTAACCTTGGTCTCTGAAAGCAGATACATAAGACTGCTGTCTGTCCATGTTTGGTGTGGTGGTTTTTTCTTTTTTTTAGTGGAAAATTCAAGGAAAACACATACTTCATGTATATGGACGTGCTCAAACAGATATTGATCTTTGCATAAAGAACTAACTGAATACCAAACCAAAACATGAGAGCCTCTAATGAGCTGACAGTAGATACTGAACTTGGGGAGGGGGCTTTGATCAGTCAGCTGGCACGTATCAGTGTGTTCCCGCGGGCCGGGCTGCTGTGTGGGTCAGTTCCTGCAGAGGGACAGTCTGGATTCTCCCGCTGACGGGGCTGAGCAGCAACCGCTGCCCCATCAGCTTTTCGCTCTGTTTCAGTTTCTGTCCTAAGCTGGTCTTGGGTCCCCAGATGGGCTGTGTAAGAACAAAGTTATGGCTGTTCATTTTCTAGCTCCCTTAAACTGTATTGTGCTCCTGAAATTGCCAATCTAGTCTTTTCTGCATGATGCTTGTCCTGAAAAAGGAGCTGCTTTCATCAATGCTTGCTTTTTTTTTTTTTTTGGAAGGGAGAGTTCCTCTACAAAGCAAACTTATGGTTTTGCTGTTGCGGCACGTTGATCTTCTGGTGTGAAACCTGACTTTTGACTTTTTCACAGGAAAAATTTAAGATACCCTGCATGTTTTTGCCCTGGAGTGCCCTTTCACTTTGAGCTGGTAGTTCTGAGTTAAGCAGAGGGGAAGTTGCGGAGCATGGTCGAGGTTTCTAGCTGCACAGCCATCTCTGTGCATGCTGATGGCTTTGTTCAGTAACGTTTAGGTGGTATTTGCTTCCACCTGTTGTGTATAAAGGTAGATAAATGTATTCATTATGCCACACATAATTCTGACTTACTATTAATAGGATTCAGAAGACTTTTGGCAAGCTTGTATCTAGGTAGTAGCTTTATGAGGAAGAACAGTTTGAGTCTAAAGTTTCGTAGTAATAACAGTTGAATGGGCTTGAATTAGAAATGTTCCTGTCTCCCTCTTTCCTGTTTGGTTAAATTCAACGTGACTTTTTGTAGTGACAGAACAATGCAGATGCTTCACTGCTTGGTTAGAAATCATTTTCCGCACCAAAGTAGCTGGCTGTGGAAACATCACTGAACTAATATATGGGGCAGCAGCATCATGATTTACACTAGAGATCTTCCTAGAACACCCCATCCTCAGGCTTGTAACTGTACAGCTTTGGCTTAAATAGCTTAAGCTTGGGTGCACAGTCAAAACCTGGATTAATTGAGACAGTAGCATTGTACTGTCTGTCTTCTGCAGCTTTGCTCGTGTGCCCCTCTCTGTGCTCAGGTGCCTCTTGGTATCAGCTGCTCAACCCCAGTGTGTACCGACTCGCTAGTGAAACTGTAACTCTGCTCCCATTCCTCAGCTGCTCCTGGGGAATCAACAGGAGAGCCTGAGGGTGGGCTGTGCCTGTTGGGTGCTGCCTGTCCCTCTTTGTTTGCTGCTGCGGTGTAGCCTGGGATGCTTTGGCCTTTGGCACATGAACTTGATCAGAGTCAAATGTCTTCTCTGCATGTTTTGGTCTGGCTCATGTGTAGTTGGTGCTTCTATGCAGGATCTGTGCTTGTTTGCCAGTGTGGTGATGTATTTCCTGGGCTGAGAACAAGAGGAATCTTCAGTCGTTGTTTTGACGCTAAAATCTACATTTAAGAGGCTGCTTGTGGTTCTCCTGCTGTGAGGCAGCACTCAACGGCAAGAACAGGGTTGGGGGGAGATGGATGGAGTGACAGACCTGGGGACTGTGGAGTAAGGAGAGGTGAGAAGAAGTTACTTGGAAGATACTGTGTTTCTTCTCTGAACATAAGTAAAAGAATTGTATAACCATGTGCTTAGACTGTTGCCAAAGGTGAAGTGAGAGTCTCCAGAAATGTCAGGGTGCTGCGGGACAGCTGGATTTTAAGGCTGCCTGTAAGCTTTTGCCAGTTGTAGAGTAAGCCTTGTGCTGCTGCCTAAACAGTAGCCAGGGACTGATTCGGTGTTCTTCCTGGTGTGAAGGAAAGATGTCGCTTTCCAGCTGAGAGTGTAAACTTCAGGTGTTTGAGCACAGTGGTGCGTGTTGAACAGTGCTCTGTGTTCTCCTGTCCTGTGTGCCAGCTCCTCTCCATCCTCAGCCACTGCCAGGAGCTGTTGCTGTGTGGAACATCTCGTAGTTCATCAGGGCTCTGCTGTGCACCACTAACACAACTGAGCTGCTACCTGCCAGCCAGGCTCCTTGCAGCTGGAGAAAGCTGTTTCTTCATGCCTTTTCCCTTTCTAAACGGCACTAAACCTGCTAAAGCAGAGGTGTGAAGGAGGGAGGAGGGCTCTTCCTCTCCCCGTTTGACCAAGGCTGTTGTCATGTGCATTTACTTGGAAAACAGTTTCCGTAATTTGGGCTAAATGGGCCACATCTGTGCTCAGATGCCTTGCTTTACAGCTCCTGTAATTCCTCCAGCAGGAGTTGTGCTGCATTTTGGTTTGATTCGGTAGCAGTTTGAGGGGTGACGTTCTGTGCTGTCCCCTCTGCCCCCCTGGGGCTGTCACTGCTGTGGCTGTGCAGACTTCTGCTGTGGAATAAAAGTCCTTTTGTGCAGGGCCTCAGTGTGGTGCCCGGCGGTCCTGGCTGGCAGTCCAGCTTGTTGGATTCCCAGGCGTCAGCTGCTGACAATGGCAGCCGGGTGAGCAGCACGCACAGCAGGGCTGGAGCTGCCATCCTTCACATGTTGCTGGGGTCAGAGCTCTCCTTGGCCCTGGGACAGCCCTTCTTCCTCATGTGCTTTCAATGTATATGGCAAACTCTGCTTCTCTGGAAGTCTCCTTAGCTGTGTGCATCCTACTACGTGATGTGCACAAATTAAGGTTTATCTGCCCCACTTTCCCTGTGTTTACTGTGGGCTTTAGGCCAGTTCTCCAGTTTGCAGTCAAGCAAGGACAGGGTGAATAATTTCATGGACTTCAGTGGGATGATGTGTATAGACCGTACGACCTTGCGTAGGCTTTGTCTGTGTGTGCACACAGTAGCATGTCTCTGCTGAAAGCTGCCTTTGGGTTTGGGGTAGGAAAGGAACTAGGGCCCTAGTGCTGCCTTCGTAAGGCTAGAGGAAATGCCTGGTCCAAGCGCTAAAGAATCTGACTAGTGGTGTGTTTGCAGGGAACCAAGTGCCCGGTTTGTCTTGCCAGAACTAGAGACCCCATCACAGAGTGCATCCTTAGCATCTGACAGGGAAGTAATTTAAAAGGAAGTAGGTGTTTAGAGAGAAATCATAAAACTTGGGACAAGGCTTTACCAAGAAGCTTCCCCCTCCTTTTTACCAGAAGTAGCATTGCCCTGCAGTCGTCTTGCCCCCCCATGAGGTGCTCGTCTCTTGTTACACTATGTCTGCAAACCTTTGTGTTTTCAGAGCACCCATGGTGTGCTGGGGACATGACTAAGGAGAAAGCTTCCATAGCGGTGCAGTTCATTTCTGTGGTGGCTTTGTCCTGGCCCAAGGGACAGCATACCCACTGCAGCACCTCCTCATGGTGCCACTCATTGCAGAGCTGCATGAAAGGCCTGTCCACAGCTGTCAGTGGAGTAGAATACGAATCGTAACATCACAAACCTGGTAGGATACAGCTGAGCAAGGTGATTCATGGCTTGTCCAGGAGTGTACCATTTGCATTTCAGGTGTACCTGAAAATGGATCTGTGTTGTTGACACTTGTCAGACCCGTTGCATTGTATTTTGACTACGAATAGAATAGAATAGAATAGAATAGAATAGAATAGAATAGAATAGAATAGTTTGGAAAAGAGCTTTAAGATCATCAAACCCAACATTAACCTAGCATTGTCAAGTCCACCAGTAAAACATGTTCCTAAGCACCATGTCTACGTCTCCAGGGATGGTGACTCAACCACTTCCCCTGGACAGCCTCTTCCACTGCTTCACAACCCTTTTGGGGAAGAAATTGTTCCCAGATCCAACCTCAACCTCCCCTGGTGCAACTTGAGGCCGTTTCCTCTGCTCCTGGCGCTTGTTCCTTGGGAGCAGAGCCCGACCCCCCTGGCTCCAAGCTCCTTTCAGGCAGTTCAGAGATCAGAAGGTCTCCCCTCAGCTCCTGTTCTCCAGCTGAACCCCCCAACTCCCTCAGCTGCTCCCCATCGGACTCGTGCTCCGGTTTTCTCCCCAGGAGACGGTGCTCCCATCCAAGCCATGAGCAGCCAGTTTCCCCGGGAGAATGCTGTGGGAAACAGTGTCAAAGGCAAATGTGTTGGCTTATAGGTGACTGAAGAAAATAGTGTCCTAGCTGTCGTTTGTAAAGAGCAGCAAGCCTTAAAGAGACCAGGGAGAGGGACGAGTGCAATGCATCTCCCACTTGAGACCCCTCAGATGCCCCATCATCCAGGTGTGTGCAGCACAGCAGGGGGGTGGATCACTGGGCACTGGTTGTCGTTGCGTTTGAACTCGCCTCTAACACGTTCCTGCCACCACTGGGATCAGCCATCTGACTGGGGCTCTCGCTGATCATCTTTCTTCCAGGTCGTCAAGACAATTGGTCTAAGAGAGGTCTGGTTTTTTGGACTTCAGTATCAGGACACCAAGGGCTTCTCAACATGGCTGAAATTGAACAAAAAGGTATGTTTGCTTCAAGCTCTCTTGTCCCGGGTTCCCTTCTCTTGGAGGACGGGGCAAATTCAGTCTCCGTACTTGTGTCAGGGATCTGTTCTTGCCTCTCCACACACCTGAGGTACCGCAGGACCAGCGAGCTGGTGCTGCTGTCCCGCAGTCCACGCCTCCCCAGGCTACGGGGAATTGTGTCTGACCTCGTCCCTTTGCACCCAGTCCTGCTTGTTACCCAGGCACATCCGTCACCTGTCCATGTGACATGCTGACGTGTTGCTCATGTGAGTGTCTTGGTTGGAGAGAAACCTGGAAAGTAACTCGCCTAGTGCTGATTCTAACTAGTGGCTTGTCATAAGCCCTGTGTGGAGAGGTGAGGAGGTATTTAGCAGTAAGCAACTGAAAATCCTTGCTTTTCTGCCCACTCACTTCTGCTTTGGTGTCAAACCAGCACAATTGGAAAGGAGAGTTGTCTTCTGATGCATCCTTGTCTTCCTGCTCATAAACCTGCTCCCTTCACTTGGTATGTAGGCTTCAAAATCTGATAATTCTGTTCCAGGTAACAGCACAGGATGTACGCAAAGAAAGCCCCCTGCTTTTCAAATTCCGTGCCAAGTTCTACCCAGAGGATGTGGCAGAAGAGCTGATCCAGGACATCACACAACGCCTTTTCTTCCTCCAAGTGAAGGAGGCAATTCTGAATGACGACATTTACTGCCCTCCAGAAACAGCCGTCCTTCTGGCTTCCTATGCTGTCCAGTCAAAATATGGAGACTTCAACAAAGAGGTGCACAAATCTGGCTATCTTGCAAGTGACAAACTGCTCCCACAGAGGTAAGTGAACCTGGGGAGTCTCACACCTTGTTTGCCTTAAAGAGTTTGTGGGGTTTTTTTGGGGGGGGGTGGGGGGGCTGGGTGTGATTGGAACATTCAGAATAAAATACAACCTGGTGCCTCTGCCTGGGATTAGTTGAGAGCTTTAGTCTTAAACATATTATTGCTACTGAAGAAACTCTAGTCAGAAGTAGTGAGAGAAGTTCCAAAAACCAAAAGTGGAATGCTACAAGGAAAAGCACAACTGAATACAACTTTATCATTTGTCAGAGTCTGAGCACTGGCCAGTGTGTCTGTACCTAGCTTTATAATAAAGCTGTGTTTCCTGGAGTGTTTTTGTGGGGGAACTGTGATGCCAGTGAGTGTTTAATGAAGCGTTAATTAGGAGTGATGTGACTGTGTGTGCATAAATGCAGTGGCTGCTCTCAAACATTCCGTGTACTCTTTCTAGAGTCTTGGAGCAGCACAAGCTCAACAAGGACCAGTGGGAGGAGAGGATCCAGGTCTGGCATGAAGAACATCGAGGAATGATTAGGTAACTGGTGCAGTGTGAAAATGGTGTATTCAAAGTAGTGTGATACATGCTGCTGTGTAATGTATGAATGCATACAGAAATCCATGGCTTGCTTCATGATGAGTTAGCATTCCTCAGGTGATTCTGGGTTCATGTGCCTCTGCCCTTGCTAGTCCACCTCAGCGGCCTGTTCTCAGTAAAACAAACCAAGTTTGCAGAGTGGGTTTGTTGTTACCCACCAGGGTGGTGCTTGGACCCTTTGCCAGCTTGTTGCTGCTCTGCTCATGCAGGAGGACAGCACCTTCTTGCTCTAATGGATTACAGACTCAAAAAGGAATATCTGCTTCCTCTTTTGCATGCTGCAGAGAAGATGCTGTCTTGGAATACCTGAAAATTGCACAGGATCTGGAAATGTATGGTGTGAATTACTTCAACATTAAGAACAAGAAGGGCTCTGAACTCTGGCTAGGTGTAGATGCTCTTGGACTTAACATTTATGAGCAGAATGACAGGTAATAAACCCCCTCTCCTCATCATTACCTTCAGCTCCTTTCCCCTATAGAGGCATGCAAAATTATCTTTTCTGGACTTAAAGTCTTTAACTAAACTCTACAATTTCTAGATATCATTCTTGGCTGTATTTTTGACGCTGCCAGAATGATCCATAAAACACACTGGTTTGGACCAAAAAATACAAGAAATTGTCATATCTTATCAAACTACTTTTACTTGTATCCCTGGTCTTCCTGCCACAGATGTATTCTCCAGTTCTGTTTTCAATTAAAAAAAAAAAAAAAAAATTGAAAAATTGCTTCTTGTTCATAGTTCATTTGCATGACTAATTTTGTTTGCTGATTCCAGTCAACATAAGAATACTGAAGTATAAGGGCAGATCTGGTAGAATTTTGAGGTTTATATTTTAAGTTAAGGATTTGGAATGACTTGGGGCTTTTTTATTTCCTCTGCTTTCCGTTTCTGCAGGCTAACGCCAAAAATTGGATTCCCTTGGAGTGAGATCAGAAATATCTCCTTCAATGACAAGAAGTTTGTTATCAAGCCTATTGACAAGAAAGCACCAGTAAGAAGCAACATTCAAGTTAAACTTTTGGTTTCTTAGCTGAACGATCTCTTTTTCTCATTGCACACAATCTTTTCATCAGCAATGTCCACATTGACTTAAGCAGTGCTCTATACACTGATCTGTTCAGCTCAGTGTGTGTGGAATGGGTCTAATGGCAGCGAGGTGATAGTCGGGATTTATTTCTGTCTGGGAGGATAGAAATTTGTGCAGTAAGCTGTTCACAGCCAGTGGCAGGGAGAAGTTCTTTTCTTTTGCGTTTCAAGCTTCAGGCCATTTTGTAGGGTACATTGGGAGGGTGTTTTTTCTAGCTCATTTATAATGAGCGTGATTGGTTTCACCTTTAATGCTTATTAATTTTTTATGTCAGCTGATCCTTTCTGTTCCTCTGGTCATTCTTGTTGCATTACTGCTTGGAAGCATTTCCCTGCTACTGTTCTTGCCTGTTAACAGAACAAAGTTAGTTATCCACGGGACATAATGTTTAACGCCCTTTCTGCCGTAAGACAAAACTTTACACTTGATGTGGCTGGCTGAACTATTGCATTAAATAACTAAGTGGGAGAAGTCATAGTCTGGGTGTGCCTGGGGAACCAGCCCCTGATGGTGTTGGTGATGGAATGGTGAAGTTCTGTGTGCTCCATGTGCTGGGGGTGCTTCCGATGGGACCCAGCACACTCACTAACAACAGGTTGGGCAGTTCTGCCCCAGGTGTGTTTGTGGGGTTGCAATTCATTCCTGAAAGATGCATGTCCAGCTACCACCACCTGTGAATTAGACACCGACGAAGAAAACTGCCTAGCAGTTCTAGGAGGCTTGGGGTCTGGGAGGTTATTGCATACACAGGAGGGTTCTTATGCTGGAAGAACAGGTCTAACGCTGCCTTTCTCTTGTCCCAAGGACTTCGTATTCTATGCCCCTCGGTTACGGATTAACAAACGAATCTTGGCCCTTTGCATGGGGAACCACGAGCTCTACATGCGCAGACGTAAACCAGATACCATTGAGGTGCAGCAGATGAAAGCACAGGCGCGGGAAGAGAAGCATCAGAAACAGATGGAGAGGTTGGTGGGGTTCTGAGGAACCTGGACTTGGTTATCACTGCACAGTAGCATCGTGTGCTGGATAAATTGCTGGCAGCACCTTAATCAGCCTGAGCCAGAAATACAGCAGATTGCTTTCTGCTTCAGTATATCTAATGAGCTGATGGAAATGGCACTCATCATAAATGTGACCCACTGTCACTTTCTTAAAGATTTGCCCCTCTATTTGATGGGACTAATACGGATCCTGATATAAGGAGATTTCCCTTCTAACATTGCCATTGTGAACTTGCCATTGAGATGAATGCCAGCAGAGTTTTTTAATTTCTGCATTTCTATAAAGGGACACACCTGGAATAAAACTCGTCAGCTCAGTGCTGTAGTGCACATCTCTTGTATGCTCACAGCTTTGCTAGGAAGCACTCCAATCTGACTACCTGTTAATTTGAAATTGCATTATGACTTCCCCCTCATCAGAGCATTGCTGGAGAATGAGAAGAAGAAGAGAGAGTTGGCAGAAAAGGAGAAGGAGAAGATTGAACGTGAGAAGGAGGAGCTAATGGAGAGACTCAAGCAAATTGAGGAGCAAACCAAGAAAGCTCAGCAAGGTAATATGAACTATGCCAGTATTCCCTTAGACGCGCAGTGCAGTGTTGCCCCGGTAAAATGCTGTATGCTTCTCTGCCTTTAAGGGTAGGACTTTGAGATAGGTAATTCCCCACAAATCAGTCAGGCAAGTAATCAGTTGGCTTTGAACAGGCCTGGCTCTTAGTCTTCCAGCTCCCATTACAATGTGAAGGAGAGGAAAGGGGAGAGTTGCTTACGTCTCCTTTGCCTGTTTCTCTGAAGGAAAACCCTTATCCAGGATGCAGGTGTTAAGGGCATTTTCTTCTACTGCCATTCTTTACTTGATCTCTCTTCAAATGTGCTCCTTTATTCTTTCAGAACTGGAAGAACAGACCCGTAGAGCCATGGAGCTGGAACAGGAGAGGAAACGAGCTCAGGAGGAAGCAGAGAAGCTGGCTAAAGAACGTAGAGAAGCAGAAGAGGCAAAGGAGGCCCTATTGAAAGCATCCCATGATCAACAAAAGACCCAGGAACAGCTGGTAAGTGGGTGACCTGAAAATTGGGTAGGGAAAACAGCGACAGGGTCGGCATCTAAGCTTTTGAAGCAAACCAGGCTATGAATGCAGTGAGGCAGCATAGTGTGGTTCCATAATTTTTTTAGCCTCAAGCAGGTGAGCTTATGCCTAAATACAAGTGTATTTGTATTGTACATGTGGATTGTTGTGCTTTTTGCTTTTTTTTGTATGTGCTAATGAGAACAGCACGTAGAGCTCACTGGTTGCTTTCTCTGGTTTGGATTCAAAGAATTGAGTTGTGTAGCTCTGTTTGGAAGAAAAACAAAACAAACCTCAAAAAACCACCACACACAAAACCAAACACCTAAAACAAACCAACCAACCCCAAACAAAACAAACCATAAAACCAAACCCACAACAAAACCCAAAACTTTTTTACTTCCTTGCATCATAGAGATATCAGTGGGACTGAAGTTTACAGGAAGGCTTTCTCCTTACCGAGATGATATTAGAGATACTGTTCTTATTCAGGACTTGGACTAAATGCTTCATTTAGCAAGTACTTTTGTCTTGTCCCACTAAAAGCTTTTCTTGTGCAGGCTGCTGAGATGGCAGAACTCACAGCGAGGATCACGCAGCTGGAGCTGGCCCGGCAGAAGAAAGAGAGCGAGGCCCAGGAGTGGCAACAGAAGGTAAAGCATAACCTGAGCACACGGCAAGTTGCTCATCATTTTGTGTTATGACGTAAACTGCCACACTAGCTGCCACACTAGAAGGTGGAGGAGCAAGCTTGAGGCTGTTGTAAATACCTAGCTTTGCTTTTCTTGGTGGAATGAGTGCCCTGTTCTGAGTCCATGTAGAAATATTTTGACTAATTAGGCCTATAGGCTATATTTCATGAATGATAACTGTTCCTCTCTGAAGTGCTAGTCAGCAGAAAGTTTTGCAAATTATTGTGGCTGAGTGGCTTTGGAACACATCACTTGGGTATGCAAGAGGTGCAAGGTGTCCTGTAACAAGCACCCAGCAGTGCTGCTGTGGCGCTTCTGCGAGAAGTCTTGTAGACTCGGGGTTATAGTGACTGACTCGCCATGGTGTGTCCTACTGCAGGCACAGATGGTGCAGGAGGACCTAGAAAAGACCAAAGAGGAGCTGAAGACTGCCATGAGCACCCCTCATGTCCCTGAGCCCATGCACGCAGAGAACGAGCACGATGATGAGCACGATGAGAACGCGGCAGAAGCCAGTGCTGAGCTGCGGTCAGAGGCCACCATCAAGGACCGCAGCGAAGAGCAGCGGACCACTGAGGCAGAGAAGAACGAACGGGTCCAGAAACACTTGAAGGTAAGAAGTTGACAGCAGAGAGGGCGGGCATGTGGGGGCTGCTTCTGTTCTGCTTGCCATTCATTGCAGCTGGAAAGTGTTACTGGTATTAAAAAAAAAAAAAAAGGTGGAGGAAAGAGGAGTGACCATGATCTGCCACAGGGCTGCTTAACCACTGAGCAGAGGCAGATCTTGTCTCTTGGCACTTGACTTCCATTTCACTGGAAGCAGTGAAGTGTTTTCAAGCAGTGCCAAAAGGCAGCATCTGTCAGACGTAGTGTGGTCGTGTGGGTCTCACCAGCTGTCTGACAGCTGGCTGCAGTGAACCAGGGCACTTGGTCCTGTTCCTATCAAGCAGCTGCCTGTAACTGTCCTGTCTGACTGGGCTGCATTGCAGAGGGCTCAGTGTGGAGGGAGCAGCTGCACCACCTGCTCATAAGGAACTCCAGTGCTCTGGTGTCCAAGCTTTGCAAGCATTTTGTTACACTGCCTGTAGCTGCCTGACTTATATCAGGCTTTGCTTGTTCTGCATTGTGCTGCGGTGGTCATGCACAGGTGGAGTGACAGAGTGACAGAGGTGCCCTTTATCTTCTGCAGCAAGTTTCTTTTGTGGCAGAAAGCTAGTAGTTGCTCAAATTCTGCAAGATGTTCCTGTTGTCTCTAGGGATCTTAAGATCATATAGTCACACTTCCTTGCTCAAGCAGGGTCAGCTAGAGCAGGTTGGCCAGAACTGTAGACGTTTGGGCTTACCTGCTGCCTGTCCACGGGGATATTGGATCTTTAGTATGATCAACAAGGAACCTCTTTGTCCAGCTTTGAGTCTCTGGCACGTGCTAACCCATTGCTGTCTGTTCCCCCTTCTCCAAAGGCTCTCTCCTCGGAGCTGGCAAATGCTCGGGATGAAACCAAGAAGACGGCCAATGATATGATCCACGCTGAGAACATGCGTCTGGGCCGAGACAAGTACAAGACCCTCCGTCAGATTCGGCAGGGCAACACCAAGCAGCGCATCGATGAATTTGAGTCCATGTAAACTCCCCTGCACCCGCTGCCCTGTGCTCTCTTCTCCCTCTGTCCCGTCCTCTCTGTCATTCACTCCTAATCATGCTGTACTGGAACCACTACAGAAGAGTGACCATGGTCTTATTCATCAAGTTTTGGGCAAATGCTGGGTTAAGCAACAGAAGAAAGGATAGTATTTACATCTTCCTAAGTTGGCTTGGGAAAGCAAACATTTATTGGGGCAAATCTGAAATTGTTTGGCTTTGGGTAGAGTCTCACTGCATTTAGTTTTATATTGCTTACTGCAGTGGCTGCGTTGCTGTCCTCTCCTGTGGGGTGGGGAGGCCAACAGATACTTTTACTGAATTACATGAAGTGCTAACGGTTTGACGCTGTGCCTTCCTACTAACTTGCACAAGCTTCAGTATTAAGCTTAGTAGCCAGGGTCTGAATTGTGTAGCTGAGAAGGGGAGACTGGCACTTAGGAAGAAGGGTTGGAAGTAGAATATGGACTTTCTTTCTAAAAGACCAAAGCTTTTGTCCTTCAGACGTAAGCAGACCGAACAGATTCTATGGTGTTCCTGCTGGTTTTAGCTTTTGTTGGTTAATGATGGAACTTTGAATTTCCTAATCATGAGGAGGCCTTTGGAATATTTCCACTGATGCAGTGTGGTTTGGAGCCTCACCTTCCCTGCTTTACGGAAGTTTTGTCTCTGGTAGATGGCTTTGTTCTCTGTCATTTGTCTGACTTGAGTGTAACCAGTGAGGCAGAGATAGCTAAAGAACACTTGCCTTCTTTTTTGGGTTTGCCAATGGAACCCTAAAGGGGTAGGCAGACGTGTAAAAGACTAAAAATTCCTGTAGCTGTATTCTTCCTTTGCTGAACCAGTACATTTCTGATCATGTGAACAGGATTTCAGGTTTTTCCCTAAGAGGCCTTTTTAGCACATAGTCATTGGTGCCTTATGACTGTGTATAGATCTACTATAGCTTAGATGTCTTTAGTTTAAACTAGATGCAATCATAAAAAGTGATCAGCAGCTGGGGACCAAAAACTACTCTTGTATCTGGATCATGTACAAGACTGCATCTGTATTCCTGGCTTCAGTCAGCATTCAAGGGGAGAGGGTCCTGAGACTGAGTCCAGTTGCTGCCTTAATCATCACTAGAATTGTGCCAGATTCCTGTCTCAAGTGTTTTTCCTTCCCCAGAAGGATGCTTTGCCCCTTTGTAGCTTTGATCAGAAGGTTGTGTCTCCTGAAGTGGGACACCAGTGGTTGTGAGACTGGTCCTGAGAGCCGTTTGTACCGGTTGTTGTGATGCTCATCACCTCTTGTCTTCCGAGCTGTCCGTGCTGCAGCTGCCCGGAGTCCCTCCTGCCATCGCTGGGGAGGAAACAGCCACGTTTGCTCGGGGTTGAATTGGATTTTGCCTTGATCCTCCATAGAAGGAAATGTAACCTTCACGAGAGGCCTCTTAAAAACGGATTCCACCTGCAGTGGAGTCCCTGTTTGCTTTGCCCTCCTGGGTTAGCCTGTCCCTATAGGAAGTTGTCAGTCCAGCCTGTGACTTATTTTCTTGCCTAGCCTACTCCTAAGTCTTGTGACTTCTCGGATTTCTGGATTCCTCATTTGTATGATATCACTGCTAGTGGTGATAGAAAGAAAACATCTGAATGCTAGAGCTTCCTGCTTGGTGGGAAAGGTAAAGGGGGACTGTGCCAACAAGAAATGTTCATGATAGTGTTAATAAACTGCAGTATTTCCTCAAGAATTCCTTGGGCTGCTGGGAACAACCTTACCAGTGCTGTATTACTTTTTGGAAGCAATAGCACTCTGTGTGGAGATCCACACAAATCACAGCTCGGCATGTTGCTTCTCAGCATCCCGAGAAGCCCCGTCTCCCCGGACACAGGGGTTGAGGGGGACGTGGCGTGAGAAGCTTTTGGTTGGCCAGCAAAACGCACCTCAGTACTTGGAAAGTCACAAATGAAAGGTTGCGGTTGAATTTGTCAGAACTGATTTGTGTGTTTCTATGCTGAAGGGTTATTGGCACTGGCTTTATGTGAGTCTCGTTACTGGGGAACAGAAAACTTTACACTCCGTTTTGGTGCTTTAAAGCTGGTTCTCAGCACTCCTGCTCTGTCCATAGCAGCTATTGATGCTTTTGCAGGGAGAAAAGCCTTTATTACATTTTTAACAATTTCCTAACAAGCTGATGTATGGTGCCTGGAATATGTGTTCAGATTAATAAACCAGTAAACCTTTTCTGCTTTGATGGGTCACACAGCACTGCTGAGCTCATGTATTATGATGCTGGCATGACTTCTGTTTATAGGGTTTTTTAATCGTTCTAATTCCAAATGGTCCAATATAGGAATAGAACGGCTGTGCCAGTGAGTCCACTTAACTCTTTGTAGTTGTTTCAGCCCTGCCTTCTTAACCAGTATTATATTTCAGTGGTATCTAATGATATTTGATTTCAATACTTCTAGCTATGCACAATTAGAAAATATTAGTCATGGGATGGAGGATATGTTTATGGTCCTCCTTCCCTTGGAAATGTATACTGTATTGTAAAGAAATGATATTTTGCAGGAAAACTAATGTAAGAAGCTTTCAGTATTACAGTGAGATTTGTAGACATGTTTTTTATTTGTTAGAGTACAGTGGATTGTTCTTCCTCTCCATGTTCCCCTTTAATTGGATAATGACTCCTTTTAGGGGCAGGGGGATGGAAGGTCTTTATCAAATGTTTGCCTGGCTTGTTTTTTGGTTTTTTTTGGTTTTTTTTTTTGGTTTGGTTTGGTTTTTTGTTTTGGTTTTTTTTTTTTTGGTGTCTGTTTTTGGTGTTTTTTTGTTTTGTTTTGTTGCTGTAAATTATGTTGAGGTTTTTTGACCAGTCTTTTTACTGGATTGTAATAAAACATCAGTTCCTTAAAGTTGTGGAGTAATTAATGGTCCATGAGCTGATCTGCAGAGAGAACCTTGATATTAAGGCTTTTTTTTTTTTTTTCCTGTTCGGAGTTGTTAAAATCCATGCCCTGTTCTTCCTAAAGTGCCAATAAAGTTCAGAGAAATTCAGTGGGTGGTGTCTGGCTGGTCACTTCAGCTCCCTTCGGGTCCAGCGCTGTCTCCAAGCCCAGCAGCTCTGCCACCGCCTGCCATGGGGCCACAAACAAGATCTCGCTTGTGTCCTGGAAAGAACCGCTTGAACCTCATCCCTTCCCTTCCCAGCCCTCCCCCTGCAGCCAGTGCCGGAATTCACACCTCTTTGTGGAGGCGGAGTATAAACTCGTATCACGTTTAACTTGCACAAGGATCAGTGGATGCAGGGGGAGGCGCTGCTGCTGAACCGCCCGGCCCTACGGGCCGCGCTGCGGCCACAGCCGGGACAGGGCGGGGGGGACTCGGCGCTGCCGCCTGGCCGGGCGTCCGGGGGGGTCTGTCCTGGGGAGGGGGGTCTGTCCTGGGGGGGTCTGTCCTGCCCCAGCCCTGTACCGGGGCTTCCAGCCCCATTTGTTCTCAGCTCCCTTGCTCCCGGGTCTCTGCTCCTGTTCCCGAGGTGTCAGGACTGGGTCTGCTGATGGAGGAGCGTGGCCACTGCCACCTCTCTGCTGACAAACTGTGTGATCTTTGCAGCCGCCTTCCCCGTGGTAGTGAAGAAGGGCTCTGCAGATCCTCTGCCTTGTGGTCGCTGCACTGTGGAATAAGGCAGAGATTTCATCAGAATGTCTTAATGCTCAGAGATCCAGTGCTAGGGCAGAAACCTGAACTTGCCTGTAAACAAAATGTGAGGTGTAGAGCAATGGAGACTGCAGTCCCCACCGGGCCTGGGCACAGATCCAGTTTCCACAAGTGAGTCTTTCTTCTTCCTTCCAGGATTCCAAAGACCCGGACACCACTGGAGGGACTGCGTGTCTGCGTCAGCGTCACTGCAGCCTTCGGGTGAGGGTTGCTGTGGTCTGGGATGGTTTCTCACACAAATGCGCTTTTTGCTGCTTTTAGTGCCCCTGCTTCTTGAAGGACAATACCTTTCAGCTTGTGTTTGAATTGCTAGAGTCCCTGAGGACTCGGTGCTTGCAGCCAGATCTTTCTTTCACATGAGTGGCCTGGCTGGCATGGCATTCCCTTGCCTGGATCTCTGGGGGCTTCAGAGGCTTAGTAATTACGTATATCTATATTTGGGTTTTCCTTCTCAAAATGAAAGTGCAAAGCATTAATGGCTGAATGCTGCTGTGCAGGACCACGTAATAAGAAAAAAATAAAAGATATGGAACACATAATTCTTCTAATTTGTTGGAAGGCATTTTGTAGTTTAGAATCAGATTTGTATTTTACCTCTAATCTGTGTAGACACCTTCCGTGGGATTTGCTGTTCTGTCATGTGTTTCAGATCCAGTTCAGGTGGAACCAACAAGTGCTGGGGGCCCAGATGCTTTTGTCTGCAGGACGGGAACAGACTGGAGCATGAAAGGCTCTCAGCAGAGCTGGAGAACAGAGACACTGTCTTTTTGCAGGTTCTGGAACATGGCTTTATTAAGTAATGCGACTGGCTAAAAACTCTAAAGAAAAGCCAAAGTAACTCTGTAGAGTCAAGTTTTAATTCAGATAAATTTGCCTGTTGAACAAAAGCATTTGGCCTGGGGTATTTTGTCCTCCTACCTGGCATCAGTGCAAGGACTCTGCCTTTTGACAGCACTATCCTCTTGAAATCTGTTTTGGGTTGTGGAACCAGTAAATAGTCTCTGAGATATCAAACAAGATTTGTTCCCCCTTTTCTGATGTTAGCTGGTCCTAGAAGGGTGCAGGTTTGTATGACTGAACAATGCCTAAACGAACATCTAGTGCCAAGTGATGGATCCCTGAAAGTTACTGGTAATTTTAAGGTGGGCTTTCTTGGGACAGATGATAGGATGAAGTGGATATAGGGAAAAGTGGAGGAAAAAACGAGGGGGAGGCATTAGGGAAAGAGTAGTGCTCAGACTGCAAAAAGGAGCATTAGGAACTCCTGTAAGGGACTGTGCCTCCAATTTCTGTTGAGAAGACACTTTCTCTGACTAGGTGTTTATACCATTGACACATCTTTCTGGTGAGCAGAACTAGCTGGAAAATTGCAAGCATCCATTATTGCTGTTGCCTCTGTGCATCATCTGTTTAAGAAATACAAACCAGGGCTGACCTTCAGTCATCAAGACTGACTGAAGGGTCAAGGAGATGTGGAAATACAACATACATCGAACTAGAGGTTATGGTGAAGGCTTTGGAGCATCCTTGGCTGACTGCATGTGCACGGGAAGGCCCTGGCTGGAGCACGGTAACCTCAGTGGCCTTCGCCCCGGCAGCAGCGGCATTGCCAGAGGTGGCTGCTGCCAAGAAGCCCCATTGTGAATCCCCTTAGTTTCCTCGTTGCAGGGTTAGCCCATCTTTGATGGTGGTTTTACTGCCTTCTTGCTTCCAGTGATGATGGTTTGGCCCTTGTTCCTTTTGTTTGTAACGATTCTCAGAAGGTTGCTGAACATCTAGAGAAAGGTTGGAGTGGGCAAACGGTGGTCTTGTTTGAGAGGTGTGGAAACTGAGGCACGTTCAGGGTCTTGTCCCCATGAGGCTGTACCTGAGACTAGAGCACGCTTGATGTGAGCACTTTGTCTGCAGGTTTGTGTTCAGTGCGTCCGTTTGGGAGTTGGAGAACAAGCACAAGTTGTCCTGTTTGCTTTTGTTAGCAGCTTATTGTGGAACAGGAAAGGTAGCTGATGAGTTTTCATAGTGACAATGGGGAAGGGGAATCTTAGTTTTGTTCAGAATTCAGCTCAGACTTCAGCTCTGTGCTTCTGCGTGTCCAGACCTCCTGCCTCCCCCAAACCCTGAGGAGAGCAGGGGCTGGTCCTGCTTGCTCCAAGCAGCAGAGGAGTGATGAATTATCTGCTTGGACATGGTGCTGGGCCTCAGCTTCGTCAGGACTTGTTGAGCTGCTTGCTCAGTTCCTCCCTCTGCTCTGGACACTTCCTTTGCATCTTCTGCTGTTGAGCACCTGAGATTTTGTCAAATACTGATTTGATAAAATGCGGCAGTATTGGAGCAAACAGGTGTTAGTTCACCTGGATGACCTGTAGTCTCTCTGCACATGTTGCAGGTTGCTCATGGTAAGGGCCAGGTGGTTTCTGATGTGTGATTTCTGCCCCTTCCCTCTCCTGCTCTTGTGGTTGCAGGACAGGCTCCCTCTCCTGATCTTTCTGCTGCTGCTGATTCTTCTCCTGCTCCTCTGCAGAGGAACTCTTCCTGCCTTAATCTATCAAATGTATCAAATCTCGGTTCAAATGGTAGCGGAGTTACTCTCACAATCCCAGAACTGTAGCATCACTGAAACTATATTAATGTGTATATTAATAACTGCAGGATTACACAATTATTTTCATCTGCTTTCAGAGAGGCAGCAGGCTAATGTGGTAATTCTGAACCTTCCATCTGAGGTCTCTTGGGAGCCACAAAATCTACAGAAGTATTTGCACAGAGTGTTTTCTAACCAAAGGAACCGATGCAAGTTCTGTCCTTTTCCTGTATTCCAAAGACCTTAACACAGCCTGTTGGAACTCAGGTCACGATTGTCCCTGTGCCGCCAGGGCTGTTCCTGCTGTCCCCAGAGGACAGTTGTCCCTTGGCCTGCTCCCCCGGTGCTGGGCGCCATGCTCAGCCCTGACTCCCTCTGTTGGCCTCTGTCCCATCGGGTGGCACTGACCTGTCACCCGCTGTGCTCTGAGCTCCTGGCAAGGAGGGAGGTCAGTGCCAGGCAAACACACAGATGTCCTTGCTGTGAAAGCTGCTGCGCATATATCTAGTGTATCTCTCAACTCAAGGTTTACTGGAGAGATAAGATGCTTTGTGGTTTGTTTGGATGTGCTGTGGCCCCTTTCCTTGCACCTCTTGTGGCAAGCCCTGCTTTCCTTCTGCAGAAATGACCGAGAGACAGAACAGAGCTGCCCGCTGCCCCTCTTAGTGCCAGGAAAGCGAAGGCAGGGCTGGGCAGTCTTGTGGCTGCAGAGGCTGCACAGAGTGATTTTTAAATTCAGAGGTGAGCTGCAGCCCAAGAATTTGGGTTTGAAGGCTGAAGTATCCAGGGCAGCTCGCAGGAGGGAGCAAACCCCTGGGAAAGCTGACCTGGGAGTGAGGGGCTGCAGAGCAGGGACAGCGGCCAGGGCCGCGTGCAGCTTGGACCAGCTGCTCCCCACGGCCCGTGCTGCAAGGGCAGGGGGAGCCTGCAAAGGGTCTTCTACAAATGACGTGAAACGGGGAATTTTTACATTAGCTGGGGTTGAGGAGTGGAATTACAGAGAACTCCCAGTGATCCTGGGCATGGCTGGGCAGCCTGATGTGCACCCGTGCCTTGGGGTGCAATTGCCAGTTGCCAAGCCCATCACGCAATGTCACCCATGTTCAGCAAAAGGAGCAAGGAGAATACAACTGAAAATACAACCTCAAGTTATCTCAGACCATGTTCCTCCATAGCAGAGCATGTTCCTCCTGCGTGTCCTGTCACAGGAGCAGTGATGCCCAGACTGCACCTGGCAAATAGGAGTGAGGTGGGATGAAATATTCCTCTGTGCTGCAATTCCAGGTGCAAAATGAACAGAGGGAAGTAGACAGGTGATTTTAGAAACTGAGTTTCTCCCTGAGAAAAAAAAAGTTTTAATTTTTTGAAATGCTTTATGCATTGCCCATGAGTTTCTCTCCACTGAAGCTCTCTCAGTGGTGTGTTTGAATGATTGGACACTTGCCTGTAACATTTATTGGACTGAAGAACAGGATTCCCCTTACCCATTATGGAAAACACTTGCACTCCTTAACGCCTTTGATGCTTTTCTCAGAAAGGTTAAGCATCCCCTTCCAACCTGAAAGCTTTGTGTGGAAAAATTTCATTTTGGGGTGTAAAGTCAAAACTTTCCAGTTGTCTTGAAAACTATGAGTCCACTGTGTGTGTGTTGAGGGGAATATTTTCCAGACAGTTCTTATTCTTATGCTGTAGTGTCTCTCCCCTGTACGGACTGATTAGAGAATCCAGTTTCAAAGGTTTTTGCTTATAACGGCTACTAATATGTTACCACTTAAAAAAACTTGATTAAAGCAAACATCCTACCAAATGATGAACTGTTAATTCAGTACTAGGGACACTTCAGGCTCCTGGTATGAGAGCTCTTCTCAAACTCCCCTAAAACCAGGAACTGAAACTGTATCTGCTGTTGCATTTTGGTCCTCAGGGGCAAATTGATTTACCCTGGAGAGGAGGGTAGACTAAACTAGTGGCAGTGTTTCTGGGAATAAAGGGTTTTATTCTACAGAAGTCTGACTAGCATGGAGTATCAGTGTGAAATGAATGATACTTATCTGCACCTTTATGGCATTTTTCAGCTTCTTTTTAGCAAAGGAGCAAAGCGTGGCTGCTTCTCACCACTGTCCTGTGAAGCCAGTGGATATTGATGTGTCAGAGCTGGAGCCTGCAGGACGGGGGAAGGACATGGTGTGTCTGGGTGACCCCGGGTCAAGAGCAGAATCCATAAGTCTGACCGTCACCTCATTGCTGTCAGAACGGGCACATCCCTCTTCTCCCAAGGCAGCGGCTCTCCGCTTGAAACCCCTCGGATGGTTAGACATTGCATCGAATATTGCTCCTCAAACTGGATTAAGGTCTGGTTGCTAAAAGGGAAATCTGTAAAGCAAAACAAGGTGAGCATTGCTTGGGGACTGGTATGTGGAGATGATGCTCGTGTTGCCGTGCTTCACCCAGTTCCCATGGCCTAATGGGCTGGACTGCAGCAAGATCCAAGCACAATCCTCTGTCCACCCTGGCCTCCTCTCTCCCCTCCCTCCTCCCTTCATCCACCCCCAGGGAGGCTGTCCTAGCTTTTTTTTTTTTTTTTTTTTNTTAGGTCTGTTTTTCTTCTCCTCCACCGTCCCCCAGTTGTACTTATAACTCTTAATCTGGCTGGCCTTGCAACAAAGGACAGCCCAGGAGATACGGAGCATGATAGCTCACGGCATCTCGGGGCTCATGCGACCCTTGCTGAGTGGACTGAATGTGAGCAAAATTCGCTTTATTTACCTCTGTGGGGTGACAGAGCAGCATCATGCACCAGCTAAGCAGGGATCCAAAAGAGGCTTCGGCACCACGCACGAGCTCTGGGATGCCCCTGGGGAACCCAGGTGAGTAAAATGCTGAGCCCTACGCTTTTCAGGAGTGACTTTTTTCAGGAGATGCACACACGCCTCTGCCTGCTCCACAGGAGGGACAGGCCAGTGCAAACACGGACAGGAGGCAGTGGCCACACGTAGGCTCAGCGGGTGGTGCAGGGAGCTGGTCCATGAGAGGGGCTGTTCCTGCTTCTGGAGCTGCGGAGGCCACAGCCAGTGTCCAGGATCTAGAGCAGGAAGGTGATGATGTGGCACGAAGTCTGTTGACCGGTGGGGTCCAGTCACCAGCCTTTGAGGAACAGGGTGGTGGGCAAGGTGTGCTGGACGGCTGGGCCGTGACCTGCTGTGTTCCTGCGGTGGGACGGCGCAGTGACGGCAGGTTCTCTGGGAACGGCAGGTTCTCTGGGGTTTCTTGTCCGGGCTGCTGAGGGGGCAGAGCAGAGAGCTGGTGACGCCTGCAGCTCCGGGGAGCAGAACGCCCTGTAGGGGATGGAGCCACGCTGCAGGCTTTCCGGCATCTGTCTCGGCAGGAGGTGGAGGAGCTGGCTCAGGTGCTCAGCGGCCCCCATGGCGGCTGTAGGTGTGAGGGACTGTACAAGCCCACAGCACCGGTGTCCTGCCGGGCTCCTGCCCTTTTGCCATAAAAACTGAATAAATGGGTCTAATCCATCAAACTAGAGAGAGGGTTTTCCTGTTTTGTTTTCTTTCGACATTTGAGAACTAGTCTTTAGATTGCTTATTTACAAGGAAATGCCAGTGAGTGTCTCTATGAAGGAGACTGAAATGTCTTAAAGATGTTCTGTGGCTGTTTGCTTTGGAAAATAGGGTGGTCATGCTTGGCTGTGTGTGGCTGTAGTGCGATCTTTCCCTTCTCCACGCAGGGAACTCTCATGTGCATCCCCTGGCAAGTACAATAGATGGTATCAGCATATGCTACCTTGGTGAGAAATCCCCAACAGCCCTGTTCAGGGTAAGAGCCTTCTCCACGCTGGTGGGGAGAGCCTGGGCTGGAGGAGATGCAGTAGATGCTGTTTCCCTCTTATTTGTAGATGCGGGTTCTGCAAGCCAGCACTAAGAGTGCTGATGGCATTGTTCTTAAGTCTTTACCAAATTAAACCTCGCAGGCTGTCAAAATAACTAGCAGTTTCTCCTGAGCAAGGAGGAGGTTACTTGACATGGCTGCTCTGCCCGCTGGGGCTAAGCACGTCTCGTCACCACACGGCTCCTGGGGTTGGGGTCAGGGAAGGAGCAAGTGCTATGTGAGAGAACAAGCAGCAGAAGAGGAACAGTTATCAAGTAATCCCCTTGGGAACGGGAAACACAATGTGAATGACAACAACCCCTATTGCATAATCAGTATCTGATCCCGAGCGCTTTTCTTGTTACTACATCGCTCCATCCAGGACAGACATGCCAGGCCCAGGACGTGTGAATGCTTTGGCTGCCCACGAGCGTTCCCTCTGCAGCCCCAGCAGAGGCAGCAGGTGCAGAGCATCTGTGCTGCTTCATGTGCAGCTAAACATTTGTTCTGAGGGATGTTTGATAAAGCGGGAAGAATTTTGGGTCAGCTCAGATTTGTTCGCCACTGAGAACGGATAGTCTGATTCTTTTCTGCCGTGTGTGGTGTAATCCTATTAGAAAGTGCTTGTCTGCGCATTTCCCTCCAAGTGCCACATCTCCAGTGCTCAGCCAAAGCCCTCGACAGTGGGTGTGCAGGAAGGGGTGGGTTCTTCTGACTTGCAAATTTGTCTTACAGCTCTGCAGGCCAGGTGACAGTGCATTTTATAAATCGGGATGGAGAGCGACTTACGGCCACAGCCAAAGAAGGGGAGAGTTTGCTGGAAGTGGTGGTCAATCAGAACTTGGGCATTGATGGATTTGGTAGGTGCTGCACAAGGGTATGAGCTTTTAGGGTTTATGTGTCTGTGCTGTGACTGGTGGGTACCTGGGAATAGTGCAACTGTACACACGCTGCTGTGTTCTGATGAGACCGTGAAACAAGCTTTTCTTCCCCAAGAGCTGCTTGCTGGGCTGGCTCATCACACCAAGGTGGCAGCATGACTGCCACCGCACCACTGTGGCCGTTCCAGTGGCCCGTGTCAATGTTTGGTTGGTTAGAGCTGAAGTACAAATTTGAAAACTGATTGTGATCCTCCCAGAGAAGAGACAGGCTGCGATCTGCATCTGTCTATTGTGCTTTCTGGCATGTCTTTCGACATGCTCCAGATCTGTTAAAGGACCTTTTCTCACGCTGTTTCCAAAGATGATCTCTCTCACTCCCTTGTTTTTTCTGATTTTCTGTCACTCCTTCGTATCTCCACCAGGTGCATGTGAAGGGACATTAGCCTGCTCCACCTGCCACCTCATCTTTGAGAAGGACACCTTCCAAAAGCTGGAAGCCATCTCAGACGAAGAGCTGGACATGCTGGACCTGGCATACGGACTCACAGAGACGTAAGACCCCTGCCGACCGCAGTGCCTTCCCAAGCCACTGAAGCAGGTTCTCAGCGCCTGGCACCTGTTTCCAAGGGGACAGGACTTATTCTGTACTTCTGTTGCGCCTCTAGAGCTGCTTTCTCTTGGAGCACAGGAGACCTTTAACAGGAACTTTAGTGAAAACCCAGCCTGGACCAGACATGCCATTTTGGGTGGGGAATTTCCTCCTTTACTGTGGGAACAGATGAGACTCACTTAATGTTTCCTTCTTAGATCTCGCCTTGGCTGCCAGGTGCGCATGAAGAAGTGGATGGATGGTCTGACGGTGCGGGTGCCCATGGATGTATCGGACATCAGGAGGCAGCTGGAGGTTGGCAAGCAAAGCAAACAGTAACTGGATGTGGCTCCTGCACAGCTCACATCCTCACTTCAGGTGTGGCAGGGTACTTGGCTTTGGTTAACGCTGTTGCTTTTTGTGGCTGGCTTACAGTAGACCATAGAGGTCTGATTCAGTATAAATGCCTGTTTGGCAAATCTCTTATTTAAACAAGGCTTAACGCTAGGTTCTTTGGTACATGTTTTAAGCGCTTAAGTGCTCTGCTGAACGCAACTGGACTAAAGCATGTGGCTTTACATTTCCCCGAGCGGGCGACAGCGAACATCTGTGCTGTGACTCACTGGCTCCTTTGAAATTCAAGGAATTCTGCTATTCTGAGTAGCTGCTGGGAGTTTTGCAGGGCTTGGCTCTTTAACTGTAGAACAGAGTTTTCCCAATTTGGGAAGCCTGAGAAGAGGTAGCTGTTCCAAATACAAGATGGTATGCTGATTGGCTTGATGACATAGGCTGGGTTTGGTTAGCAAGAATGTACTATAACCAGTTGAATGCTGACATTTCATTTAAGAGGGAGTCACTTTTTGAGATGTTACATGTGACTGAATTGTTATGTCCCATGATCTGCTACTTTCTCCAAATATTTAATATTCCCATTGCTGTACTACCACATACATCTAATAAAATTCCAATTAGGATTTTAGACCTATGAGATGCACTTTTCTGGCAACATAAGTGTGGTTGGAATAGAATGAGTTAAACGGAAATTTACGTAAAATATACTATTGCCCCAGTTTACTTGACTGGATTTTCCCCTCATGTTTGAGTGAACATGTCAAACTCGCCATCTAAATGTCATAAAGAAGCCATGACCTGTAACAGAGTTTTCCAAACAGAATTCTACAGAAACCTTTCCTTGCCCTGCAACCACACACCCCCAAAGGGACCAGTAGTTTGTATCAGCTTTTCTGACAAATTTTGGAGGATTTTGTTTTAAATGAAGAAAAATCATTAGTAGAGGGCTGAGTTAGAGCAACTATCCAGGGAAATGTGTCCATATTAGGTAGCCTAAGATGAGAAGAGGAAAAAAAAAAGTGTGTTTTGCCCTGCCTCTGCCAGCATTTCTATAAACTAATTTCTTTCTAACTTGCTCATAATTCTTTTAGGTGACACAAACCACGAGCTCTTACTCTGCATTTGGTCCAAGCCCCCCCTTGTTTGAACTGAGACCAGCCCAGCCATTGAGCCAGTTTACAATCCATTAGTATGTTTAGAACACAGAACAATTTCTCTTCCAAGTACAGACTTTTCTCATCATGTTATTGCTGGTTCACCTTCCCAAAAAGTGAGAGCAGTGCCTGAGCTGATGTGCTGGAGGGTCCCGCCACGGCCCAAGCACAGAAGAGAGGGAACAGTTGGTGATCACTGCACCACAATGACAAACAAAATTGTGGGTTTTATTGAAATAGTTACAACTGTAGCTCTTGTAAAAAAGACTGTGAATGCCTCATCAGTGTTCATGTGTGAGGGAAATGATGGTGAGGGGGCTGGTATTATGCTCATATACACCTTTCATGATACAAGGGCCACCAAGGCACAGAGTCCCACATCTGAGAGTTAAATACCCTGCATATAGCAAATCGAAGTCTGTACAGCTGGAGAGTGGCTCTGGGCCTCTCCCTCTCTCCCCTGCCCCGGTATCGATGGTGTGATCTGGAGGGCTGGGCCAGCTTCACCTGGCAGCTGCGCGGAACAGCCCATACCTATGGAGTGTTTTACAGAAGCGCTTCCCCGAGCGAGGACTGAACCCTGGTGGGTGGTTCGGCTATTTGCAGACACTCAGCAGCTCGCAGGGGGCACATACTCCACATGGGCCATTGGGATTCATTTATTTCTCTTGTCCTTCACCCATTCACTGTTAACTAAGTAAAAGGAGTGGCCCTCTGAGAGAAACCACCTTAGCAAACTCTCACATAACTTTCAAATGAAACATCCTGAACCTCATAATCTTTGAGACTTTTCCCATCATTTTCTTACAACCTGTCAAGCTGACGTGGTGGCTCAGCTGCTTTTGGAGCTCAGCTGGCAGCATCGCGGCCCTCTGAGCAAGTCCCGTGCGGCTGCGGTGGTTCTGCGCGGTGCTTTGGGTGGCATTGCAGGGATGCTCCAGGAGTCCACCGGCCACACTGCTGTAGTGGTGCAGCACAACTTAGCATATCCCTGCCTGGCACTTCTCCAGATTTACTCTGCTGGAGCGCCCGGGCCACGTACCAAGCTGAGTGGGAACCCAGAGCTTCTCTGAAACAGCGTCAGAGCTGCTGACCCCTGGGCAGCCTCAGCTTATGGGCTGTCTGACAACTTTCTAGCCAGATGGGGCTTTGCTCAGCATTCACTCGACAGCATTCTTTACAACTTTCACAACTCCTTGACCTCATGCTAAAGCCAAATACTGCTTAAGTCCCTCTCAGCATGCCTAGACATTTGATTAGTTGCCCCATCCACAATGCCTCGGAAAAGGGCCTTCTGAAATATCACCTTTTACTAGGACTAAAAGAACCAGCTGCTCCCAGAGGACACCAAACAAGACAAATGTTCATAGCCCTGCTAAAGTGACAGTGCTAAAAACCTTCATAGTAACTGTGGCTCTGCCAAATGCTAGCTTTAGGGGAGGTATGGGAAGAGAGTATCAACTCATAATTAATTGGGGGAAAAAAAGAAATCTTGAGGTTAAAATATTGCGTATGCCATCTGCCTGTGAAAGCTGGGCTTTGGGTTCTGGGCTTCATTTGGTGTTTCCAGAACCCAGCTTCAACCAATAATGAATGCAGACTGTGAGCTGGACCACTGGGGATGAAAGATGAGCAGAGAGAAGCTGCAATGATTTCTGGGATGGAGGTGAGGGGTCTTTGGATGAATGGGGGCGGTGAACACTGAATAATGGAGGATTTTGTGCAAGTGTAAGGATTTTTAAGTAATTCTGACAGAGCACTAGCTGTCGCAGTTCTCTGGTCATCCACACACATCAGCAGCTGACTGGAGAAAATAAAGCAGAATTTCTCCTTTCCCGATTAAAAAAGGAATTGAGTCAGACCTTGAACAGGTCAGCTAATGCACGGGCAGGGAGTGTCTGGTGGCATTCAGCCCACCCAGCCAGTGAAGTCTCTTCTGTAGAGAAAGGGTGAAAATTTAAAACAAGAACAATCTCTCCCTGGCCCCAGCCAAAATGAATGTTAAACCCCAACATTACATACACATTAGTGTCACTTTACACTTGTTGCCCCATGCAGCCTGCTAGATTCTTCACACCCTGGTCATAACTTACAGAATATTTTCTGTTGCACATACACAAAAAAATATTCAGTTCTTCCACATCCATCTCCCTAGACAAACGTCTCTTCTGCAAACGCCAATGTATCTCGTTCCTCTGCAGCCGCCTGTGCCCGCGGCTGGCTGTGGAGCCAGGCCACCCTGCTCCGGATCTCGTCTTCCACCGCCTGCACCTCGGGACAGCTCTGGGTTTCGTCGTGCTTGAAATACTCCCTGACAGTGTTCCGAATGGAGGCAGGGAGGATGATACGGATAGTGTGGCTGAACGTGTTGAAGCTCCTGCTCTGGGCTGGCGCCTGTGCCATGACCGCTGGCTTGCTCTCCAGCTCCTCGGGAGTGGGGACACCTTGGGGGCTCCCTTTGTGCTCTGCCTGTGGAGACAGGATCCTCGCTTCACGGTGGTGGCGCCTGGAGATGGACTGCAGGACAAGGGGGGTGTCCTGCCCATAGAAAACTGTCTGGGGGATGTGGACGCTAACAGTCTGCAAGCTCTTGGACGGGCTTTGCCCACAGCTGCTGCTGGGGTGTGCCACGGATCTCTCCTCTTCCACTGGAGACCCCCAGCAGCCTGCTTTGTTTGGGGTCACGTAAAAAGTTATCTTGGTGCGCTTCAAGCTTTCCTGGCTTGGAGGGCATGTGTCAACGCTTTTGATTTCTATGTTCTTCACTGCCTTCTCCCTGTGCTGCTGGTGGCTGCTGAGTGGGGGCTCCTCATGGGCTGGGCTGGCAGCTGAGAGCTCGGGGATTTGTTCAGACTCCTTGGCACAATCCTGGCTCCTGAGCCCCAGGCCAGGGCCCCCTACACAGCTTGGCCATCTCTCCTGCTCCTCCCAGTCGGCATCGGTCAGTGGGCTTCCCATGGCAGCTCTGCTGACGCGTGGAAAACTTCTCCTCTCCCCAGAGCAAGGGCTGCTCTCCACAGCCTTGGGGTCGTACTCAGGGGGACTGTCCAGGCCACACAGATGTAAAGCCATGGGTGACATGAAGGACTTGTGCCACTCTTTTGAGGACCTTTTGGCAATCTTGGGGGACATGGCGTGAAGCCTGGCAGACGTGCCAAACATGAATGGTAGGGAGGAGACGTCAGTGGGACTGATGGCTGACGACTCTGAGCAGTAGGAGAAAGCACTGTCCAAGGAGCTGAGCGAGGAGGCAGATGGGGAGGTGGTGGTAGAGGACAGGCTGGAGAAGCTGGACCTGTTGGACAGGCTGGATTGCTGCAGGCTGAGCTGCTTCACCCTCGAGCTGGTCTGAGGCAACTGCCACAAGTTCTGCCTGGCCTTATTAACCCCAGGGCTCAGGCCTTCATCTATCAGCCTCTGGCTCTCCACCTGCAGCTGCTGGAGCCGGTGGATACAGTCTGTGTGGCTGCGCATGATGGTGGCGTCGCAGCTGGACTGGCGAGCCACCGGCTCGTGGCCGGGGCCGGGCGGCTTGGAGCCCAGGCAGACGCTGGGCTCCGAGGAGCAGCGGTCCCTGGCCGGGCTGAGGGAACGGATGGAGCCGAGCGAGCAGAAGGAGCCCTCCTCCTCCTCCTCCTCCTCCTCCACCTCCAGCAGCTCGTAGCTGTCTGCGCTGGCGTTCTGCCTGGCTTTGCTCTGGTAGCAGGCTGTGATCTCACTGAACAAGTCCCAGTCTTCCTGATCCTTGTCGAGTAACAAGCTGCTGGATGGTTCAAAAATGGCATCTGTTTCAGGTACTGGGTGGTGCTT
The DNA here is from genome assembly GCA_013399365.1 of Pampusana beccarii. Lineage (NCBI taxonomy): Eukaryota > Metazoa > Chordata > Aves > Columbiformes > Columbidae > Pampusana > Pampusana beccarii. Next base: position 137,205 of record VWYH01004929.1, read on the forward strand.
TGGTCCTTCTGGGTCACAAGCAGAAAATTCCAGCTCATCAGAGGAATCATCATGCTGAGCCAAGCCTATGCCTGGAGCAGAGAATGCAAATTAAATTGTTGCCTATGTCTCCTAGCTCCACATGGTACTTCACAACCAAGGCAGGGAAATACTATCAAGCCCATAGAAAAGCAAAGATGATCTATTATTTTTGCAGGGACCAGAGCAGGACTGGGAATAGGATCAAAAATTCTGGCTTGATGACCTGAGCTGTCACCACTGGCCTGTATTTACAGGACAGTTAACAGAGACAACTCGGTCTCCTTCCATTCAACCCTTTGGTTTAGCTTTACAGAACTAATCTGGAAGAAAAGACTGCTGGGACATGGCATTGCTAAGGCTACACTAAATTCTTCTGCTGGCTGGAGTGGGTTCAACAGCAGCCACAAAGAAAGACAACTGTGCTCAGGGACACGTGAAGTGACGCCCCTCGGCCCTCTGCTTTCCCTCGCTCCTGCCTGTGCCTGACAGGCAAAGGGAAAATCAAAACCAACTGTTTTCCAATGTTTTTCCTTGCAAGAGACATGGAGGGAAAGAAAGCTCTTTTGCATGAGGAGTTTGTGTATTAAAAGATTTTAAACATTTCTAGAAGATACAGTATCACCAACTTACCCAGACATTCCTCTGAGTTTTTGGACGTCTTATTGTCTGGTCTTTGAAACAAAGCAGCAATGTCACCTCCAAAAATCTCTCCTGAGTTTTCGATCAGGAACTGCACTAACAAGGCCACCTGGCAAAGACATGAATTTACAGAGTCAGCTTTATGAAAATATGGCCAGCTATATAAAGTAAGTCAAATCAGTCCCAGAATGTTTCTTTTCCTTTGACAAAGACATAAGTTCCTACTGACCCTGTTGCTCAAGAAGTTAAGAACATGGCAATGCATCTGTATTAACTACACCTGGAGCAAGAATATGAGCTACACAAACTGGTAGAGTGAGCCAGGTACAACATGTTCTATGACTTTCCTTACTATTGATAACACCTCAAAAGCTACAAGCAAGCATTCCCCCCTCCTCATTGCTTGCTTTGTCTCTGCAAGATGGCTTTAGACCCAGCTGAAGTGGTAGTGTCCAACTTCAGCTGCTCCAGCTTTCTTGCGCTTGCTTGACCATATAGGAGGTTCACCTGGTAAAGCAACCACAGCTTCCCCTTCCAACCTGAATAAACTGAGTGGCTAAATTTCCGTGTTCCTCTGCCAGCACAGGCACAACACCACAGGGGAAAAGACGAAGCCAGGATGCCATCAGCCAGCGCTGTCACTGACCCTACGTCTTCCTTTACAAAGTGCAGCGCCCATAAAACACAGGAAAAGACAAGCATGAGGCCAAATCTATGGAAGATTACCTTCTTGGTAGACCTGCTCTCCTCTTCAGGCCCAGTGGGACTTGGTAGCCACAGCATATTGGGTGCGATGCAAAGAGCCAGGTTAAAGGCATTCATCTGGTTCACGCCGGAATTCTGCTCAATCTGATGGAGGACTCCAAAGAGGTGTCTGAGTAAGATGAGGTTGGCCTCTGGAAGCTGGTTGACCAGACTGTTCAGGGAGCAGGAACAAAAGAACAGTACTGGTCACAAAAATCTCCTCTTCAAATATCAGACGTTCCTTCTCAAAGTTTTTGCCCCCTTCTGCCCTTTTGCAACCAGTTTGAGACATTCACACTGGATAATAAAGTCAGACCGTGTCACTCCTGCTGCCAACTTATGTGAGAGCCACAACTTTACACCCATATTACCTGTGTGCCCTGGCCACAGGGCCTGAGGGACCAGGGGACTCAGCCAGAACGGGGGCTCAGGTCCCTTGTGCCTCAACAAAGCAGTGACTGCCCCAAGGAGACGCCCCCAGCCCCCGCCAGCAGCACAGGACATCCCATCACCCACGTCCCGGCTGCAGCCCTTGACAAAAGAGGTTTGATACTGCATGTCCCACAGGACACGGACAGACTGTCCTTGCTCGGGGCAGCTGTTTCAAGGCAGGAAAGCCGTTTTCAAGGTCCCAGTCACCGTGTTGGCAGGGCTCTTTCTAACTGCTAATGTGATGATCAGCTTCATTTTGTGCATGTAAGAAAAAAGTTACCATTGTTAAGGATATAACATTTGATGTACTCCTGGTGGCTGAATTATTGTGCTTTTTCAGTTTGCTGGTTCTGGTAATTTAAACTGGCCACCAGAAAATAATTTTCTAAAGACATTTTTGGGGGTCAAAAGATGTTCAAAATGTTCATAAAAGTCCATTGAAAGGAAAATGTTCTGACAAGTGACACTGGCGATCAGCAATAGCTCTGATGTGGCCTGGAGCAGTGCCAGGAGTCTTCCAGAGTTGACATCTAGACTTAGGGCTGTAGGTTCCCCTTCTCCCACCAAAATAAGCTTTTACAAAGGCTTTTACGAACCTTTTGATAGCTTCAATCTTATGTGCCCGATTTTCTGTGTCCACAGCTTCCATCCACAGTCCGTGCATGTCTGAGGATAGAACACTGTCAGGTATATTTCGGAGAAAATCCTGAATTAAATATATATATGCAGAGCAGTCTGGTCAGTTTTGAATTCCTTGTTTTGTTTTCATGATGCATATAGTAATTGTTTATTCATTTTAAATACAAGATAAAACAAGACATGCCACAAATACATTTCTCCTGCCCTCCCCACATCCCCCAGCTGTCCCGTGCTCACCAGGCTCTGCTGCAGCACCACGAGGAGCCCTCGTGCCCTGAGCTCTGCTGCAGCAGGCCAAGGACTCATCCCTCACCTGTGCATACATCTGTTTGAAACGCTTCTCAGCTGTGATGATGACTGTTGTGGGTTGTTTTTTTTTTTTCCTCAGGGGACTATTTAACAACTTAATGTACATCTTACATTGGAAAGTGCCTGAATATCCTCCCAGTTACCAGCTTTTTGTATTAAGCCAACAAGGGCAAGAGACAGGCATATGTCTGGATATTTGAGGTGCCTGAATTACCCTGACCAGATTCAATTGCCAGGGCAAAATACAGGCTTTTTCTTACTAAAACTTGGTTCTTATCACAAGCTTTATCCCCCACCCACCACAACCCCTTCACTTGGATTTGGCAGAAGTTTTCCCTCTCGCTTGCTGGCTGATCAGAGGGTGAGGACTCAGGGTCTGGGCAGCACAGGCCAGCTCCTTAGAGCATGGCCTCTCTGTCTCGGGGGGACGCAGAGCAGTTGCACTTCAATGGCATGAGTCCCCCTGTATCTCCGTACAGTCTCCTCTGTGTGTCCAGAAAGGACAACGAGCACCTGTACTGCTGCCACCAAAGGGCTTCATGCCTATGTCAGTGCTGAGTCAAGACTCTGACATGTTATTTGGCACTGTGAGAGAACTTCTGCATCGATACCATGACTATCTTAAGAGGTAGAAATTACCACATCACCTGCTGGAAGCTGTTTTGTACAGGGAGGTAAAATGAAACACTGGCCTGAAGACCAGTGCACATATCTGCATGTGAAAACATGCACCAGGGGATCGGGCAGATACCTTTGTGCACACTGACAGACCAGGCCATCAGGTGAGAATGTGCCTCGCTGGAAAATGCTTTGTGTTCCCCTCTAAATCTTCCCTATCCATAAAGACTCACGTTGCTTCCTCAAGAAGGAAGGTGTGATTAGCCAGACAGCCGAGTTACTTGGCCAAACGTACCGTGATGACAGCGGCAGCCACGAAGACTGACTCTCCATCCACTTGGACATCATCTCCAGAGTTCAGCTTCTCTTTCAGCTCCTTGCAAGTCTTGGCATTGGCAGATCGTCTGAAAATGCCCCTAGTAGAGGGGCCTTCGTTGTACAGCAGAAGCAGCATATCCTAAGAGAAAGCCCAGTTGTACTTAAGAGCCCAACACTTTACCTTGCTTTTTGTATATATTACACCTTACATATTAGAACATAATTTACATAAGACATAGTCAGTACTGGGAACAGGACAGAAACACAAGAGATTTATCATGATTTAACCAGGGACAAGAGCCTGTCAGCTGAGTTGCAGGTACAGTTCATGTGGGTTTGCTTATCCTGTGGCACCTGTGAGTCCAATGGACTCTTGTAGTGAGGGAGGTCTCAGCCATGTAGCACAGCACAGGCCACTGACATTGCCCCTTGGAGATGCCCACCCTTGTTACTGAGCTAGATCTGAATCACAAGCAAATGGTGGTCTTCCCCATCCAATCCTCACAAATACCATAACTGACTTCAAATTCTGGGCTAAACACATCAAGTTTATGTCAAGACAGATGGTCCAGGCCACTCCTTACCATGATGGGCTTGGGAAGGATCCCATCAGGACAGACAGAGGACAGAGAGAGGCCAAAGAGCTTCCGCGGGGTGGTAGGTGACTGTGAGGGGGTGCTGCCCGAGGGGGTGCTGCTGCTGCGGCGCAGAGCCCAGTCGATCAGGGACTTCTTCCTCTTGCTGTGCTTCTGCAGTGACTCTGCAGGAGAACACAGACCTCTGTCACACACCTGTCTGTCCTTCCTGCTGCCCAGCGAGAGAGCTCCCAGCATGGTTAGTAACCACACTCTTAATGGGGACAGTCAGATAATACACAGCAGTGAAACCACTTGTTCAGTTCTCAGCCATCACCACAACTTTTACTCAATCACTGTTCTTCAGTGACCTTGCTGTCTCTGCAATGTAAGAACGACTTGCTATTGAAAGCTAATCAAGGACCAAAAGCTAATTCTGAACATTTGCACAGACAAATTTAGCCCCTCCATGACCTTTTCCTCTCTGCACACACTCAGGTGTGAGAGCGGCTCTGGAATACATGTGTGATGCTGGGAAGAGCTTGGCACTGCCATGGAAAGCAGCAAAGTCTCTGCCTGGTCAGAACGCACTCACAGCCCCTACCTCTCCTCAGCTGCACCGGCGCTTGGAGCCTGGGTTTCAGGACAAACTGACACCATTTTTCCTTTGGGAGCTGATCAAGGAAGGACGTCTCTGTCCCATCAGCCAGGAGGGTGTTGTTGTTGGTTCCTTGTTGCTGGTCAGCAGAGTCCCGCAGACAGCTCAATGCGATGCTGAAAGGATGCTCGTGCCCTGTTGAACAAAGAGGAGCGTAAAGAGCAAGCGGAGATGCAGAGCTATGTGAAAACAGCTCCACATCTGAGCAGGAGGAAGCAGCCACATCCAATGGCTCCCACTGCAGCTAGGCCTCTAAGAAATGTTGCTCAAAACCTCCATGATCATTGCTTTACAAATAAATTCATCCAGTTAAATCTGGCCAGCCACTCTTCAGCAGCAGCTCTCCAGAACATTATGCAACAAAGCACAGTTAAATGGGTTTAAGCCCTTATTCTTAGGCTTATGGGCCTCCCTTCACTAACAAAATACTGTGAGCATTGCTGTGAGCAGGAGTGAGTTACTATGACAGTCTAGTATGTATTGGACAGATACAAAAAGGAAGCATGTGCCACAATTACTTGGAAAACACCAATAAATACCCACAAATAAACATGTGCAGTCTAATGAGCTTTACTACAACAACGTGGGTTTTGGAGCAAGATCTTTTTAATAAAGCAACATGCATAAAATTCCTTGGAGAGCCTGGGGATGTATTTGTTGGTTTATCACTGAAAATAAAACACAGAGTTAATGCAGAGATTACTAAGCAGTATGTTATAGGGCAGAACAGGCTGAACAATGGCCACACATTGATACCTCTGTCCGAGAAGCAAGCAGCAGTTTAAATGCATCTAACAGCTTTGGTTTAGATGCTGGGTAAATCAGTGTATTTCCTTGCTTCCTCCCTGGCCAGATCTACGTGACGGGCTCCTCGGCACAAGTACGTGATGTTTGTCAGGACCATCAGCAGCAAGGCCACGAGGCTGAGCCTGCCTGCGAGGAGGGGATGCTGCCAGGCTGGACAGGAGGGGTGACTGGCCCCCCAGCATGTCACCCTGTAGCCCATAGCGGCAGCCACAGGGTGGGACTGGGCTCTGAGCCATGTCCTACCCTTGCAGCACATCTGTGGCATAGAAAGAACTTCTTTGGCCAGTCTAAAAATCTCCTTTTTATTTGGAGCATCTTCTGAAAATTGTCATGGGCTCCCAACCAGAAACACACAGATTTGCTTGGCAAAGGGAGATAAGTGTGCAGATCTTCAAAGATGTCACCATGTGTTGATTAAACATGGATGCTGAGATCATAAGAGCCAAGTGACAGCTCACATCAGCTTGATGTCACATCTCAGATCAGCAACAGTTCCCCTACAACTGCTTTTTAAAATTAAAAGTACAATGTTTGAGATATCCCCTGCCACATACACCAGCGTCATTTATCACTTATTCCCGTGGTGCTAGAATCGAGGGAAAACAGGAGAGCTCTTACCAATGAGTGGGTAAGCAGGGTCATCTTTTCCTGAGATCACCCAGAGATGGTGTTCACTTGTCTTGCCCTGGCAGTTGAGGAACAGAGAAAACCCGTGGGTGAAGGGGCCAGGGGAGGGTCCGGGTGACTGCACCCCACTCAGACCACGGCAGATCCCGCAGACACGCAGCTGCCACTTACAGGAAGGCCGAGCTGTAGAAGGGTCTTCTTCATCACACTCTCTGCAGTTTCCATGTTGGACACATTGACTGTGGTAGTCTAGAAAGGAAAACAGAGAAAATACAGGAAGCTAATAAGAAAACATGAAGTTTGAAGTTTCTTGTAGCTTGAAAATCTGGGGAAAATGTCACTCATCTGTCTATTTACAGTCTTTACTGAATGTTCATGGTTAGAAAAGTTGTTCTAATTGGAACTACACTGGAACAATTGCTAAGGGTGATGGCTATACCTTGTGAAAACTGTTCTCTACTTCTATCATGGATTTATTATACCATGCAAAGATTTTGTCCACTAGAAGTCACAGGAATCTGGTGTTCAGATGCTGTATTTGATCGGTATTTGACTGACAGTAGTGCCACTGTCACGCCAAAGGGTGAACATGGTGCAATGCCAACAAACCTCGAGTGTCCATCCCCAGGAGGTAAATGTGACCCACCAAGCTTGGCACAAGGCCTAGAAATGTGTGTTATTAATACGAAGAGACTGGGACACAGTCCAGTAAATTAATTCAGGAGAACACACCAGTGACTCTTTCATGATCAATATCCCCAACTTACTGCCCTGCAAATAGGAATGACTGGGAACTCAACCACAAACCACTACCAGTTATGAAGTGAAGCAGAAGAAAAGGAGAAAAGAAGTCAGAGGCCAAGAATAATCTCAAGAATCCACTGCTCTTTGGTAGGGGTCTGGCTGCCTCCTGATTTCCCAAATGAAACCTGTCTGAGTGGGCTGCCGGTGAGAAGGACACAGCTGCCCAGATGTGCACCCTCTAAACCCTTTTCAGGTGGGACCCGAATTTCGAACAGGGACAGCAGCCCCACAGCCCCCGCAGCGCTGGTCTCACGAGCAGCTTCTCAACTCTACTTACAGATGAACTGTTGTCAGCATCCAGCACAAGGATCTGGAGGGTCAGATTCTTCACGTACTCATTCTGTTTTACCTCACCGATATGCCTGAAAGTCAAATAAAAGGGGAGGGAATATAATTTCCCAACCAAACTTGAGAGGGACCGTAAGATTTGGATCCAAGGGGTCCAAGGGAACTGCTCCTTGGTGCTATAATAAATACAGACTCATCATGGGAAGTCATGCTTGACCAACCTCATAGCCTTTTATGAGGAAATAACGAGGTGGATGGATGATGGCAGAGCGGTGGATGTGGTCTACCTTGACTTCAGCAAAGCACTTGACACGGTCTCCCACAGCATCCTGATGGCTAAGCTGAGGAAGTGTGGACTGGACGATTGGGTAGTGAGGTGGACTGGGAACTGGCTGAATCAGAGAAGTCAGAGAGT
>VWYH01004929.1:145723-244941 GCA_013399365.1 Pampusana beccarii
GAACACTGGAACAGGCTGCCCAGGGAGGTCGTGGAGTCTCCTCTGGAGACATTCAAAACCCGCCTGGACGCCTTCCTGTGTAACCTCACCTAGGTGTCCTGCTTCGGCAGGGGGATTGGACTAGATGATCTTTTGAGGTCACTTCCAATCCCTAACATTCTGTGATTCTGTGATTCTGTGATTCTATGACAGTAGCAATACCATGCAGTGTTCATAGTGTGGTCATAATCTCCTACTGGCTTCTTTATCTTTCTTGAGGCTCCAGACTAGCAAAAGCCCAGATGACAGTACGTTAATGCAGATAGATGTGTCTAGTGTAACACCTTCCAGCATCCTTGGGATCACTGCTGTTCTCCACAAATCAAGAGATTTCTTCCCCTCTCTGTACCTATATAAACATTTCTGCCTGGATGTTAGTGGAAACAACATATAAAACACAACATGAAAAAGAAACAACTGTAGCTTCTAGATGCCATGACACACAAACTCTAGTTCGAATCAAAAAAACATATGAAGAATCAGTAACACTGAACACTTGTCACATTTCCACAGTGATCAGCAAAGTCAGCCTCCCGTTCCAAGGGAAAAGGTGCTCCAACAGCATTATCGTGTTACCCCCTCAAGGATTTAATCTTTTCCGGACTGTCACCAAGGGGCTTCTACATTCAGGTTTCAAAGGTGGATTTTTCAAACAGTAGCTGGACACTTGATGTGCTTGAAAATCAGAGGGCAACTTGACACCCAGCATGAGAAATTTCCCTGAGGACTGTAGAGGAACTGCCCAGAGGAGGAGGGAAGGAGGGTCACTTACCACAGCAACGCTGACAGCCATCGCTCCTTCACGTCAGCTGAGCTGGAGATAGAAAGGGAGGCAGATCATCAAACAAGCGATGAGTGGGGAACAGCCTTTGGAAACTCTACCCAGTTTCATTTATATATAGCTGTAAGTCAAAGTTCTCTCCTGCAAAGCCCTGGAACAAAAGCACAGTCCCTTCCTGCTTCCATCCTATTTTAACTAATAACAAAAAAATCCCAGCAACAAACTGGACTACATTTCCTGCCCAGGCTGCCGAGTGTGGAGATAAGGGACAAATATCTTTCTGTGATGTTGGAGTTAATGCATCTTGTGGGCCCTTATTATTTTTGCAGTGACCTTTAATTGCTATTTTCTTTCTCCTATTATTTCCTTCCCAATGTCTGTCATTCCAAGAAGCTTCTGCTGCCAACATGGGTTACTCAGAGACATGAAGGAAATGGAACTGCTGTTGAGTTTGGACTGGGACGCAAACAGCAGCTCTCATGTCAGAACATGGTCCTAAGGCCAGCAATGCATCTGGCATTTTTCACTGACTTAACCAAACCGTCCTTTGTAACTAAAAATTCATAAACTAGGGCAAATCTCCTACAGAAATGGCTGCTGGCAGGTGCTGAAACAACATGCTTGTAGGTGATACGATGGCACAAACTGGTTTGCTATGGTGGATTTGGCTGTGATGCTCTAGGATGCTCTGCAGAGTCAGCCCTTGCTATAACAACACCTGCAAGGGCTGGTCCTCTGAAAGGCTCCCAGGGACCAACCTGCAGATATCCTCTAAGATGACAGTGTCCCAACATCCAGGTTTTTACCACACCGCCTATGTGAGTGGAAGTCTCCACTCAGTGGGGAGAAGGGCTGCAGTAAAGTTCACAGCCCTGTAGCCTCAGTCATTGTTTTGCTGACACGTGGGAGACTGGGGCAGCTGCCAGGCTGCAGACGGACGTGTGGTGTCTGATGAGATACCTGAAGGTGACAACATAGTTGGTGGTAGGCCAGCCGATGACAAATGAATTCTCAGGAGCCATCTTCTTCTCTGTCACTTCACTGAGACAGGTGCCAGTCCACACTTCACTCAGATGCACCTGCTTTTTCAGCTTCAGGCTGGAGGAGGATCTGCAATTCAAATAATGGATTTCTTAGGCCAGATACCAACATCTAGACCTCTGAAGTCTGGTCATGTCATCTTCAAGTCGTGCAGATGCAGTAACAGCAACAAGCCCCCCAGAACTAAATATTTGGGCAAGTGGAGGCACTACAGGGAAGTTTTGCAAAGGGATTTTGGGGTTGTGGCTACGGTGGGACAGCTGTGGCGTAGGGCAATGTGATTCACGAGAGTCACATGCAGGGAGATGGTGATTTAGGCTAATTACTGTCTACACTAATAACTGAGGTCACCTAAGCTCTTAATTTATGAGTGGCAGAAGTAGCCAGACCAGGAGTCGGTCTTCTGTCCTTACTGCCTCTTGCCCTCATGCTGTTTCTTCAAGAAGCCACATAAGGGAAAGGGCAAAACCAATTAGACAACCTTTTCCTTCAGGAAAATTGAGTGAAACATTAATACCAAGAAGAATTTCTGGAGGTGGAAGGGGGAGATGAAACATTTGTAAAGCAGCGTTGTTTTGATGCCTGCTCCACAAACAGCTCAGAGCCCAGCATCAACAGCACATACTAGGGAGAAGGAGTGAGTGCGAATTCCTCTTACTTGGACTTGGCGATGACCAGCACATCACTGAACAAGATCAGATGTCTCTCCTGGGTCTGCAGGCCCACGGTCAGCTGTACATGCTCGTCCAGGATGAACGTGGAGCCCGGGCTGCTGAACACCCCACTGGGCAGCCCATTGTCCGGATGAGAGGAGGAAAGGGCAGTGTCCCTGGAGAACGAAGAAAGATCATAAGATTTGTCAGAAGCTTTTCTAACCAGGATTTGTCATTGGACACAGGTGACTGTCATGGAGCAGCCCAACAGCCTACGCTTCTCCCAGCACTGCCCCCATTGCTCTCAGTTATGAACTGTGTTCGCCTGCCTCTGCCCAATTCATTTTACCAGCCTTAGGCAGATGGAAAATTACCTAAATGCCTGCACCAAATCTGGGAAGGTTAAGCTGCTGAAATATTCATTTTTAAGTCATTTCTCACTCAGGTAAAACACTTATTTCCTGCACATGCATGCGAGCTATGACTCAAAAGAACAGGCAAACCCATGGCTTGCGGCAGGGCTCAGCGTGGGGGAGGACGGAAACTGCTGCCCGTGTTCACACCTGCACTGAACTGCTTGTCAGCGCAAGGGCTGCAGCAAAGGACAACGAGCTGTGTGTACTCACCTAACTCCAGCCACCTGCTGCTGCTCTGCCCGCCTGCACTGCAGCATCTTGTTTCTGCTGAGGCTGATACAGCTGCTGACCATTTCCAAAGAACCCTGACGGTTTTTGCATGTTGACTGTAGCCAACACGCCGTCATCGGGATCAAAACAGATCCCTTCTCTGTCCTCTCCCCAGCTGGAATTGCTCTGCCAAGGGCTGATGTCCCCCTCGCCTCCCTGTGCCCTCCCAGCACCTGCTCAGGCTGCTCCTGGCTCTGGTCCCCGCAGGTCCCAGCAGGTCCCACAGTCATCGCCAGGCTCTGCCCTTGCTCTGCAGGCAGGATTGTGCTGAACGAACAAGCAATAGTTCTTTGCTGAGCCTTGGCCAGAGACCGTGTTTGTGCGCCTCATGGCCTTGGATTTACGTATATAGAAACTACTGCAAATCCTACTGTCTCTACACATAGACAAAGATATGTGTTGTGTCTGCAGACAAGGACGCATGTGGAATAGATCCTTATCTTCCCTCCACCCCTCACCACCACCAACCCTAGTCTAAGGGCAGTCTCTACACAAGCAGATGAAAAAAACTTATGGAGCTGCTCTCCAGTGCAAAGTTGGAGTGGGATTGCAAGCACAATTTAATAATTTCCTAACGTGAATACTCAGCTTTGCAATGTCAGTAGTGGTCTCCAAGTAGATTCCTTGTGTACGTGTTTATATGGTCTCTTCCAACCAAAGGTAGTATTCTTTGCATTGTTAGTCTAACTCAGTTTCTGCTGGCCTCATAATTTGGCCCCTCCAGTTTCACAGGAGTGAGGTTAAAGCTAGCCATTAGCTGCTTTTTTAAATCATGCCCAGTTCCAGGAACACACGCACTCCTGCAAACAGAAATTCCCTCTTCCCTCTTTACAACTCCACAGCCACCACCAAGTGAATCCTTGGCTTATGCATCTGTTACCTCTACAAGTGAGAAGCTAAATCATCTTTGAAATTGGTAGGACAGGCTCTCCATGTGCATCAGCTGAGCCATGGGATCCATACCACCACCAATCTCAGCAGTGGATTTCCTAAGGTTGGAGGAGTTACATAGCTTTGTAAACACAATGGCAGGATAGAAAAAAAAAATCTCCCCAATACTCTGGTGGCCTAGGCAAAGATGGCATCGTACCAGATCCCTCCATAGCAATCCATCACAAGGAATGTTTAAAGATTCCCTCCCTCATGAGGATATTCTCCAGCCAAATAAAGTCAAGAATTTGTTTCTCTTCTTTACTTTTTTTTAGTGCAATTTAGAAGTGGGTAGAGCGAATGACAAAGAAACCACATGACTTGGTCAGAAGACAACCAAATGAAAATCAGCCCTGCCCTTTATTTTGAATGATCCCACGAGACTGACCCCACACAGTTTCAGAAATGCAGGGTGTACTACGCATCAGTTACCTACAGTGTGATAAAAGGGGTATTCTTCAGGAGGGTTGGTCAGGATCAAACTGTCAATCAGTTCAGCTTTATCATCTCTTTCTTACAAAGAAAAAAAAAATCAAACTAAACAAATCCCTCAGGAATGGTTATTCGTAAGATTGCTATCAATGAGCTGAACGGCACAAGTGTCAGAGCTGGTTTATCCAGCCAGGTCAATAGGGAAACCACCCTACAGAACCTCACACACTGCTCCTGGGACCTGATGTTACTCAGGTGCCTCTGCACCGTGCAGTATTGCCCAGGTGTATTTATACTTGTATATAACAGGTTATCAAATATATAGACCTAGTATTATCTGCATAGAAAACAACCAGCTGGCCTTGCATGGTGGGTGACCTGAGCTGGCTGCCAGACCCCCACCCAGCCACTCTCTCAGTTCCTCTCAGCAGGACAGGGGGAGAAAATAGATGGGAAACAAGACAGATCCTGCCCTGCTCCCCATTGGCGGGCAGAGGTCCGGCCTCTGCGGGAAGCGGCTCCTCAGCATGTGTCACAGCTGCTGGGGAGACAAATGCTACAGCGTGAATGTCCCCCCATCTCCCCCCTTCCCCTCAGCTTTTATTGCTGAGCAGGATGCCATGCCAGCGAAAAAGAAACTGTTCCATACCTGTCCACAATCAAATTGCCCTCGACACCATTAAATGAATTTGAAAACCAGTTTGATTTCAGTCTGTATAGACAGAAAGGTGGGAAAAAATGAGTCAGAAAGGTATTTCCTCTACCTGGAATGGTACTTTGACTTGCCGAGAGCTTTAGTAATGGCAGAAGGGGTGGATCGTCTTCTTTGGACTATGGGCTTCATCTTCTGCAAGACAAAAGGACATTCCAGTCAGCCTGGCCCCCTTGGGAGCAGATCTGCTCACTGCACTCCGCAAGTTCACTTTTTATCTAGTCAATGCTCACGAAACCTTAGCACTGAGAGCCCTGATCTGTGCTTTCAGACACCTCCCTCCCCTTCCTTATTATTAAAACACTTGTCAACTCTCACATTTATGTAGGACACTTAAAACTTTCCTAACTTGAAATGCTTCCAGTTTTCACAGCCAAAATTCAAGGTAATGACATGAAATTAAGCACAGAAAAATCCACAGGCTGAAGGTCAGGAAAAACTTCCTAACACTCATGCCATGGAACAGTTTGTTAAGGAAAGGTACAGAAATCCAATTTAAAACTGGACTGGGCAAAGCTATGACCAGCATATAATACTGCAGGGAGCATATTTAGAGATTCAGCAAATAGACTGTTATTGGGCCCCTCTCCTGGTAGCGTCACCCCAAGACACTTGTATCTTTTTTAACAGCCACAGGGTCTTCTGTGACACAGAAATGAGGTAACTGCAATGGTGAGACTTGGTAGTTAGACGTGATAACCATCCAGGACAACGTATACACATGAAGGTCATGTGTCTCTTTTTATTTGCTGAATGAATTTTGTGCTGGAGAAAGATGACAGGTTTTAGCCTGGGAGAGAAATCCTTACACCAATGGCTCTTGCTTAGTAAGTGTGGAAAAATCTGTCCCACAGCCCATTTCCAATTTCAGCATTTGCCTGTATTAGAGCTTTAAGTACTGGGAAACTTAGAGTACGCTGAGAATTATCTACCTTTTGACTTCCGAAAGTATCAAAATACGGAATATCCTAGGAATAAAAGAAACCAGGATTGCTGGTTGAGGAGAGGTTCTACAGAGGAAGCATGTTCCTTTTATTAACCGTATACTTTTCAAACTCTGTGCTGAATGTAGAAATCTTCGTTGCTTCTGCGCTCATTAGTCCCATCTCTGAGTTCATGACACTATTACAGCTCAATGCCTTATAACCACATTAAGACGACATTCTTATGGTGTTAGAGGAAGGTATTATCCTCATTTCACTAATGGAAAGGCCAAGAACAAAGTGATTACAGTGAATCTGGGTGCCTGGTGTTCAACATGGGACCCGATTTTTCTGAGCAGCCAGGAAGGTTGGCTGATGGCTGCTCTCCAGTGCAAAGTTGGAGTGGGATTGCAAGCACAATTTAATAATTTCCTAACGTGAATACTCAGCTTTGCAATGTCAGTAGTGGTCTCCAAGTAGATTCCTTGTGTACGTGTTTATATGGTCTCTTCCAACCAAAATGATACTATGATTCTATGCAGACAGTGACGGATGGCGATTTCTCCCTCATTCCCTGATATGACCTTGCCAAGCAAAGATCTGTCTTTGGAAGTTTCACAGAGAGAACTAAATAAAAAATAACATCAGCTCAAAAATGTTTGTTTTAAAAAAAGAGAGTCCCTACTAAAATGGAAAATCTGGCTTTCAGAGGTGCCTTAATAGGATAAAATGTTCCTACAAAACATAGCACAGCAAAGCATCAGTCACGCCATAGCCCAGAGCAGGAAGAACATAAATGATGTTTCCTTAAGAGGCTGCAGGACAAGGACAGAGTCTCCTACCACCTGGAGTGTTCTTCCAGTGCCACGTGGAATGTGCTCCGACTCCTGCATGTTTCTAGGGTAGACAGCTCTATGGTTTTGTTGCAAAAGCCCCTCCCACGTCACCGCACAGCAGAAGCCCCGCAGGTCCTTGTGTTGGGCAGGAGCTCTCTGCTGCAGGGCTCGGCTGTCCCCGGGGCCGCAGCATCGTGCAGCCTGGCCCATGGGCATCGCCTGGGGACCCCACCGTGCCCCCGCACTGGAGCAGGGAGCGCTGCTGCTGGGAGCCAGCGCTGCTCACATTAACCAGGCACTGGAATCCAAGACTGGCCAGAGGGACCTGGCTCATCTCTGCTGTTCTGGTGCCATGGAAACGGAGCCTCGTTTACCCAACAGACCCTGCAAGTGCTGGAGCACTTGCAGCACTCCGGTCCATTTGTGCATTACTCATCTCAGAGCCGCCAGTTTTAGCTGAGTATTTCTTGGCAGTGGGGAGGCTGTGAGCCTAATGCCCCTCATTCCAAACCCATGTATGGCCTACGCTATTGGCACAGCTGGCCAGCACGAGGGGGATTTCTTCCCCCCGCACTGACCTCTGTGCTTGAATGTTATTCTTCAGATAGTTAAGGTGGGGTGGAACTGAAAAGTAATGACATCTGCTTAGAACAGGGCTGATTTTCCTTCTGTCAACAGCTGGTCAAAGCTTGCAATGTCTGTGGCACTGGAATGCTGCTATTTGGTTTAGTCCACATTCAGAAACGAAATTTTTTCTAATGGTGCAATTTTTCTGCAAAACATAAAGTGAAATATTTGTTTCAGAAACATTGGTACACTGTGTCTCCAAAACCACCAGGTGCTTTCTTTGACCCCAGCATCTGCTGCAAGGCGGCCAGAGCCCCGCGCTCTGCTCGCAGCAGCGGCTGCTGCCCGCTCAGACTCATCCCCATCAGACCATGTACAGCAGCACGAGCTGTCACTCACGAGCTGCTGATGCTGCCAAAGCCTGTCGGCTATGATGGCACCGATCAGAGACCCGATGCTGCCGGACCAAAGCTGGGAGGCAAACACAGCCCAGGAGCTGGTTGGCTTGGCCGCCTGCAAGGCCAGGGCTGCCTGGATGCAGGACAACCCACACAGTGAGGTGTGACAGGTCTGCGGGCCTTCGGATTTCTGGGTTAATCCATACGATAGGGCTGCGGCAAAGCTGCTGAGCATGGCGCTGGGTGGGTAACCTGGCACGAATTGAGGACATTTTCCAACGGAAACGAGCCCGGCAGGAAACTTCAAGATCCCATGTGGCAGGAAGATTTCCTTCAGAGCCCTCCCTTCATTTTACTGGAAGGCTCTTCCAAAGCACTGTGTTTAAATAAAATGTTTGTTTTCAATTCATCTACATTTTTCAGGGAAAAAAGACACTGCATTAGGTATGTCATCACTGAGAGACTGAAAACCCCACCTGAAAACAAGCAGCAGCATAGAAATAGTAGGATGAAGCTCCGCAGAGCCTCTGCCAAGAAATGGGGCTAGCTCACATGTTCAAACTGGTCTGGTATGGCCACACCGCCCTGCAGTCTGCAGTGGGATCGTCCTTCACAAGGACTGAACACGGCAGAACAGCAGCCAGCTCTCCTGCCCCCCTGCGCTCCTGTGGGGACAAGGACCACGGCCACCCCGTCCTGCTCCCCGTGCTCTCGGCTGTCACCTTCTCTCACTCTTTTATGAGGAATATCTGGCTGTCAGTGTCATTCTCCACAAGTTAGACAAACAGGCCAATTTCTAGCTGTGAAGGTGATGAAAGGGTATCATACACTCTTAAATATATATGTTTTTATAAACATGGACTCTAAGTCAATTCCACGCTGACATTCGGATCACTTAGGGAGGCTTATGTTGCTAAAGGTACAGTCAGAGACAGCAAAACAGGGGCCACAAAGTCTTCGATTATTTGGAGCATCACAGATTGTTCAGAGCCAATAACACCAATATTATTCTCATTCTTAGGTATATCTCATGAAACACTCTCTTCCTACAAACACTCATCACAGTATCAGTGCTGTGTCAGAGCAAGAAGCTGATCACTGCTATTAACCAACTGAACCCATAAAGGCACATTTTTCAGTGATCTACTGGAACAGAGCAAAAGTTGCTGTATAAACGTAGCACATGGTTATTTAGCTCTCAGGCAACATTCAAAAAAATACTTAAGAATACAGCTAAGAGAACAGAAACAATTAACCGATTGCTTGGGCTTGGATCCATCCATGTGAAAACAACTGCTGCTGCTCTTCCATCCAATAATGAGTTTATGTTAGCTGCGGCATTCCTACAGAAGTATCTTAATGAGATAATGTGAGACGCTTTGCCTTCTGCTCCGTTGCGTCTCCTGTCTGTGAGCACGAGATTCTCGCACACAGTGCTGTGTAGGACTGCAGTTGCGCTTCTAGTTAAAAAACCCAAATTGAGAGACACAAAGAGGGGGAAATCATTCGGTGCATAAAAGGAAATTGGGCATTAGGTTACACGAACTGAAAACAACTGGGCTTGCCATTTTACACTGAACCTGTTGCTTTTCCTGTGCAATTCAGAACTTTTCCTGAAACAATTTCACGGCGTGTTAACTGTTTGAGGCGGACCTGTGTTAACCGGGTCCCTGAGCCCCAGCAGCGCTGACCGGGCACTCACAGCAGAGCACAGGCTGCTGAGGACCGGCTGCTCCTGCCCTGTACCCCGTCTGATGGGACAAGGCACCGCTCCCACAGCCGGCTCCCCCGGCTGGCGACGCTCCAGCAGCGCTTGTGGGACCTGGGCTGCTCCCCAGTGACGCTGCCCCAGGTCCCCTGTCCCTGCTGGAACAGCAACGGGGCAGCAGGGCTGGGACTGCGCAGAGGCAGGCGGACTCGAGGGGCCACACATGACCCCAGCAGGCACAGCCTCCCCCCGGGGCCACCCCCAAAGCTGGTCTGTCCCCTACTCCTCACCTGGGTTTTCCCCAGCGCGGACGGTCTGAGCCCAGCTCAGACAGCGCTGCAGCACACTGGGTTTGCACTGGGTTTAGCCCTGGAATTACACCTCTCCCAGGCTGGGCTGTGAGCCCTGTTCTCTGCAGGTTATATGCTGGGGATGAGGGTGTTGGGATCACCCTTCCCAGCAGCGGGCTGAGGTGTCACAGCTGGCTGCCCTTACAGACCCCACAGGAACGTCCCCAGCCTCTGAGAGCTCCCTGCCGCATTGGGTGCAACGCACCAACAAGCTCAGATGCTATCGGTGGGGCAGGGTACAATCACCTTCCAGTCCTTACAGTGACAGCAAGGGCCTCATTTTGAGAAGAAGCCAGACCAAAACAATGTGCTTTGCCTCCAGGACTCTCCTCTAGGAGAACCCTGCCCAGGGCAGCTGGTCTGCACGCTCTGCCTCGGAGCAGTTGGGCTCTGCAGGCAAACTCCACACCTCTGTCAGATGTTCCATCCCAAGACAGCCAGGAGCAGCTGACGCAGACCAAGGCGTCCAGCTTGTGGTGCTCGCCCGCCAGCCGTGCTGCCAGGGCCACCGTCCCAGGGGCAGTAAGGAGTTCGGCAGCTGTGGGAGCAGCTCCACATGTGCTGCAACACCACCTTGATCCCCGTGAGCATCCCTGTGGCACACCAGCTTCCGTGGCTGCCCTAGAGATTTCAGGGCAGGTGAATAAGGGAAGAGAAGCAAACCCCATTCTAGAGGAATGTCCATGAGCAGCTGACAACTGAGGAGCTCTGCCAGGACCACGACTAGCTGCCAGAGGTGGCCTTAGCAAAGTGACTTTCCACTTTTCTCTCTATATAACTGTTGTGCTTCACATGTCCTTTTCCAACTGATAGGCTCTAGAACACAATAATCTTTATTCAGCTGAGCCCTTCCTTACTCTTACCCCACACGTCTCTACTCCAGCTTTGACGTGACTGTTTGGAAAATGGAACAACTGAAGCTCAGAATGAAGATTTAAGCAACATGCCTGCAGTGATGCAGAATCGTAGTGGCAGAGCTAGGCTCGGAAGACAGGTCTTCCTTCTGGAGAGCTCTAAGCTAGGTGTGCTTTCTCATCGAACCATAACGTATATTCCCCTGCAGTCACTGTTGTGACATTTTCATTGCAAAATCAAGACACAGTTTTTGCCTCAGGAGCTTATCCAAATGCACAGACCAACATCTGTGAGCAGACAGAATCAGAGCAGATCAGACCTCATGGAACACTATCGGGAATTCCTGATACCTAAACATTTGCTGTCTGAAGAAGCAGGTCCCTTCGCTATCATTTGGGCTACAAGAAGCTTTTCCACAACATGGGTGACTCAGCCCACCCAACGAGCAGCAGCATTGACTGCTCATGCAGCCCAATTAACACTATACTAACTGCCCTCTGCCTCCTGCCACTGGGACACTCTGGCCATCCATTCCATTTTCTGGCCAATGCAATCCTGTTCCAGTCCATCCAGCCTTGTTTTTCCAGATGGCTTCATGTTAGGTAAGGACAAATGCATCTGTACATGTATATTTTAATAGTTCGCACTACTTCACTTTGCATAAGGTACAAATGTGGTGCCTAGGAGAAAGGAAAAAAAGTGCAGTTGTTTTATGAGCTCTTTGGGGTGAATTTTGCCAGCACAGACATATGGTAAAGCATTAACATTTCCTTGAAAATGCTAGGGAGAATCTTTAATTCTCCTGCCACCACTTTAACCCTTTGAATTCTTTAAGATCCGTAATTAGCCTCATTAGTCAGAGGAAGAAATATAAAATAATGTTGGGTGGCCACAGCCCAGTATTTTATTTGTCCCTTCAGAGGGACAGGGCAGGGTTTAATGTGAACTCAGAGCTAAGAAACTTGGGTGTAAATATTTAACTGAGCTGTTTTACACAAGTTCATCTTCCTGTGTTGTTTCACTAATTGCTTCCCTCTCTCTCACCGCTAAAACATGGCTCCAACCAAACTCAAACATTTCTTAAAATATGCAGAGCCTGATGGTAGTAAATCAGTTTACAAGGACACACTTTGAAACATTTCCTTTTCCTTCCAAGAAATGGAACCCTGCTGGTTTATTTTAATGCGTCCCTTATAAGGGGGACTGGGAGAAACAATTCTCGGCTGCCAAAGGCCGAGCGGGTTTTCCACTCAGAGGTGCCTGGGGATTAGTTTGACCCACACTAATCTGTTCCACGCCACTTTTCTCCCCTGCTCCCACGGATTACTGTGCCTGCAGGGCCTGCCTTGCTCAGAGGGCACTGAGAGAGGATGCCCTGCCCAGCGCGGAGGAGATGCTGGCTCACGAGAGCACCCGAGGTCGTTCTGAACAGCTGATGGAATGGCCCATGTTCTCAAATGACACTGGGCTGGACCCCAGCTCAGGACACCTGGAACGTGTCAAATGCAAGTCTCTTCTCTGTAGCCAGCAGAGCACAGCAATTTACTAATTGATGGAAACTGAAAGGATCAATAAATATTGACATAGATTTAGAAATACTTATGTACTTCATGCTTCCAGCCTGGAGAGGAACTAGCAGCTGCTCGAGGAAGTGCTTCCCCCTTCTAGTGTTAGGAGAGGAGACCAAAAGCAGTAGAAAAAGCAAAACCTCATTTTGTAAAATTTCTTCATCTTTTCTTGGAGGTCCTAATGGTTTGGTTGCAATTCTGATGTCCAGGCCTGAGTAAATTTGAAATACTTGCTGGCAATGGATTACACCAAACAGCTGCTGCCTGTTGGGATTTTCCTGAAATGCTTATCCCCGTGGTGAAAACCCACTGCAACAGGTTCCCCGTATATGTCCTGACAGAACTTTATAGTGGGACTCTTTCCTCAGCCCTTTCCTTCCTTTGAAGCAACACTGAAAGCTGCCCCAGAACCTCTCACAGGAATTGCTGCCCTTGCAGTTCTCAGGAAACCTCCGCACAGCTCTGCACACACTGTGGCCTCTCGCATCCCCTGCGGCTGCTCGGACCACGAGCGTGGCGTCCAGCAGCCATGGGGACACCACTGCCCAGACCCATGTGGGAAATCAGTGGGAGCACACCTTTACAAAGCCCTTTAAACCACTAAATTCAGGCTGGTACTTTGGGATAGAAGTTTCTGTTGTAAAGTTGTATGTATATATAACATTGGAAGGGAACTTGCTGGATTTCACGGTATAAAAATTCATCACTGAGGCCAAAGTAAATTAAGAATCATTCTCTTTCTTGAAAAATGCAAACAAATAGTTCACTGAATTGAGCTTTGGCAAAATGAAAAACTTGCAGAGCAGCCAAACCTGAGGAGCATAAAAATGTAACACATTCCTTTGTGTCTTTAAAACAACCCCCTTCTCTTCCCTTCACTTGGTTCAAAACTCCTCCTCCTCCCATATTAAAAATTAAAACCTCATAGAGAGCTGTGTCTGCCCAGCTACAGAATCACTTCAGCCTCTCCAAAGCAGGGTTTCTGTGCCTGAGGATGCTGGTCCAAGCCCCCACCAGGGCCCAGATTAACAATGGCTGCATGAACTGCACAGCACCCGCGCCCGGCGTGCGATATAGGGAGATATGAACTACCAACCGTTTATGAGCAGTAAGAGCTCAGCCCATCGAGCAGACAGCGTGTCTCCACAGAGCGCTGTGGTGAGTCCCCACCGCTCCCTGCACACGTCCAGGGCAGGTGCCCGTGCCCAACGCGCCCGGCAGGCACCGGCGGGCACCCGCACCCCTGACCTGCCCTGGCTTCCCCGCGGGGACAGACGGGGCTTGTTCCCGAGCCAGCTGCCCAGAGCCCTAACAAAACACGGGCGTGAATCCCCAGAAAAGGTCCTGAGTTCCCACCTCCCCAATGGTCTTGCTGCAAGTAGAGGGTCGGTAGGTGACCCCATCCTCAACAACAGGCAGTGCCTTCGGTGCCCGTGAGTTTAAGAACCTACTGCATGTTGCAAGTCTGGTGTTTCTCATCTATTTACAATGATTAAATCATTTTATTTGCAGCTTGGTCATGGAAAAGACCTTGAGAAGAGGCAGCTCTGTGCATCTGGATTTCATTAGAGATGAACATCAATCCCTCTCTGCCTTATAAGCATCCTATTAGCATTATACAGACTTGGGATTGCTAAACGTCATTCTTAGAGCTCGCTGGCTGAAAAACGGGTTAATCAATGGCACCTCTGCTAACATACGCACCAGGAAAGGCACCTTCCTCTTTCTGCTGCTTGCTTATCTGCCTGTCAGCATCAGGGTTGGTAACACACTTATTAGTAAGATTCACTGTTGAAACTCCTCAAAATGCATAATAGGTTAGTGCTGAACTGTAGGATTTAATCCCACTGAATTGTGCAGTTGATGGAAACGAAAAATAGGCATCTCAGCCTGAAATGAATTTCAGTGGACTTGCAAGTCTAAAGTTACGTGAGCTGGGCAAATAAAAGTAGACTTTGGCTTGAACGACTGCACTTTTTTTGCCAGTTTTCGGAGATGCAGGAAGACATTAAGGGTTGAACAGTGACAGAGGCCAGGAGAGAGACTTAACAGAATCTTTCCAATTTCAAGGTGTTCAGAGCAGAAATCAATTATCCAGCAAGAATTCCTGAAGATCTACATAGAATTAATATTTCCCATCACTTAGCTGTTAGTCCCTACTGGTTTTATTAATTTTCAGTTAGAAAACAGTCCTGAGGCTGAATAGGAGCCTCTTTGTTTGCTCTCCCTATGCAAGCGCAGGTGCACATACATACACGCACCAAGCTCTTTGGCTGATAAATCTCCCAATAAATGTTGCAGGCAACTTCAAAAATCAAACCAAAACAAGCCCTTCAATAGGAATTATGAAAAAGTACGTTTTAAATCACAGAAACATCCTGTTTTGCTTCAGTTTCTCTCTCACATGCCACAAGCTGGACTCCACCCTACCTGTTTTCAGAGGGGCTAACTATGGGCATCAGGTTTTGGAAACTCCCACATCCTTATCTGTCTTGCCATTTGCTTTCAGGGGAAAATGAGGAGGGCAGCACTGTGGAGACAAGCAAAGAGAGGTTGATCCCTTGCGCCCAGATCTCTGTGCCAGCTGTTTTCCCACAGCTCCAAGATCCCTCAGGAGAAAATGCCAAGAAGTGGAAGATTAATTTTTTTTTTTTTTTTAATTGCAGTGACTGCTACAGTCCCAAGCTCTGTCTGAAACGGAGAAGGTGCTGTTAAGCAGACAGGCTATTTGCTCTGCTAGGTTTAAGTTCTCATACTGGTGATGCTTTCACAGACAAGTCAAAGAGCACATTTGAGGAGATGCCAGGTCCCTGAGCAGGAGCACTCGGAGAGCCGGGGGGGCTGGCGGGGCAGGTTTCCTGTCCCAGCTGAGAACCCAGCCATGCAGATCAGATGTGTCCCACCCCCAGGTCACCTCTGCAGGTCAGCGTCCAGCCAGAGGACACGGTTGTCCTGCAAGCAGTGCTGCCAAATGTGCCACAAGCTGCTGGTGCTCTGAGGCTGCCGGGGTGTCTGTTTGAAATGGGTGCAGCCCGATGCAGGTGGACTTGCTGTGGTGGTGGCACTGGAGGGGGTGGAAAAGTGAGTGGTTTGTGGATGAAGGTGAACAGAGCAAACACTGGAGCCTGGGGGTGTTTGTGGGGGTGCTGGTGCGACAGAGGGTGAAGCAGCAGAGGTGGGTGACCCTGCGGCAGGTGTGCTGGGGTAACGCTGTCCACTGGGGACTAGGAAAGGACCCACAAGAAGGATCTCTGCATCAGAGCCACAAATCAGAGTCTTCCACATTACAAGCAGGAGAGGATCTGAGAAGCCTCATGGCCAGTCATGAAGAACAAACATCCACTACATCTTCAGGATAATCAAGAGAAACCATAACAATGGTACATTCCTCAGCATCTCCCACACCTATGAAGCAAAACCAGTCTGACTACACAGATGCTCAAGTCACATCCCCTGGTTACAATCTAAAAGAGTTCCAGCCCCTGGAGCTCGCTCCTCTGCAAAGCCAAGGGCACACACTTCTCATTTCTGGGCACAGCCTGAGTTAGAATGAACAAAGGTGAAGCACCAAGAAGCATAAACGGTCCCTTCTGCGAGTGCCAAGCTCACCTAGACCAGAGCCACATCAAGCAAACTACATGTGTGTTCAGCCAAAACCTAAAGTGCAGCAGCACTCGGAGACGGGTCAAGAAAAAGGAACTGTGTCCAGTGCTGTCCACGGAAAGACCTTCACTGAGCACCACGGGCCTGCAGGGTGAGCAGAGACCATCAGTGTCCCCGTGGCTGGAGACCCCTATCCAAAGCTGGGTTATGCACCCATCGCAAGCGTGCTGTCGGGATTGACAGGGATTCCCTGCAGCACCTGACTCTCAGAAGATGGAAATCTTTTTAAACCAATAAACATTAACATTTGTTTTCCTCTTGAAAGGAATCTATGTTAATTTTTAAAACATCACTAGAGGGCGTTAAATAAATAGGCTTCCCAGTCAAGCTAAGTGCCTGCAAAGGTAGTGAGATCTTTGAGAAAACTTTAGTTGCAAACCTTGGGGGGAAGGTTTCAAAGGTCTACGCATATCAAGATGGCCTCCTGACCACTTTCTCTCTGGCTCACAAACTAGATGCATTACTTCTCTTTCAGTGTGCCCTGCAGAGCACCCAGAACAGCCCGCAGCTGGGCACGAGCTGTGCCGGCTCTCAGCACGGTGTCAGGCAGCTGTTCCATGGCCAGGAACAATGCTGTTTATACATATCCCATCAACTACCAGCGCCTTAGTTGGCTCAAAAACTCATGCTGGGCAAAGTCACGATCAAGTACCTTGAAGAAACCCCTGGGAAATCCGAGGTGCCTGGTGGGGCTCTGTGCATCCCAGGCAATACAACCCATGCAGGAGTCCCTGCAAGAGCAGCAACTGGCTGTGACATTGAGGCAAAGAACATCCTGCTAAAGGCCCATTTTCTTTCTCCGTAGGTGATGCAGAGCTGGCACATCACAGCAACATTTTGGGTTGTACAAAGGCATCAGCAGACAGATGTCTGTTTAGGAAAAAAAGAATATTAAGGGATGTTCCAAATGTAGAAAAAGATGAGAAGGTAAAGCTAAAAACAGACATCTCTGTTTTAGGTAGGGCCCATAGGTAAAAACTGCAAGAGTCTCTAAAGAACTGGCAGCAAAAGCTGCAATAATACATCACTCTGTATCATAAGGATCTCTCTGGTTGTGGGCACACTCCAGTCCCTGGCAAGCACTGTGAGCATTAGAACTACTTGCAGATTTTTTATTTTTTTTTTTTAAACAGAACTTGCTATTTATTCCAGTGGAAACTCCCTGCAAAGAAAACAGTTCCACTCAGCTACTGTTTGCTTTGGATGATTTGTTTGAGAATTTCAAACTGGCATTTTGAATAATCTTTACAGTTTCCCCTCTAACTTTCCATTATTTCAGACTAATCCCATGCTAATATGATATTCTATTGTTTGTTGTGTTGCACTCACAAAACCCGCAAGGGCAGCTGCCGCTCAGTGCGGACTGCACCTCTTTCCACTCGCACTCCCCAAGCCAGTGCACAGGCTGCCCCCCTCCAGGGGAGCCTGCATTTCTGCGCCAGAGTCTGAAGGTACGAGGCACTAACAAAAGAACCTCTTTGCCTGTCTTTGCTGAGAGGAGCACAAAGTGACGCGCACTTGACAGGTCTCCGGAACACCACCGGGATGCGAAGCGCTGAGACTCGGGCACCGCTCGGGAGCGGCGACTCCGCGAACGCGCCCCGGGCGCAGCCGCTCCCGGCCCCGAACCGCGGCGGTTTGCGGGTCATTCCCGGCCGGACCAGAGCAGAGCCCAGCGGGTCCCCAGCTCCGCACACACCGTCCCCCCCGCTGCCCCCTCCCTTTGGCAGCCAGGCCGACGGAACCAGCCGCCTCCGCTGCTCCCAGACCGGCAGCGGCTTTACCCAGCGCTTGTCCGGCGCGTCCTGACCCGGCCCCGCGCCCCCCAGCCCCCCGGCGCCAACACCCGACCCGCAGCCGCCCCGGGGAGCGCGCAGGACACCCCGCGAGAGACACCCCGGCCCGGACCGCACCCGGGGCAGCACGGACACCCCTCCGGTACCTGCCTGGCCCAGGGCAGCGCGGACTCCGCTCCGGTTCCCGCCGTTGTCACGACCGCGTCGCGACGCGTCTCATGGCGGCGGCGGCCGCGCTGGTCCCGGCGCGCGGGGCGGCCGGTGCGTGGGCTCNTCCCGCTGCTGCTCGGGAGCCCCGCACGGCGCCCCGCAGGCGCCCACCCATCCCTCCGGGGCGTGGGGAGCAGCCCGGTCTGCAGCAGGGCAGCGGCAGCCCTCGGCGGCCAGGTACCGGCGAGCTGCCGGCGCTTTCAGCCCGGGCTCCCCCCGAGAGACGCCGCGGGGGAGGCACAGGGAGGAAGTTCAGTGGCGGCCGGAGCGGGGGGAACGGCATCTTCCAGGCCCGTCCCACGCGGGGCGAACACGCCGCTCTGCGAGCGCCCCGGGGAGCCCTTGTGGGAAAAAAAGGACACGAAAAATGGGTTGTTCTGGGGAAAAGGGCAGCGCCTGCTCAGTGAGAACCAGCGTTTCTGTGCAGGGTTTGAGCACAGGTTGGTGCGGGCTGGGAAACTGCAAAGCGAGTCTGGCATACAAGGGTGCTCGGTGGGTTTGTTCAGTGCTCCGGTGGTCAGAACCTCACCATCGAGGGCAGAGCCAGGGACTGAGTGTGGGGAAAGGGCTACCCAGAAAATCCTGCTAAAAGATTGCCAAGAACTGCCGGGACCCGAGGCAGTCGTGGTCTTGTCCTGGAAAGCAGCTGTTCCTTCCGATCGAGGCATGTGAGGAAGAGCACACGACAGTAACTTCACAAGGTGTCACACAGTTTTCCTTCCCTCGCCTCCCCATCTCCTGCCACAGCTGTCAGCAATATACGTGCCCACCCAGTTTTCCAGCCTCTCCTAAGAGGAATCAGCTTCCCACTTGGCCTGTCTGTGCCATTCCTCGCATCACTTTCCAACCAGAGCTCAAAAAAATCTCATCCAGTTTAACAGTCCGTCAGTTTCTTTGGGAGGAGGGTTCAGGTCACAGCTGAGTGGTTCACAGCAGAGTATTTGGGACCACCAAACTGAAGCCACTTTCTCTAAGTGATGTGATCTTTTCCTGATCTTCACTTTTCCTCTTTCTGACTTTTTCACTTCCTTAATTTCAAAGTTCCCACCTCTTCAGCATCTTTTCTCTGACTGGACTGCAGCTGTTTGGAGGACAGACCACAACCTACTCAACTCTGGCAAATCTGATGGAACTGGGGCAGAAGCCCATGGCCTTGGCATGGCCTGGTTTGCTGCCAAGGCTGCTCAGCTCAGCTTCCCAGACGAAAACCTTTGTTCTTGAGAGCCCATGGGTACGGGCCAGGTCAGCGTTCTGGGTGCTGGTCAGATGCTGGAAGCCTTGTGAGTGGGACTCCTGCTTTCAAGGGAGGCATCTGGTGTCTGGCACCTGGGCTGGAAGATGAAGGGTCTGTGGTGATGTCTCCAGGAGGGGCTTGTTTCTGTGCTGGGAGTCCTGCAGCTTGCAGACATGGACAGAAATACGGCCAGATTACCCGGCACTGCTGCTATTCAGCGTCCTTGGGTTCCTGGCCAGGTAGAAATTCTGTACATTAATTCCATAATTCTACCATGATTGCTGGACAGAAATTACTATGGAAAGCAATTAAAGCATGCACTGACAAGGTACTTTCCTCTCTGAAATTATTTCTACAACTCCCCCTGTATTGACAAACCCCATGATTGCAGCGTATTTCGCAGGATCACAAATACCCTGCTGTGGCAGCCACCCAGCTTTCCACTCTCTGTGGAGAACTTGGTGCCCATTTGCCCTCCCTGCTATGTGAGGAAAATGCGTGTGCCGTGTTCACAGCACCGTGATAGAGCTGATGGAAAAGAAACACAGTAAGTCCTAAAGGGAGTATTAGTAGAAGTGAGAAGGTGTTTAGTAATGCAGATTCTTGTTTTGTAAAGATTCCATATTAGCCTGTTGCTTTTTCCTTTCTAATTAGTGTGAGGTGAATATTTGTGGGAAGCCATCATTTATCACCAGTTTTGCCAGATCTCTCAGCTCTGTCAGTGTGTCCCGACAAACACTGTGGTGTTCGCCATTGTATCCCTCTTCTTTTATTAAGTGTCTGCTTTGTACATTTTGTCACTTACTGTCTATAAGATTTTACCATTTTATATATATATATTTTTTTTTTTTTTTTTTTTTTAAAGCAACTCTTTTTGCATCGTGGAAGGTAGCAGACAGATGACCCTGCAACGGGAATTTGTGGTGCACCCAAAATGCAGGTCGAATACATGGGCTTCTCCTGCATCACCCCCTTTAATCCTTGGTTCCAGGAGGAGAGTTGCTGTATCATTTTGGGAAAGGCTTGCTTGCCATCCTTACTATATTTGCTTGACCTCTTCCTCAATCTTGCTGCAAGGAAGCCAGTTAATGGCAATTATGCTAGTAGATTTTATCACTGAGTTGCTTGTTTTTGCCACTATTATGTACAGGACTGAAATTTTTTGAAGGAGCCCCTTAGGCAGGGGCTTAAGTCCCGCTGACAGGTGAGGGTAACTGGGCAGCCAAAGGCACCCTGTTAAGTTCTGGCTCCAGGATTTGTAAAGCTCCTGTCCTGGGAATGTTTTGCTGTCACAAGCAGAGCTCAGAGGTGTGTGGGTGCCCTTGGACACAGACCCAGGTCCTCGTGTCCCGTCCCAGCGCTGCTCAGGGGACCTGCTGGGGCTGAGGAGAAGGAAAAGCCACAAAGCCACGTGTGCTCCTGTACCCCCCCTTGTTGTTGTTGTGTAGGAAGTTTCCTTTAGAAAGTTTTCTGTCTGCAGGGCAGGGAAATTCTGTCACTGTGGGGAAGTCTATTTGTGTTGGGAAAGGAGCCACTGGAGAGACTAAGTGTTCCAAAGTAAACACGTACAGTTCTGTCACTTTGAGAAATATCAGTGCTATAAAATCCTCTCTGGAGACGTGCTGAAGACAATACATTAAATAGGGGGAGTGTACACTAATCTATGCAAAGGTATTTTGATCTCTTTTAAATTCTAGGTTCAATCTTGCAAACAAGTACTTAAGGCTTTTAAAAACCAAAAGCACACCACATCTCAGTCACACAGCCTGTCTTGAAAATTCAAGTGATTTTTAAAAACTATAGAGAGGCATGAGAAATCCTTTATTTGCCACCTGGTGCACTGTGGTCTGATCGTTGTTTGCATAAAAGATTTGAAAAGTTGTGACTTTTTGGTGGTGGCATCTCCTCTGTCTCTAAACAACCCTTGCAAATTAATTTTTGTACATAAGATACCCAAGAGATACTTTTGGAAAAAAAAACTTAAGCCCTCCCCCGTGCCAAATGTGTGTGTGGTTTGTCTTTAAGCAGACAAAATAAAGCAGCCAGGGTCTCCCCAGCACAGGAGCGTCATGGACCAGGCAGCCCCTCCCCATCAGCTCTCATTCTCCTGGGAAATACCTTGAGAGGCATTTCTTGTACGCAAAAGTGTACAAATGGGCCAGACAAACTTAAGATTGCAAACAATACTAGTGCTTATTAGTGCTTTTCATTCATATTTTTCCACAGCTGGTGAAGTGGATCTGCAACCCTGATGTGTCCCTGCCCACTGTCTTGTTATAGCAACAGTGCTCTAAGGAAAATGGCACAGCCTTTTCCAAAGGAGCTCTCCAGACGTGACTTCTTGAGTTTTATTTCCAAAGGACCTCTTTCCTAATCTAGCAAGCAGAAAAAGTTTCCTTTGCAGTTGCAAGTTCCTTTGAATTATGAGTTTAATAACAATTATTATATTAATTAAAATGCTTTAAAGCCTCTAAGCTTATTATACTCCCACTAGTGGCTTAGTGGAGTTCAGCTGTGTTTCTCTGTCTCCATTGTGTGGGCGTAGGGTTTCAGGATATCTGTATTTTGTGGATCAGCAAAATGCATCAATAACCAAGACAACGTTTCTCCTAACTTTTTGAGCAAACTTAGACAGAGGAACCTCTTCTCTCCCCTTTGCCTGCTGCCCAAGCCACATCCATGGATGATAGTTTTCAGAGGAGCAGCTTATCTTCATGAGAAAGGGCTCAGAAAGAGCCTGCTGCTTTCTCAGACTAGTTTGTTTTATAGTGTCAGAGCAGCCATACAGAGGATGAGATACGGAGAAAGAGAATGGTTGTATCATGCTGGGGTACAAACACTGAGGCATTCTCTTCAAGGAGCAGAATCAGTGATATGGGCTTTAGGAAGGTCATCTCTGCTTGGGTTGTCTCTGCTTGTGGCTTTGTTGCTCCACTCAATCATCTGCCTGTCTTTCTGAATCATTCTGCAGTGGTGGGTTTTTTTTTTTCCCTTTTTGAAATGTGAATACACATCAAGCAGTTTTTAAAGATACAACTGCTTCAAGCCAGCCAAATTGGCTGCAAGCCTGGATATTACAGGGAGGAATTCAGTCTTGGAAATCTGTCAGCGTCAATGGTCTTTAGGTCCTCAGTGCCTTTCAAAGGAGAGCTGAATGTCAGTGCTCCATCGAAACAGCCTTTTCTAGCAGGGAAACCCACGTGCAAACAGATCAAAACCAACTTTTTCCAACTGGAGCCTTTAGAGTAAGTTTCTAAAGAGCTCTTGAAAAAAAGAACCAAACACCCTCCCAAAAATAAACCCCAAACAGTTGGGAATTTGTTTTCAAAAGGGCATTCAAGATAAATTCCATGACAACTGTTATTCCAAATCATTGTGCTTTGGAAAAGTGCAATCTACACATTATCACATGGGAGTTATCTCAGACAGTCCCAGCTCCACACCTCTGGCCCTGTCTACATTAGAAAATAAGAGTCAGCCAAGGGATTCCACTCCAATGCAGTTCTTTGCTGGTTATGGATTTGTTTAAAAACCAGAGTGTAGTCCCATCCGTATCCTCCTGTGTAGACAGGGAAGAGACTGAAATACTTCCCTTGTTTGTGCAACACGGCTGCAAACTGTTGCTGTCCCATCTCCTGGAGCATGAGCAGCAGTGCTGAGGTCTCTGTCTGACACGGGCGACTCAAGCAGAGACAGGCAAGTGCTGAACAACAGCACATTTCTCAACAGATAGGAATACTTTTTGTAATTGCTTGGAGTTGTCATTTGATAATGCAAATAAAGTATCTGAAAGACTTGGCCAAGACACAGGATCAACAAATAAGTTCACCGTGCTCCTGGGTTTGCTTTCCATAGAACAGCGCTGCAGAAATAGCCCATGACTCAGGGTTGCCGTGCTGCTGACAGCGCTGTCTGCGTTTGTAACGCACTGATGTCCAGCGGTGCTAATTAGATGTTTGCTGAACAAATGCAGGGATCAGCTAAGAGACTTTTCCATGTCTAGCACTGCACTGTCAGAGAGCTGAAACCCGGGGAAGTTCCTCCTGCCCTTCAAGCATTAAGTCATGAGCTGAGAGCAGGAAATTGGGTTAGCCACGGCACGGACCAGATCTGTACAGAAGCCTGTGTTCCTGAGCCGTGAATTTTAATGATAACTTTTGATGTGTGGAGGTTAGCCCATCACATCCTCCCTACACAATGTAATTTTACGTGGTTGCCCAGGCTGGATTTTGTTCTCAAGCCAAAGTTTGAGCTGGCCCCTGCTATAGAAATAATGCATCCTATAGGCATTGTGTGCTCCTCTCCCCGATTTCCATCGTGTTTCCTTTAGCAGGGCTCGCTGGCATCCTGTTTGCCGGCTTCTTTTGTCTGCCGGAGCTTCATTCAGGGCTGAAAATACTGTAAGGATGTCTGTACAATGATGTGGCATGTTTGAAAAGCATGAAGGCTACTAAAAGGAATATATTTCCAAATGGCAGATACTCCTTTTTCTTTCCTTCCTCAGGGCAAAAAGTCAGTTTTATAACAGCCCTTCTTGCCACAGTCCTCTCAGCCACCACTTCAGGTCTGCATTTCCCATGCAGGTTCCAGTCCCTGCGCTTTCACACCCCAGCATGACCATCCTCACCTCTCAGGACTGACTCCTGCTTTGTGAAAGGAGCAGCAGTTTCCTTCACTGCTTGGCTACTATTCATTAGAGTGGGGTGTCATATAGTTTTGCTGCTAGGTCAGGAGAAAAACGTGTCTACAACATATGTAATGTTCTCCCACAGGTACCCTATGCCTACCCCTACCCAGAGCGAACACAGACAATGTCAAGATCTTTTAAAACCACCTCTAACTTACAGTTGTGTGCCTGTTTGCAATATAAATACAGAGTGTGTCTTGCCATGCTGTTAATCAAGCAAACTGGATTAGAAAACACCTCACTCATGCTATTTGGACAAGGTGTTGTTGCTTTTGGAATCTCTTTTTCTGCTTTTCCATGCACACTAGCCTAGCCAGTTCCAGTGTGGTTAGAGTAGCTTGAAATACGCATGCAAGAATCCACAACCCACTGAAATCAGTGAGATAACTCATTGGTTGTTCCCTGTTCCTCTGTTTCAATGAAATGTTAATCACATGAGTAAACCCAGTGAGATTTGGATCATCATTTTAAGCAATGTGATTAATTAGGTTTTGTTTTGCTTCTCTTTCACATCAATAGTCCTGCAGACTCAGAGCAGAAAGCCATCAGATTAGAAAAGCTGCATTTTCTGAACAGTTTTGCACAGATGTGGAAGAGACCAGAAAGGGAAAGAACTGGGGAACAGTTTAGATCTGTATTAGTGATGGCAGGAGGAAGGCTATCTTCCCATGCCTGTTTTTGTTATTGCCTGTCTGAAAACAGCTTGACACAAAGCTGGTTTGAAAGAGCAGCAATATGTCTATTGACATTGTGATTGCTTAATCTTGGGTAGAATAAAAGATGAAACATCATGGCTTGATTCCCAGCTGCAGCGAACATATCTCCAGCACCTGTTCTCACACACTTGTTGAGCGCAGCTGAAATGCAGGAGTTCCCTAGATGCTGGGAGACCTGTGACTTTGGTTACTGAGCAAAGGAGAGGATTCTGCTTTGTGAAGCTGGTGTTGAAGTTTTCTTCATGCAAACCATCCCAGCAGAAACCCTGCAGGAGCAGTGACTTGGCCCATAAGCCTGGGGAAAGCTTTGTTAAGGTCCATTACAAACCCCTAACAGATGCCCGAAGCACACTCAGGGGGAATTTTCAAGCTGGTAATAATTTCACTTCAGGTTCCACCCTCCTCCTGCCTCAGTGTAATGTAACATACACTGCATCCAGAGATTTAGTGGCCTTGGATTAAGTCCTGTTTTCAGCTCTGGTCCTGAGCGCTGCCTTTCATCTTGCCTTGCTGGAGACCCATTGAAAGAAGTACAGCCTCAGTATTTTTACAGAGGGGAAGATTGCACACTGGGGGTTCCAGTTTGTTTCTTTTCACTTTCCTTGAACTTGAAAATACCTACTGGGATTTTGATCCCAGTCTCAAAACAAAATGTCTCTTAAGAGAGGCCAAGCATGGGAAATGAGAGGACAAACACTCAATGGAAGCAAACTCATGGTAATGGTGGGTGTTGTTGTGCAACCTTACTTTGATGGTCGCTGGTATCTGCCGTAACAACACGCTGAAATACGTCCCTTTGAGAGAAAAATATGCCGAATGTTAGAAGGCTAAGGGAGCCTTTCAACACGCTGTGCACCAGAGCTTTTGAAAAACAGCCGGCCCTGCCGCGCCAGCAGCTGCGACTGTGATCTGGTTGCTCTGTGTCTGGGCCAGGACGCGGGGCTGGTGGCAGCACTAAGTTCCAGGGGCTGGCTGGAGCCCCAGCACTGTCTGTGTGCTTCAGTGGCTGTGAAGCCCCCTACAATTGTATCCTGAGGTCCAAACACGTCACAGAGCTGCTCCCTCATCATTAATGGACATTAGAGCTCCTCCCTATGCCCGTATCAGTTCGTGGTGACTAGTTCCCAGTGACTGGCCATTTATGGGAAAATATGTGCTTTTGCCACGGTCACTCTGCCCACGCAGACAGGGCTGTTCTTGCCAGCTTCCAGCCTCGGCCCTGCATATCTGCCTTAGCCTTTGGAAGAGGTGATCTGTGCGTCCTGTGTATGTTTGGAGAGGAATGCACAGCAGGCTGTGAAAGTGATTCATTGGTGTTGGGCACCAGGAGCGTCAGGCAGGCCCAGCACGGAGGGCTCCCTGTGGGATCACCCTGGGCTTTCCTTGCAGCCACTGCTGGGAGCAGTTCTGAGCAACCACCATCAAATATTCATGGCTGTGAGGAGCATAATGTTCAGAAAAAAAATAGGATTTCCATTCTTTTCCTTCTACTCTTTGTCAGCTTCTAGGATCAGATACTTCTAAGGCTCTGATTACCTTCCTTCCAGCTCCTTTCCTTGCTGTTTTTGTATGGCTGCAGTTTCAGGTCCATGTTTTGTCACCTGTAGGGCAGAACTGCCTTACTGTTACGGTGTCTAAGGAGAGCGTGTAGAGAAGACAGTCAGGCTGTTCTCAGAGATGCAGAGTGGAAGGATGCCAGGCAACAGATCTGAGCTGCCAAACATGAAACTCTGATTAGAGATTTTTGTTTGAAGAGGACTAGGATTTTAATTTCAAGTTTGGTTTGTCTTCTGTTCAACTAACAGAAGTCACTTTTAAGTATAGACATAGCTTTCAGAGTGTGTTTGTCTTTCATGTACTGTCTGAGTACAGGTGGGAGCAGATCAGCTGGGCAAAGCCTGTGGACCTCAGAATCTACGGCCAGCCTGGAAAACTGGACCTCCAGGAACACATTCCTTTTTGTGGGAAGTGGATTCATTGTGAGGAACACGAAGAAGTTCAGGTGGCTTATCCAGAACTGATTTTAACCTGAAATAAAAGAAATAAAAGCTGGGCATAGTGCCCCAGCTGTGATGCAGGACCACGAGCACATGGGTGACAGCCCAGGCCACAGGTCTCCGCTGGTGCTGCGGGGGGACACCTGAGCTGTGTGACAAACACAGTGACAGTTGGACTCTGCAGACCCTGCGGTTTCTGAGGAGCTTGTGTGAATTTATGGGACACATGACGAGTGCTTGTGACTGTGTGCAGCGTATATTGTGGGACAGGTGTGTTCACAGACGTTTTTGGCCCACGTAAAATTTTGGCAAGCGGCGGTTCTGTGAATTTGAACCAAGCCAAACACACCTCTGAGGTCATTGCTGCCATGAGATCACCACCTAGGCATAATGCTCAGGACCTTCGAAAACTCTCTTTGTGTTTTTTTAACATTTTCCCTCCTATTTGAGTCAGATCCAGGGCAACTAGAGTCCACTGAGGGAACAAACAGAAACCTTAGCAAACCAGAGCTGTAACTGCTTGGCACGGTGATCGCATGCAGGGGCTCAGACAAGATGCGAGTTGCTCTGGTGTGAGTTTGCAGAAGGACTCCAAACTCATGAAGTCAGTGTAAATATCAGATTACCATGATCCTCTGGAATTTTGAGTACAGCCTCCTACTAGGTCACTATTTCTATGTTTTCACTCTGAAGAATATTTATGAACAAGCTTGATTTTTTTCCTCTATTTTGGCTTTTATTTATCAATCTACTTGGCACATGCCAACTGTCGTTCAGGAACCTGGCTTGGAGAGGGGTCCAATCTCACATCTCAGGTGTTGGCACCCGGAGTGCTGGGGGGCAGCTGCATCCTGGTCCTAGATGGGCCGGGGCAATCTCCAAACCAAACCTTTTTTTTTTTTTTTTTTCCCCTTGTCTTTTTAAACCAGAAGAAACAAAGTATTTAGCAGCAAAGTGTCAAAGCCACACGAAGGAGTGTGGTTGGAAGGCTACCCCAATTAAGGAGGAAGCTTTTGTTTTCCCTGTGGTAACACTGATCCACGTGAATACATTTGTTAAGGAGATGGCTCATTGACTCAACCATCAGGGAAAGCACTTCTGGAGAGATTGTTCAGTAATGATCTTCAAACCACCAGCACCACACTGACTCCAAAGTCTCTCTTTTCACTCAGGGGAACTTTGAAAACATGCAGTGTTTGTTTGTTTGAAGGGATGAATGAACAGCTTCTGCTGAACCTTTGCACCCTCCCCAGGCTGTAATGCCACAACTCTTCTGCTTTGGAAAAGGACATTGGCTATAGAGCATTAACAAGGTAAAATAATGGTGTAGTCTGTGGAACTGCGCAGGGGGGTCGGCACACCTGGGGTGGGGTGTCCTGTCTGGCCACCCACGGACCCTCTGCCTCTCGGCTCCGCTTTGCCGCCCGCTCCCACCCTCGGCCCAGAGCCCGCTCCCTCCGCCCTGTCTGCGCAGCCTCTTCCCGTCCGCTCCGGCCACCGCCACCCGCGCTCTCAAGCGCTTCCTTCTCTGGTTTTCCTGCAGACACCTCCCCTCCGCACTGTCTCACACAACATCCCCTCCGCACTGTCTCACACAACATCCCCTCTCGCCCTCCCTCTCCAGAGCATATGCAGAGCAGAGATATTTCCTTTTATTGCCCGTGCAGCCCCTGCAGCCCCACCCATCCCCGTTTATTCACTGCAGTAGAGAGTTTGGAGTGGAAGTTGTCCTGCTGAGAGCAGCCACACAGACACAGCAGGAGAGCCAAGTCTTCACCCAAAATCACACCCACTTGTAGACTGGTGCTGCCTGCCTGTGCGCCCAGGGAAGAGGCACGCTCAGGCTGGGGGGGAGGTGGTGAGATGTCCTTTGCTGCTCAAGGACTGTAAAAATGTTCACGAAGCCCCTCTCTTCTTTAGCAGGACAAACCTGGCGCAGGCAGTATCAACAATGAGTTTTCCAGCACACACTTGCCTGTGACATCCACCTTGTCTGCAAAAGCTGGTAGGTGTGGAAGGGAACAGAACAACATGGGAGTGTCTTCATGGGTGGAAAAGCACTTAATCTTCATGTTGAGGGTGGTGGCAAAAGGACTGGAGAGGAGCATTGGTGAGGTAGACCATCTGAGACCACCAGCTTATATGACACAGGTCACAGGCAGAACAGCTTCAGTGCAACCAAAGATGCAACACCAGCCTGCGCAAGCCAAGGAACTGACCCCAAAAAGCAAATCTTAGGGGGGGCTAGATGACAAAACAAACAAACAAAACCAAACCAAACCAAACAAAAAAGCAAAACCCAAGCAGAAATAAGACCATATGCAGGACACTGTCCCTATAAACAGTCTCTTCCCTAGAAAAGCAAATTTGGAGGCACAGAGCATTTCTATATTGTGATAAGGTGCAGCCTTCAGGACCACACTGGACTAGAAGAGATTTCAAGCAGTGTCTCTGAGCTCTTTCCCTGCCCCATGAAGGGCTCCTGTGCCAGCCGCCACCTGGGAACACTTTTGGCTCTCCACCACCAGCCACCCGTGGGCAGCCAAACACAAACTGGGGACCACTGCTGATAAGAGAGCTCCTCAGCCCTCTCACAGCAGATCCTCATTTTCTCTTGTTCCTCCTCACCCCAGTGGCCCCAGATTTCACTGCCGCGTTACCACCTCCATACAGAGGCCAAGTGAATGTGTTACAAAGCACTTCAGACCTGGTGGTCCTTGCTTTACCTTTAGTGTTGATGTATTTTATTAGCAAGGTGCACCTTGGCACTAAAGGATCGGTGTTGCGGTACAGGGTGTAAGGACCCACTGAAATCGATGTTTCATCATGTTCGGGGCTATAGACATAGTGGAACGTAGTCCTTATCCCAAAGAGTTCGGGCTCTGGCATAGTAAGACCAAGAGATGCCCTGGTAGCACAGTCACTGTGAGCTGGCTTACACGGCCAATAACAGGCCTGATCTCAGGGTAAAATAGATATGCTTTTAAAAATAGATATGCTTTTAAAAAATATATATGCTTTTTTTGCTGGGTTGAGTTGGGATAAGATCCCCCACTGGGAGCTCCATGCCAAGGCGGGGGGTGTAACAGCCCTTGCTGCGGACTCCTCATCCAAGGCCACGGTCACTCCCTCACGCTTGCTGTAGAAACACAGGACAAAAATAAATGCAGCAGAGAAGCTGCAGAATCTGAAGCCACTACGTCTGTCCTACCAGCCTCTTCCTCTCCTCATGTGGCTTGGTACATTTGGCAGGGGATTAGCTGCCAGATGAGATAAGGAAGGATGCACCCCCACCCCATTGCTCACAGCCCTGCTGAGCCCGGGGGCAGCAGCAGCAGGAGACGCTTGACTGCCTGACAGTGATGAGGGCAACAGGCATGTGGCAAACGTGATTGTTCCCTGGAGATGGTTTTAATAGAGAAATTTGGCATCAGGATCACTTCTGGGACATTAACATCTCTTTGAGCTGCCCACAGCAATGAAGGATGAAAAGGGGCTGGTGGGTGGTGGGGAGGGCAGGAGGAGCGGTCGTGAACTTTGAGAGATGCTCGATGCTGTTTTCTGGAAGTGCCTGACAACCCCACTCCAGACTGTCTTTTCCAGAACTTCATTCAAAGCTTCATTAATTAGGAGCTTAATTACTTTTGGGTTACATGTTAAAAGAAACCATGTTAGCAAGGACTTTTCCCACACAGATAGATGAGAGGCCAACATTTGTCCAGCCAAAACTAATGAATCTGATTAAAATTTCTTGAAAATGTTGAAGTACTCAGATGTAAAACCTCCCAGTGCCTAAACCTCCTTTCAACTTACGGTTTGCCAGACTTGGCCCACAGCACTTTCCTTCCTGCTCCTTTATTTGAGGGGTGAATAAATATAGCTCTGAACAAAGAAAGTGTTAAAAAAAATTGTGCTTGCAGCATTTCTGGCCATAGGAACAGCAGGAAACCTTCAAGAACTCATGGCAGAGCTTTTGACTCTCATGAGCTTTTTTGTCCAGCTCTTTACACTCACGTCTTTGTGAAGGTCTGGAGTTGGCCGTGGCGTAGCTCCACCTTCAGATAAAGCTCCCTCTCACTCTGGCATTCAGCTCAGCCTTCAAAAGCCCTCCATGGGACTATTGGTTTGTCCCTTATCCAGGAGGACCTCTCAGCCTTGCTCCGAGATGTTCCACTTTGAATAAATAATGAAGTGCTTGTTAAAGTGAGGACTCTTGTGTCCATTCTTTAATATCACTTTTGGTCACAGGAACTCTCTTTTTAAGTGTGAAGACATGCAGTTCTACTGACCTTGGAGCCTGACTGGGTATAATTCAATTACAATTCATTAAAATTCATTAAAAGCACATTTTCCAAGTGAATTAGTGCTTTCTGTTTTGTGTTGTAATAGAATTGTGCGTTTTTCATGCTCAAAACAAGCAGAGCTATCTCTTTACAGCCACTCCTATCTCACATAAAGATATATTTAGGCTTTATTGTAAAGTACGTAGCAATTCTTGGGTGAAAAGTTCAAAGTACCAAGTACCACAGTGCTACTGTTATCAGCGTGGCCCCCTAACAAGGATGTTGTGATGTGCATATTTGAGTGGGTAATCTTATCATAAGGATGAGCTGGTCTCAATCTTTTCTTGTGGCGTGTTCAACTCCAGACTTCCCTTCAACATCTGACATATGGGTTTTATTGTTCAACTGACTTTCTTCTTGCACAAACATCCTGACTGCAGCACATGCAAAGGGAGGAGGGGAGACATTGCTCTCCATACATGTTTGAGCTTCTCTGTCTTCTTGCTATGTGGTCCCAGGAACACATGGAGTTCCCTGCATATTTATAAGCTCTTTGTTTCCCAGTTTCCAAGGCCAGACAGCGTATTATGATGTTTTGTGGCACTTTTACCTCTAGGCCCTGAACTTTTCACAAACTAGGGTGAGATGTCCTCACTATGTTACCGTGCAGCTAAGGAATGTCTTGTAAGTTACTGCTTTGGTAATAGAACAGATTGCACCAGAAACAAAGAACGGATTCTGGCAAGGCACTTCCCCTGCCCGGGTGTGTCACGGAACGCTTTCCTAGTCGTCTGCGTTACATCTGACAATATGCATCTTGGTTACAGCTATGGCACAGCTCACGGGTTCCTTGGTTAAGATCAAGTTCATGGGCTGCACATCTGTTCACAGCTGCCTTCCAAAGGGCACTGGACTTGGTCCTTTGTGTCCTTGTTAGCTAAACAAATTGTCAGATGATCCCATCTGGTTTTGCCATCACCTTTATTTTTTATTGATCAGTTTATTTATCAGTTTATAATACCACAGTGTTAAATTTTGCATAAGCACAAATGAAGAGATGGTCCCTTTTAATCTCATGCAAGACAAAGAAGAGGAATAGAAGAGACAAAGTTCATTCAGTTCATGGACGATCCTTTTCTGTTCTTAGTCTTTCTGGAAAAACTGCTGCAAACTGCGTGTGATCAAGACCGTGAGTTTGGCTGGAGTGTGTTAAGCAGATTAGGTTCCTGCTAATGTGAAGGAAGTAAGAGAAGGTACCACTTGTCAGCACAAGGTCTTGTCTGAGATTGCACAGTATTGTTGTTTGTTTGTGTTTTGGTTTTGGTTTTGTTTTGTTTTAAGAGAACAATAAGATTCATGATCCACAAGGCAAGAGAATTCTTATTTCTCTTTCAGTCACAATCTGCTATGCTATTCATTATGTCAAATAAGATGTGAATTAGATTATATCCTTCTCAGAGAGAAAACCAGCATTAATATGTCCCTGTTCAACCCAGGTCCTTCAAGTTTTTAAAACCTGTAGAAACTTCATTACCTTAAAATGACAAAACTCCAGAAAAGTCTGACTGAAACTTTTCCAGAGCTTAAGAAAAAATTAACATATTTCGGTTTATAGTAAATGCTTTGTTTTACTGCAAAACAAAGCTAAGAATACATTTGAGGTCTCTAAGGAACAATGGACTAGATCCCTTCTACCACTCAAAAAAGACGAACTGTAGGATGTCTGTTAGGTGTCTCTGCACAAAATAGCTCTCTGCTGGTTTCTTTCATCTGAATCTTATTGAAGTTTCCCTAGGAGTAAGACCCATGGAGAGAGAATATTCAATTTATAGTTTTCGGCGATGCTTTATGATGTACTACAGTTTCAGAGCATTTAATCTCCATGAGAAGCCTGATCATCTTTGCTGCCAAGTGCTCCACGAGTGGACATGACACAGGCTGTGCTGCAGGACATTGCTGGCAGCGTGGAACCAGGACATCCGTGCAAGTGCAGTTGGTTCCACAGTTATTGCTCACGTCAGTGGGTTGGTATCCATGCCCATCATAGCTGGGATGCCACAGAGAGCCCAGACACAAGAACTGGAAACCACTCAAACCCAGGTGGAAAGCTGACATGTGCAGACTTGTCACCTTCCTCCTTACGGCAAGGACCTCTTGCACCTCCCCAGCCTTCCACGTGCTGAAAGCCCCGATCATTCCTTGCTCAACAACCTCGTCCTCTTCCAGGTGATTTCTGAGGTGGCACTGAGATGGACAATTGCTGTTCTGCACAGGCAGGGAGGCTGTGGGAGGTGCACAGACGTGAGAGGGATGTGGCATCGTGGCTGCTGGTGGTTGTTTCTGTTATTTTTCTAGCTCAGAACTGGGCTGGGTTTCCTGATCCTCTTGCTTTAAGCAGTTAGCAATCTATTTCCAAGCTTTCTCATTGATTCCAGCTGGAAACCTGCTGGCATGGGGGCCCATGAATAAGTAATTTCACAGCTGTCCAGCACTCTCTTCCAGGAGAGAGATAAGTGATGGCTGGGATAAAATCACCCTTTGGATCTCTTAGCTCTGTACATTCAGCCAGCTGACGTTCTAGAGGGTTAATGATTTGAGAAAGCTAAACCAATGTTTTTATGGGTATGTCAAATGGCTGGAATGTGACGATATTCTAATGGAAAACAGCACGGTTGAAGCAAAAACTGTAAGCACAGCGAGTCAGAATGGAGTCAATCATTTGAGCGACGTTTGTGACGCAGGTCTTTGGTTCATCCTGATCACAACGATGCCTTTGCAACTCCCAGGGCAGCAACACCAGTGCCTCTGGTGACAGCTCGTTGGGACAGACGCTGGGACAGACGTTGGTCCCACAGTCCCTGCCTGGGAATTCACCCGGTACAGAACGGCTCTTCCTCTCAGAGCTGAGCTGGGCTGTGCAGTCACTGCACATTTCACTGGTCTGCTCCTCCTGGCTCAACGCCTTTTGCTGGTGGGTCAAAGGGACCCCAAACAGGTTGTTTTGGTTTTGCATGGTTTTTTTATTTTTTATTTTTTATTTTTTTGGTGAGCTACTGGAAGAATTACTGAATTTACACTGCAAAGACTTGCCAGGATCAAACCGGGAGGCCTGAGTACTCTTGCACTGTGCAGTTTTGGACAGTTTAAGTCTTGAGATAGAATTGCATCTCCAAGAATTTCCAATTTTTTTGAGATTACAAGGAAGCAACATGAAAAAAGCATCAGGAAGGTTTAAAGGCAGAGAGGGAAAATATTTTGGTTCTGTGCCAGTTCAATATGATTAATAGATTCTCCTAGAATGGCTTTCCGAGATCTGCTTTCCTACGGTAGTGATGGGAATGGATTATTGCAGCAATAAATGCTAAGAAGCTACAAAAATATTGCTTTTTGTCAGTTTTAGGCACTCTGTGGAACACGTAGGTGGGCAGGGACCCCGCTGGGCTCCGCTCTGGTCCCCGTGCACGCCGCACGTGCCCTGCCAGCAGCTGCCATGGTGACCCGGTGCCCCATCCTCCCTGACAGAGCTCAGTGACACCCATGCAGGAGAGCACAGCGAGGGCGGGGAGGGCAATGCAGCAAAGCCAGGCTTTCAGCTCTCCACCCTTTGAAGGATGAAAACACATGTGGAAGGTGTCAGAAGCCAGTTTGCTTTGGCAGAGAGATGGGGAAAAAACCCGCGTGGCCAGGCCAGGAGCCAGGGGTCTGTGCAGCTGCAGCTGCTGTGGACCTGG
This sequence comes from Pampusana beccarii, assembly GCA_013399365.1. NCBI lineage: Eukaryota > Metazoa > Chordata > Aves > Columbiformes > Columbidae > Pampusana > Pampusana beccarii. The sequence goes on from VWYH01004929.1 coordinate 180,520, forward strand.
GACCGGGAACCGTTGGCCGTGTTGCTGGTCTCAGTGTCTCCCAGTGTGGCTGGGGAGGGCTGAGGTGGTGCTGGCGTGGGGGCACGGCGGCAGAAGGACGCTGGTGGTGTCACTGGCAGCCCTGGCCCATGTCCTGCCATCCGGCTGCACAGGGAATTCCTTTCCTCTTGCTCTAGGATGTGGATGTATGTGGGGAATGGGAGGTGGAGGAGACAAAAAAAGACACCATTCAGCTGAATAGCCTCGTTGGCATCAACCCTCGCCTTCCTGGCCTTTGCTGCCCAGCTGGACAACAGAGCTCTCTGAGGGACGGGAAAGGGAAAATGCCATCGCTCTGTGGAGGGAAGCACACAGACCTCTTGGGGTGGAGGTTCTCAGTGAGCCCTCAGCCCCAGTTTCTTAGTTTGTGCCCACCCCTCCGTTTCACTCTGTTTCTGAATTTCCACAGTCTGAACAGCCCTGGAAAAGCCTGAACACCACACGGGAGCCTCATCTCAGCAGCTTCCCAGCCTCACCGAGTCAACTCCCATCCTGGAGGAGACACTCAAGGTTTCCATCTAAGCTGGAAGTGAAAGGTGCATCTGTACAGGCTTCTTAATCAGTAAAATATTAGCCCAGTGTTGAGAGATCGGCCCATGCCAACCCTTCCCCACCCAAACCTCTAGTGAGAATTCCAGCTCTGCTCACTGACATATTTGTCTACAGCTGATTTTTTTTTTTTTTTGGTGGGGTGATGGAGACTAGGACAGAAAAGAGAGAGATCTTATTTCAGAGGAGATGGAAATCCTGCTGTCACTAACAAGCTAGAGAAGGCATCTCCCGACTTGTAGTTCTTGGGTTTGGGTCCTACATATGGAAATTGTTACTCCGAGTTATTACAGTTATTACGAATGATTACTTAGTGACACTGGAATTCCTTGCATGGTATCACACCCATGTTAACGCTCCTTCTGCTGCGCTGGGCTGAACTGGTTGTGCTGGGGACATCACTCAGGCATGACCCGTCTCCATTGGGAGGTTTTTCTGCAGCCTGTGATTGCTGTTCAAGGAAATGGGCTGTATGCAGGAGTTACTCACAGCGCTTTGAACTGGGCGGTGTTGTGCAGAGCTCTCTAACCCTCAGAAGCATCACCGGGGACTGGATTGGCCAAAGTGTCATCAAAGTGTTTTCCTAAACCAGCTTGTGCCTTGGACAGTCCTTTATTGGGGTGGTAAAAACCCCTCATAGGAAAACGATAAATGCTTAGAAACAGTCCTTATGTCCTTGCAACAACCTGCGAATTTGCCTATGACCTCACTCGCCCTCTGACAGAGCATGGAACAGTTCCAAGATTTTAATCTCTGGAGCAGCTTTGAGAACTCTGCAGGAAGGCAGATATCCCTGCAGATTTCTGCAAGGATGCTCAGGTTTAGTGACCACATAGAAAAGATCGCTGTCATCCCCCCTTGAACGGCAAGGCCCATTATACTATTAGGAAATAAAAGTCCATCCCTGTGCAGGTCTTGGGGCACCGTGGGGCACTGAGTGTGTTGGTCAGACAGGTAAGAACATCAGGGCTAGCGAGCGATGTAACGGAGTTTGTGGCAAGATGGTCGTGTTGACACCCTCCCTCATCACATCGGTGTTTGGACAGAATGAGCAGCTCCTCTGCTGTCCGTATTCCCAAGGATTTTATGGGACTATTGTGGGACACTGGGGAGTTAATAGACATTCATTAGGAATAAAACAATCTCAGTTCTGGATTTTTGTAGCTCCCATGACAAATTTACAAAAACAATAACATATTTGTTTCTGTTTTCTTACTTTTTTGCAGCAAGGCCAAATCATTTTAGAAATGAAACTAGATGGAAACAAACTGAACTTCTGCCCATGGGGCTGGGAAGGGAGATGGTGTTACCCAAGGAGCTGCTGGGCAGCAATGGAAGGACACGTGGGCTCACGAGCAGCACAGATGGGGCTGTGGCTGTATGGATTTGCAGCTTAGGGTTGATCCAGTTTTAGTATACCTGTGAAAGAGAAAACCTTTGTTCCAGAGCCCAAAGCAATTTGGCCAGATGAGGAATTGCTACTGCATTTCTAGGAAGTACAAAGGAGAACTGATAAATCTTTAGCACTTGAAAACACGGATGAGTGGTTTTCACTATATAACTATAAAACCTACCTTAATTTTATGAGAACTGTCAAAATGTTTATAAACGCCTAGTGAAGTGACGTGAATCCTACTGCAGAAGCCTCAGATTCTCCTGTACACATAATAGAGATATGTTAGGCTAAACAAGTCAGTAGAGAGAGCACAGAAATGTTAAACAGACTCAATACACATGTTCTTGGCTGCAGTCAGTCTCGGGCTTGTTTATCACTTGTCAGGCACCTGAATATTTGGGTGTCAGGGCTGCACCAAACCGCAGTCCCATGAGTCCTGATTCATTCCCTGTCATTCCTTCCTACAAACTGTCTATGGAAGGGGATGCCAGCCATGAAGAATTTGGGAGAGGACAAAGTTTATTCTCAGATGATGAAAAAATTGCCTGCGTCAGGCAATTTTATCTGGCTTCACTGTGCAGTACTTTAGCACCCAGCATCAGATACAGCAGCAGCAGAGCCCAGTGGAACTGAATAAGCACTTGTACTGTTCCACTCCTGTTCGGTGAGGGAACAAAAGGCAACAGACTTCCTTTATTGGTGTTCTTAATCCTAAAATGATTTTCTCAGAAATAGCATTTTTGCATTTTATTTGCATACATGCAAATAGTATTTGATTTTCCAAATTAGATAGCACTTTTCATTTGCACATCCACTTAACAAAGGACAGAGCACATCTCAGTTTGCATCGTACAAATGAGGAGCTGGATGAGCTCCGTCTTGAGAAGAAAGATGAATGCGAGTGTCTCTGAGGTCTCAGAAGGTCTTCCCCTGAAAGGTGGGAATTTCCAAGTGCTCTCCCTCCACCAGACCGATCTCAACTCCTTCCCGCCCTGCACAGCGTGTCCTGCATTGCCAGCTGTCCCCGCTGGAAGCCCCTCTGATGACCCCGCTCCTGCTGGACAGTCTTATCTCCGGTCCTGGCTCGTCAGCTGCAGCACTTTGCTGTTCCATTTAGATCCAGACCTGGCACTTCTGCCAGTGCTGCTCGTTCCAGAGCCATGGTGCTCACTTCTATCCAGTGTGCCAAACTAAAGAGTGGCTGAATGCTGTGAGTAAACTTTCCACAAACACCAAGGTGAGACCGACATTATGCATTGAACTTGGACAAAACGAGCACTGAAGAGGAGCTTGTGCTCTGATTGCTGAAACCTTGGCGTACTTTCCAATACTAAAAGCTGTACTTGTGGTCAAAGACAAAACAAATGCCAAAATGACTGATAGGTCAGGAACACAGAGGGTATTACAGCCCATGAAAAATCAACTCATTCCAAGGAAGGCAAAATGCTGAACAGTGGGTGCTGTGCCCTGTGCTGGTGAGACATTCATCCACTTCACCATTATGCTGAAAAAGCAGTGGTCTGACCAGGGAGGATCCAGAAAAGAAAAATTTGCTGATTGGGGATTTTAAGGGAAAAGCTCATGTGAAGGAATAAAAAAGGATTGATCTAGGAGATCACAATGTGTATGATCCTGTCCTCTGCCTAGTGCATGTAGTACACAGAAAAATTGGAAAGTGCAAGCACTCAGGTGGAAAGGAAATTATTTATAACAGTTCAGCAGGACATATCTAGGAGCTGTATGTTCTTTTTTTTAAAAAAAAAAGAAAGTAGAAGAATCTCAGAAAAATTTCATGCCACTGAGAAGTGTTAGGCTGTTAATTGTTTCCTGAAGAGAATTTCTGGAAGCTTCATCACCTAGGAAATGTTGAACTTCGCTCAAGCAAACAATGCAAATTGTCCCACAGGAACCAATTCTGTGCTATCCAAGCAAAATGGATTAGACCTATCAGCAGCTTTTTTCTATATTTAATTTCTGTGATGCATTTATGGAATGCTGCCCACATGATAAATCACAGGAAAGTCTTTACACTTCCTAATTTAAAGAGTCCTTGCTGCAAAGCCCCAGATCCTCAGGCTGTCCAGTTTAGATTCCAGCAGCAGCACAGGGTTTGCTCAGCGTTGAAAACTGTTGGCTCCACCATTATTTTCTGCTCAGCTGTACGAGTGCTTGAGTTAAAAATCCCATATAGAGGTACAGTTTGGAGAGAAAATGGGTGTTGGCCTTCTCGGATTCACTTCCACGGGGGCAGATGAAACCTGGTTAAAGGCTGAAAGAAGAAAATTGGCAGGTACCTCATGCACATATAGAAAATAAGTAGTTCAGTTTCCTCTGTGGGACTGTTTTCCTTTGTTACTCAAGAAGGACTGCAGCTATCCCTGAAAATACCTGTGAATAAGCCAGAACTGGAAAATTACAAAGGGCTAAGGCATTCCAAGAAAATCAAAGTCTCCTCATGGGCAGTTAACTCATCATTAAAGTAGGCTGAAAGAGGGATGACTGAAGCAGTCTGATTTTGTCTGAGCATACTAAAGTTGATACGCTGCTTCAACTATTTGCTTATAAGCTCAAGAGAAGGTGCAGTGGAGCCCTGTGGCCATCCCAGACCATCTAAAGTCTTTTGTGCTATTTTTATATTTTTATATGTTTTCCTTTCATGCTGGGCATGTATGTGTGTATGAGCACAAAGACGTATCACTTCTCTCAGGCCACTATTTCCAATCCTGAAAAAAATTGTACACTACACTTGTATCTTCAGCCTTTTGCCTCTGTCAGTGTTTTAATCAGTTTCAGTACAAGTACAGTATCCTCTAAGAACATGCTCCAGGGATTTATCTAGCATAGTGTTGAAAGGCCTGAGAGATGGATTTAAAATTGATTAGGCGTTGTAATGTTGTAAAAATCACACAGCTAAAATACAGAGGCTTTTGCTCTTTCTCTTGGGAGCTTATATATATGTTTTACTTGTTAGATTGCTGCACAATTTTCATATTCCTCTCAGCTGTACACTTCCAAGCAAAAGATGTAATTTCTCTCCAGTCTCTGTATCTCCAAGTCTGTGCCTGTGCGGTCACCGTGCCTCGAGTGCAAGGGCTGCACGATGTGTATCTCAGTGCAGATGTCAGCCACGTCATTTTATTTCCTGGATTAGGATCTATAAAAAGTCACATTCCTGGAATCAGGAACCTCCCAAGCCCATCCTGTGCCCAGTGCGACACAGACGTTTGCTGCAAGGAAACCCCCCCCACTCCTTTTGTAAGATCAGTAACAACAACCCATGAGACCAAGAGCCCGTGTTAAAAACAAATAACTAGTCCTAAATATGGCAATTTCCTAGTCCCAGAGCAGGGAAATTCAGCGCTTTGAATTTTTCTCATTTCCGCTGCTCTTCTCCTTCCCCCTTGTGGGTCCTGCCCAGACCCAGCAGCAGAGCGGTGCCCCTCTCACATCTTCTCTGTCTTTTGCAGTGGGTGCGTTGCATGGAGCTCAATGGTGGCACCACTCACACATCCCAGGATGTAGATTTGTGCAGCGTTAAGGTAAAACCTGGGGTTGGTGAGCTCTGCTGGGTTTCGGTTCTCGTTGCACCAGGCTCGGTGCGTTACCTGCTGTGACAGCTCCGCACAGTGTAGATCTGCACAGCGGAAGCCATTCCAGGCTCTTGGGCGGCTGACGCATGTACACCACTTGCTGGCATGGGTTTCTTCTCCTTAAAAGGCACTGTTTTGAAATGCCTTTCAAAATTCTCTTGGTTCTTGCAGTAGTTGGAGGACCCCCATCCTGTGCCACTGGCTGTTGGAGGAGGAAAGAAGAAAAACAACAGCTTGAAGTACTCACTTTCTCTTGAGAAGCCCTATGTGCCCCAGTGCCCTCTACAGAGCTGTGGGCCTTGGTGTTTGTCAGAGCTATGGAAGGCTCAGAGGTCTGGAGGATCTCCTCAGGGCCTGGAAACACGGCTTGGCAAACCACAACCCTTTCTTTTGATGTCCTGCTCCATCCAAACACATTTGACACCTTGCGATGCCCTGGTCCAGACTCCAGCCACGTGGCTCATGTACAGAAGCCAGTCATACACAAAAAAGTGAACCAGGACATCTCTCACAGAAGGCAGAGCTCTAATACAGCTCTTCCTGAATGATCTTTTATTCTAAACAATGAAATAGTTTCCCCTGTTTGCTGTGATGAGCAACTGCACTTACCTAACCTGCTCCTGAATTTACTCAATATCAGAGCTCAGAGGACCTTCTGGTCTTTCAAGCTTTTAGTATCCCTGATGAAGGTGACTCTGTGGCCTAAGCCACTCTCTCTCTTGCTTTGCCACCCACCCCAGTAAATGGTAGCAGCGAGTTTTGTATGGCTACGTCCTGAAGTTTTTATTTCACGTTGATGGGGAATACTGAACAAGTCACAGCCTGGCTTCGGTGGATGTATTTAGTGCTGATAAAAATGTCTCCACAAACTGCGGCAGGCGATGGCTTCTGCTCAGCTGCAGTGTAGGTACATGGTTATACCTGTGCAGTAGACCTGGAAACACTAATCTATTTCATATAACCATCGAGCAGATATGGGCTGATTGTGCTGGCTTTTGCTTGACTTGCACAGGTGACGGACTGCGTCAGAGCTGTAGCTGCAGCCATAAGTCTACCAGAGAAAGTAAAATATCTCTGACTGGTCTGGTCACCCAGCAGAGGACTGCAAGGGATACGCTGAGGAGATTCTTGACAAGCACAGCTTCAGTAGTTATTTCACATCCCTGGCGAGCAGCTCCCCATGTCACAGCAGCGACATGGCCGGTCTTTCCTCCAGGAGGGTGTATGGGCTGGAGGCAGCAGAGGAGGAGCAGCACAGGACGGGACACAGCCAGCATGAGGATGGGCGCTAACCTCCATCACTGGGTGCAGAAAGGCAGCCGAGGAGCCGCCAGGGTGTAAGGCGGTTTTGTGAGGGTGTGCGTGAAGGTGTTTTCAGAAGACAAAATGTCTTGAGCTTTGTGCTCCCTTTTAATGGGCTAGTTTAATCCATCGAGGTCTCTCTAAAGGGGACAAAAATAACATGATATCTGATCTGGTCCTCTCAAGGAATTAAGAAAGCAGAATTGCTCCTGAGCTTTACCCAATATTTTACTGACCTCCTGCTCTAACACATCCCTCATTAAGATTGATGGTCTTAAACCAAAGGCCTCAACGCTGGTGACAAGTTCTGTGCAGACAGATGCGTCCATGCTCAGTGCAGGATTGGGGAGCAACTTTGCAAACTTTGTAAAATGACATTTCTGTGAACTGTTGGGCTGTTGATGCTCCCTGTGCTGTGAAGTGGAGCTTAGAGGGGTTGTGTAACATCTGCCCTTTGATTTGCATGAAATATTAATTGCAGGCAAACTCCCACCCAGACCCAGAGGTGCAGATGCACCCCTCCAGGCAGAACCGACCTACAGGGGTTGATTAAGAATTCATGTCCCAAGGCTCTTGAAGTGTTTTTATTTTTGGTGGGTCTCCCACTTCTATTCTTTGCACTAGTGTCATGCACTTCCTAGGATAGAAATTAACAGGAGAAAAAAAAATGATGGAGACAGATGAGAAGAAACATCTGTCAGCCAAATGGTCTCTCAAGACCGAAGCTCCAGTTTTCAGTCTATGAACGGCACTTTTTGTGTCCTGCCAGAGGGTGAACCTGGATGGGTGCCCAGGAGTCAAACAAGAGCTGAGCAGAGAAAGCATCAGCACGGCCAGCAATACAGGAAAAGGCGGAATTTTTGCGGAATCTTCACTCTTTCCTGATGGTTTCCTGCTTACTACATGTGAGCAACAGAGACAGCTTTTGTATTGGCAACTGCAGCACGGCAGCTATTCTAGAATGGCCAAGTTGAGAAAAAGCGTCCATGGATAACCCACTGCCACGAACCTGACTTCAGCCGTTGCTGTGATGGACAATTCAGCTAAGAACTGCGCTGATTTCCAGGAGTTTGGTCAAAGTTCTCAGTCTCTCTCTTTTTATTTCTCTCCTTCCTTTGGCAAAAGCCCATCGGCCATTAGGGGATAGGCGCACAGGGAGTCAGCGGTCACCAGCACACAAGCTGCTCCGCTGCGTTGGTTTTCCCTCTTGTGTTCAGGAGAGTTTCTGTTTATTGATATATGTTGTTATGTGGTCTATTAATTCAGGAAAACCTTTATCTGGAGATCTCACAAACGTGGGTTTTTTTGGTGCAAGGACTAATAAAAACCTTTTGCTTAAGTTTCCTGCTATTGAAGAACAAAAATTAAGATAGACACTCACCAGGATGTTTCTTTCATTGTGTTTTGGACTTGGTATGGCAGTGAAGTAGTGTGATTTATGGTGAACACTACATCCAGCACCAAGCTGATATAAGCTATGTAAGTGTGTGTTTTTACAGAGAGATTACATTTATCTGAAAGCCAGAAGGCTGGTGGGGGTACTTTCCCAGGGTCCTGACAGTATTTTGCATAGAAAGGAGGAAAAAAACCCAACACAAAACCTTATAAAAATACATATCATACTGCAGTTTTGGAATGGCTTACGCTACAAAAACCTGACCTACCTGTGAATAAACTGCAGTCAGACTAAATGCATCTGCTTCTTATGAAAGAAAAGCTTGCTTTCTTTTAAAAGAAAACAGTCCATGCCCCATCCCAAGAAACTGGCCTATGAGCGAGTGCCAGAGGGATGGGAGGCTTGAGAGATAATTTGCTAACCAACACTTTGTTATCATTATGGCTCAAACATGATTAATTCCTGTGGAATTTGTTGTAATAATATTAGTTTTGGTGATCTCATTTGTTATACATGTTGCTGCTGTTAGGAGTCCAGTGTGTTACCTAGAAGATCCTGAGCTCGGTCTGTGCTGTACCTGCTGTGGGGTCTCACCTGCCTCTGCTGCCCAGTTCTTGCCCCTGGGCAGCTCAAGCTGTCAAGGGAAAACCACTGGCAGCGATTCAGATGGCCTGGGGCTCGGGACTGGTCCAGCATCCCAGCTGCCACTCCACCTGCTGAGAAATGTCCACTTCGTTTAATTTGTCTTCGTTGAGTTTTGGCATTCACTTTTCTGTCATCTTCCATGTCCCTGGTCAAATCTCTCCTCTTCATCCACTTTCTTACTTCTCTCTCCTGATGGGTACTGGGGTCTGCTGACCTGGACTGTTCCTTCCATCTGCAGCACAACTCCCAGCTGAACTTTATTACAAAAAGAAGGAAAGATTAAGCCAGTTTATAACTCTTTTTTGTTTGCCAAATGTATATGGGACAATCCCAGCTGCAGTCAGAGGTTACTGGAGTCAGATCTTCTACCCAGGGTTTAGAAGAGTGATCCACTTCCAATGAAGCGACCACTGCAGTTGCCTCAATACTGTTTAACTCTCATGCAATTAAACACGTTTTGCCAGATACTTAGAGAGAGATTAATGCACTTTTGAGTTTGAGCTCTGCTCCCCAAAGTTACCCACGTGCTGTGTGCATCCAGCAAGCCAGCAGCTCCAGGAGATGCCTGTATGGGTGCCCAGCGCTGGAGAAGAGCTGCTGAGCGGCCATGGCAGGACCCAGGGCTGCTCGGAGCTTCGCAGATCCCGACAGACACCCTGGAATCCCAGACCTTGAGCTGCCTCGATCCCGTGCTCTCTTTGCAGGTCTGCACTACGAGGTTATTACACTCTGACTTCACAGAGGTTGTAAAATTTCTCTGGTGTCTGCACCACGAGATACACAATTAATGATCAATTTCTTTGTCCTCTCAAGGACATTTTGCCCTGTTCTCTCAATGTGCTCTGCAAACATGACTTAATGCATTTCTCTTGGCTTCATTTCATGTAGTTCTTTTTAATTTTAGCCTGTATCTGAAACCAGTGGGATGAAACTGTGCAAAAGAAATTTGAGATTGAAAGCTGGTTAGAAAAATGTCCTAACAGCAAGATCTGTAAAACCTCAGCGGCATTTCCAAAGGTGAGGGCACAGAAGCCCTTACATCATGTTAATTGGGGCCTGGTTAGCAGTTTGGGAATGTGCTGCAGGGAACTGCACATGAGGATGCACTCACAGACTGGCACAAGCAAAGAGTTTTAAATGGTGAGTCAAATAGAGAAAATAAAGGGGGGTGTTGGAACAGAAAACTTGCAGAGGGTGAACTGTATTGAATGTATTACTATGAGTAATTCCTGCTCTCTCGAAGGGGAGAAAAATGAGCTGTTCAAAATATTCTAATGTCCTTCAAAACACATTAAAAGTCTTTGTTCTGAAATGTTTTCTCTTTTAGCTGAATGACCCTGATGTGTTTTTAACTACTCTTTCACCATGTGTGGACCATCCTGGGCTTCAGGAATACTCAGCAATGATTCCTCCCCAATCCCAATGCTGCTCCCATGGTATTTCTGTTCCCTGCTAAGAGTAGGAGCAAAGTAGCTTACTGGGCAATTGAAGAAGAACAACCAGGGCAGCCCTTCAAAACCATTTCATCATTTCAAGCCCTGATCCCAGTTGCTTGAGAACGCAGAATACCTGAGCACGGCATCACCAATGCTGCCTGTGACGCTCGAATGCTGTCCCTGTCCTTGGAGAAGAGCCTCCTCCTGCTGTCCGGGTGACAATGATCTGCTTGTGGCACAGATCTGGCATGTCCACCACATCCCATTCCTGCCCGAACCCCTCACACAGTGAACAATCCTTCATCGCTCACGTTCTTGCTCTTTTATATCAAATCTACCTTCATAACAGAACTGATTTTTTATGATTTAGACAAGTGTATAAATATTACAATGCTTGAATCATGATATAGCAGCTGATGGTCACTGAAAAAGAAGCAACAAAGAGCAGTGCAGGAAGGCCCAGGTTTCCTGACGCGCTGGGCTGTCCCGGTTGGCAGAGCAGTGTATAAACCGCTTGTTTCTCTGACCGCGTCCCAGCTCCAGCTGACTCCCGGGCTCCGTCTGCGCTGCTGAGCAAAACTTTGCTTGCTTGAGAGCTTAAGCACTGGGCCAGTGATTGCCTGTCCTACTTAACTACTAGCCTTTGCTAATAGTACTCTCCAAAGTGATGCCTGAACGTTGTTTGGACAATATCATAAATCAGGAACAGTAGGAATAGTAGGAATAGTAGGCAGCATGGGCAAGCATACACTTTCATGCTCTGGTGGATTGCAGCACAGGATGTGTGCTCTTTCATCTGCTTTGAACTGAAAAAAAAAAGCATGAAAAATTAAGGCTTATGCTTTAGGACCACAAGGCCTCCACATGCTAGAGACCAAGGACTATGAGCTTTGTGATGTGGACACAACCAAATCCGGGCTGTCTGAGCCCAGGGCGCAGGGCTGTTGTGTTTGGTGTTGCCGGGAGAGCCGGGTGCTCCGTGCAGATCCTGGCTTTGGTTGGGGAGGTGGTGGGACGGGAAGGGCCGCGTCCCGCCTGGAGCCCCGTGCGGTTCCATCCAACCCCTCAGAGGTTTTCAGCATGTGGCAAGCTCGGGGGAGATGCTGAAGCCAGGATTTTGTCACAAGTGAAATGCTTCCAATCTTTTCTATGTGAACTGAAAAAATGGGAAGATAAACTTGCTTTCAAGCTATGGTCAAACTGTGTGTGCGTGGCAGTGTGTGTCTGTATAAAGTGGGAAAAGGTTAAAAAGACAACCCCAAACTTTCAGGTCATGTGAAGTAAGAAATGTTTTTTATTTTTCTCATGGGAGCATGATGCAGAAAGCTAAGAATCAATAGCTGAAAGAAAACAAGTGTCTGAAATATGCATTTATTTTATTCTTCTCATGTTTTTGCAAGTGAGTAATGTTGGATATGGAAATAAACTGGAGAAGCCTTTCACTTTATCAAATGAACGAAAGGAAATTTGAGGAGGACGATGCCCCACTCAGCATGCATATATTTTTACCGATTTCCAAAAGATTGATTGAAGTGAAGAAATGTGGCCCTGAACAGAGAAACAGAATGTTTCAGTCCCTGGGAAAATAACACTGCAAACCACATTTTCACTGACAAATTGCACCAGTGACAGTGTGATTTGGGAGCTGCTCCAAGGGGATGGGCAACCTCTGGGGAGCTGTGAGCAGAAAGGTTTGTGGGACCCCAGGAACAGACCTGGGGAGCTCGGAGCTGCTGCAGCACGGGGCGCGTCGGGCCGGCCGTGCAGCTCACAGAATGGGTGGTGCTGTTTGTCTGCCTTGCCCTTTGCTCTCCCTCCCTACCTCATGGGAACTGTGGTCCCATGTGAAGTGCAGACACTCTTGATCACTCAGCTCAGGTGTCCTTGCAGAGTGCCATCAGCTCTTTTCTTGCCCCCACTGCACTGTGGTTTGCAGCTACTCTCACTCCCCAGCCAACCCCACCTGTTTGCACTTATTTATGGAGCCAAGCACTAGCCATGCTCTCTCAGGATCCAGCAGTATGTGCTGTTGTTCCCTTGCATGGGTCAGGTTGGTTCCTCACCCCGTTTCACTCCTGCCCAGCGCTGGCACCGGCCCGTTTCCCGCGGGACATTCCGGCGGTGAGTACTCACTGTCACCGCGCTGACACTACGGCCACGCACCCAGGGCTTGGTCTTTTGCTTACCTGTCTCTTTTGTGCCTCAAGGTTGCCCTGTCTCAAGGCATTAGTAGCATAAAACTTGTTACAGTGCTTGTCCCAACTGGAAACACCTGCAAAACCGGTGAGACTGTGGCTGCCAGATAGTGAGAAGGGCTTTTGTGAGGGTCAGGCTGAAGGATGTGAAGCTTTGTGGGGGGAGGGCAAAGCTGATCTCTGTGCCTTGACATCAGAGCTGCTCTGCCTCTGTGTGCTGGAAGTGCTTTGCCGCTGCAGAGTGGACCCCAGGTCGTCCTTGTGAAGGCTTCTGTTTGCTGTCACCCGCTTCTGAGCTGGGAAAGTGGAGTGTGCCATCTCCTTGGGATGTCCCACAAAGTATAATTCTAGAGGTGTTTTGCATGTGTTCCCAAAGGGGGCCAACAAGGAGCCACCCAAGTATGATACAGGCAGTTTGAAATATTTTAAAGAGGAATCAGCAGAACACTTATACCATGTAATGCAGACATCTCTGGTGGAGCCAAAGTTGGAAGCTTTGATTCTCCCTGTGGCCCATGAGGGAGGGAAGGTCTTTCCAGAGGCCAGCTCAGGATGGGTAGTAGCTATGGTGCATCTTCTGGAGACACCTCCAGGTAAAATGGGATCTGCATTTCTGCGCTGATGGTGTGCCTAGTGAGGGAGCTAGGCTCTTAGCTTGGCAAGCTAAATTAGGTGCCTGGCATCAGACTGTGGCAACAGCAGGGGTAATAAGTTTTAGGTGTGTTAATTAGGAGCCAAGCAATTTAAAATCATCACTATATTTAAGGTGCACTTAAATGATGCCCCAGGCCTGGGGCTGTCATCAACAGTTCAGGGTTGAACTCAGGGATCACTCGTGTGACCCTGCACCCAGTACTTGAGTCATGTTCACCCTCCCTTCTCAGCTTTGTGCTGCAGGAGCTGCAGGTCCTCTGGGGCAGAGATTCCTCCCCGGTTTGTTTATGAGCCCTGGTAGGGTCAAGGTCTGACCTCTCATACAAATATATATAAAAATATGATTGTATTGCATTACAGTTCAGCAGAATGATTGTGATAAATACTACCCCTGCCTTGAAGAGTTTGAAACACAAGATGAATTAATTGCTAAAACCAAGGGGAAGGCACTGCTTTCAAGGTATAAAGTCTAATTTGATAATGAATCCAGAATGTGTGCCTGTCCAGTGATAGTATTAAAGTCAATTAAAGCTGCCTGACTCCAATTGGGTATCATAGCAGATGGAGTTTTGGAGGAGGGATGTGCAGGAGGGGGTGCTGTGGTTCTGTTCAGGGTCTCTTGCTGGCCTTGTGCCGTAAGGGACGGTGAAGGACCTGAGGCTTTGGGGAGCAGCACTGGGGCGAGGAGGGGGTTGGCAGCGGCTGCACTGGGTCTGACCACTGCTTGGTTCAGAGGTTGACGAGATTACCCTAATTAGCAAACGCTTATTTGTTTAATTTTCTTAATCGGGTCCTAGCAGAATCTGTAGCTGACACAATGGTACGGAAGGTTGCATTTTAGCTGGTAGGAAGGCAATTCCCAGGGCAAAGAATTCAGTAGTGCTGCTCTTACTTCAGTTATTATTTGGCAGGACTGCTCAAAGCTGCCTGGGAAAATGTCTCTGCTACTGCTCCAGCACTCCGTCTTCTGGGCCCGCAAGCAGGCACAACTCTTTATTTGCATTATTTTTACATGGACTTTAAAAATAAAATCCAGACCCCAGAGTGAAAAGTCCTCCTTGTATTTTTGTAACCAGCAGCTCTTTCCCTGGAGAGATTGTAAGCCCAGGATTGTGAAGAATGTTCCCATGCAGCTTCCACAGCACCACCCGTCATGGAAACCGGGACTCTGCCAGCGGCCGGGCCACCGGGGAGCGGCGGCGGAACGGAGACCGGGGACCGGCTGCCCGGCCCCGGCTGCGGCAGCTGCGCTTCGGTAGCACCGGGCCCGCCGACTGCGCGGGAGCGACCGCTGGTGGCGGCGGGGGAGGCCGGGGCCGGGCTGGCCCCGTTCCGCCGGGCGGGCAGCGAGCGCCGCTCCGCGGGGCCGGTCCCGCAGCCCCGTGGGGGTGAGCTCGCCCGCTCCAGGCGGGCGGTGGCAGGAGCCGCGTTGTCTGGGTGTGCAGAGGAAGGAGAACACTGCAAACAATCCTGGGGGCGGCCAGGCTGGAGCAACGAGAAACATGAGCACTGAGCAGTGACTTCAGGTGCAAAACCTATTCCCTGCCATGTTTCTCTCCCCTTTCTTGCATCCATCACCCTAAATTTGGGTTTGTGTCTACTAAAAAGTTGCAAATTCTTAAGTAAAATCTTAATGTAACATAGAAAAGTGAGACACAGCAGAACAGTTCTAAAAATATTCATGTGCATCTCTGGGCCCTGCTGAATTCTACACTGAGGTTTCTCCTCTAAAACAGAGCTAGAGCAGCCTTGTCCTGGCTTGGGAACACCACGTATGCAGAGTTTACCCACCAGGTTAGAAACTTACCTGCTTGGAAAAATGACTCTGCCTCATGAAGTTACCCTGACTGCTCCAGTTTTACGATTCAGTATTGATATTTACTCAGCCTGTGACAGGAAGCTGTGAGAGCAGCCCTGACCCTATCAAGCCTTTTGATCTGCTCTGTGTGCAGCCTACAGAGCCCTGTGCGGTCCCTGCCAGCGTTTTAGCCTGCTCGGCAGGGCAATCCGTGCTCTGACTCTGAGCCTTCCTAGGGCAGTGTGCTCTTATGGGCACTGTCTTGTCTCTCTGTGTGACATTTGTAAGTTTACTGTCTGGATAAGGCTGTGGTGCTGATTAAAATATGCTTTCTACCGTGCTCTGTTGGATTTGTGCAATGTTCCATAAGCTGCTTTGAAAGTAGACATTGGTTTATATATTTGAACTCCTGAGACTGAGGGCTTTCAAAGCTCATTGATGTTCACGTTCTGGGATAAGATTAAGTCATCAGGTTCAACAGAAGATCTTCTCTTTCTTATTTTTCCATGCTCTTGCCTGGAGGAGTCTCTGATTCACACCTGATTGAGTAAAGAATGTCAAACATTCAGCTGCTCTGGGAAAGGGGGAGAAATCCCCAATCACTACATGCTGGCATTTCAGCCTGCATCACTGCTCCGGGTAGTGTCACATGAAGCCTTGCAGAGGGAAGATGTGTGCTGGTGGAATTGCGCTGAAGTGGAAAATGCTCTGGAATTTCTCAAAAGCACCATCACAAGAGGAAAGATGTGACTGGAAACAGATACAGCGTGTTGGAGATATCATGGTCTGTTTGGTGGGTCCGTCCCAGCTCAGCTCTAGTGTGGAGGTATATGATTTAGTGAATATTCTCTGAAGAGTCTCAGAAGAAGAGAAAGGGCTGCCCAGATTATGAGGACTGTGATCTTCTTTCAAAGTTGAGCTTTTATTTTGGGAAGGGTAAGGATCATTGCAGGCAGTCAAGGCAATGCTTATGAAACGCAGGGCTCCTGCTTTTACAAAACTTGTTGGCAACTGTACCAACCCACACAAGTCTGAGCTGTTCTTGTCCCACTGTGAAGGGGTCTGATGAAGCAGGTGATCCTGCTGTAAGAGGTGTTTTTTGGGGACAAGAGCTACAAAGATCTTCTGTGTCCAAACAGGAGAGATTTGATGCAATGGTTACAGGGAGCCCCAGCAGTGTGGTACCTCCTGGACTGAGACAGGTGTATATCGTACAGCAAAACCCCCTTTTGTTCTGTTACAAGGGCTTCTGCAGCTGAAGAGCAGCTCTGGTCTTGGGGAAGCACTCCATTGCCACAGAGGCTGGTGGCTGATGTAAACCCAACTGTCACTGTTGAGCAACACAGCACGCGAGCTGGAGCCTGGTGGTCGCACACTTCCCTACGACAGTGGCTTTCCAAGCAAAGGCAGCAGTGTTGAAATGCCCCCTGTGTGTAAAAGGGGGGTGATAAGCTGCACATCTGCCTCCTCCCGGAAGCCTGAAGCCAAGGGTCCAAGAATGGCAAATGCGAACGTCTTGGCGATGCTGTGGTGGCTGCCTACGGGAGCACAGGGCTGATAACCACACCATTTTGGTATCGTAGGTATTCCCGGTACTGTTGGTCCCATGTTGTTTCTGCAGTTGTTTCTGAGGCTTAACCGAAGAGCAGAACGTCTGCCCAGGGTCAGACAAGGGCCCAGCCAACCTGCATCCTATCACCCGGGGTGTGCAGCAGCAGATGCCAGGGGGAAGAATGGAAGGACAGGGCAGCTGGTATCTCTGTGGTGCAGTCCTGCTTCCAGTTATCTGTGACTCGGGAGCATTTCAGCAGCAGTATCTCTGAACTTTTAGGCCTGATGTGTTTTTCTTCCCTGGCTTCACCAGTTGCTTTTGCCAGCAATGGCCTCTTCAGTGAGGGAGCGGGATGAGAGCCTCTGGCCGCATTCCCGTGCCCCCGAGCCCGGTGCAGCTCCCAGACTGCAGAGTGTGGCACAGGCCTTTGCTGGCCCTGCCCTGGCATCCTCAGCAGTGCTTTGTACCCAGGATGTTCATTTGATAAGATCTTCAGAAACTGGCAGCAGAGAAACTTGCCTAATGCCTGGCTTCTGAGCATAATACGCAGAGAGAAGTAATTTAGCGTGGTCAGTAAAATACAACGATTAGCACCAGAAGCAGAGTCACTTTCTGCTTTTGTTGTCTGTGAAAAAGAATCAGCACAATCCTACGTTTGACAACTTAAATACTGGTTAAAAAAATATTGATGTTTAAAACAAAAACCAAAGCAAACACAAAGAAAACCAATGAAAACAACCCTCACCCCAAAACCCAAACAAACCCACCAGATGCGAGCCCATGGCTCTTTCCAGTATTCCAGGGCTGGATTCTGTTCCTCAGGGATAATGTCTTTGGAGTAACTGTATTAACATCTGCAGTGAATAAAGTGCAGATCCATAGCTCCTAATTTCTTTAACAGATAAAGCCCATCAATCTTTCACACCCAGGGCAGGACTTTAGTCTTTGCCTGGACACATAACAAGATTATTGCAAGAGAAAAGACAGTCCTTTGAGGGAGTAAATATGGGAAAATATGGCTTTATTTTTTAGTGATGCACTGGAATTAAGGAGATAGATGGCTGCAATATGAGCTTATTTTGAGGCAAAACCTCTGGGTAAGGGTGTGATTCTTACTCAGCAGCTGTTAACAGAGAACTCAGCTGAACAGGGATGGCAGACCTGGGGAAAGCAAAAGGAAGTTTGGATTTCCTCTGCTCACGTACAAATCTAGATGTGCTAATTAAGATGGAAGATGAATGAAGCCAAGCTACCCTTTGGCTGGTGCTATTTTTCTGCTTCTTTAGAATTACAGTGTTAACACTACTATTATTCATTGTATACTGGTATTGTTAATAGTGTGTGCTGTACAGGATGTCTTTTGGGTCATTCAATGGCTGTGACAGTTAGTGGGGTTTTCTTATCTGTCACCGTCCATTCGAAAACCAGCTTTGAACCTCCTGGTTTGCATCTGTCTTTTTCTCCCACTCTCTTTTTTTCTTAACCAGAGGTCTAAAATAAAAGTGACAAACGCGTAATCAACCACCAACAGAAACATCCTCCGTTTGCTGTAGTCCAGCCCCTCTCACCCCTGGGGGACAGGAGGAGGGGAGATGTCACTTGCAGCAGAACTGGAGGCTGTTCGTGGTGTGTTGATTTGGTTTGTCTTTTCTGAATGGGGTGAAGAGTGCAATGGACACAAGGTGTTCAGGTGGCTCAGAGCCCAGGCCAGCCAGCGGGGCGGGGTTCGGCCCAGGTGTTCTGCTGAAGGCACCAGCAATGAGCGGCTGGCAGTGCAGCCCTGTGCCCGCAGCAGACGGGTGCCGGGGATGCGGTGTCTCTGCCCCAGCTGTGGCTACAGAGGTTCCTCCCGTGCCCAGCTGTGGGGCTGTGGGAGCACCTCCCCAGTGCCTCCCTCCATCATGCACAGCTCAGCCTGCAAGCCGTTCTCCAATAGAGTGTTGTGGTTTGGGGAACAGCATGGAGAAACCTCTGTCGGCAGTCTGTAATCCCCCCAGCTTCTCTACCTCCCTTCCTCCTCTTCCAAGAGCAAGCCACAGAGCTGCGTGCTGCAAACATACTGAAAAACTGGCTTGATTGGGAAATGCTGAGTGCAATTTTGAGGCTATTGCACAGAGTGGGGTAGTGTAGTAATGTTTGGAAACCATAGAGGAAATCAGCTCTCTGTGAAACATCCATTTCCGACACCTACATTGGCCCATAGGGCTGTGCAGAGCAAGGCGGGTGTCCTGGCAGGAGGACGCCCCGGATCTCCCGCTGTCCCGGGCAGTGAGGCTCAGGTCTGTGCTGGCACGTTGGTCAGAAATGCCTTGTTGGCTGCAGCTCCTGCTGGCATACAGAACTGAGCTTTAAGCTGGCTGGTTTGGATGGTGCTGTGGGATGCAGGCGAGGGATTCAGTGCAGGGTGACAGGGAAGAACCTCAGCTTCTAACAGGAGGTTTGCAGACATGCCCTCGGCCTTTTTGTTGGGTGTGCAAGGCTCTTGCTGCTTTTCACACTGATGCAGTTTCATTACTCTATTGTTTTTGGTTTTTATTAGTCTCTTTCTTGCCCTGAACATGTAAGGGCAATAACAATTTGTGCAGCCACCTAAGGGGAGTGTTTTTCTACATGACTCGGACCCCAGACTTGCAAGGCTTGCTACCAACTGTGGCCAGAAGCCACAAAAATCAGCAAGACAAAATCACCCAACTTGTGAAGAGACCCTGAGCCCCAGAGGACCTGGTCTGCAGGATCTGCAGTCTGGAAGCCAGGGGTCCACAGCCTTCACCAGAGGCTGTTCTCAGCCACCAGCCTGTCTGCAGACTTAATACCCTGTGTTTGGGCATCCAAGTTTGATGCTTTTCACAATTCATTTTTGAGATGCAGTGACCAAAAAAGATAATTTTGATTGACTGCTGTGACTTCCTGAGTAACAAATGCAGTGCGTTTTGACAGTTAACTTCAGAGCAGGATGGGGATGTTTGCCATGAAGATGAAGACAATCTTGCTCTGAGCATTGCAGTTCCTTCAGGTCAGTTTAATTTGTGGAGGAATATGTCAAGATGTTCTCGTTCTCTTAATGAAAGAATTTTAACAGTCTATACCACTATATGTAGTGGTATTTGCTTTGGGTGTTCTCAGTCACTCACAGGTTTTTTTGGTGCTTTTTTTTTGTTTGGTTGGTTGGTTTTTTGGGTTGTTTGTTTGTTTGTTTGTTTTCAATTCAGCACCAACTTATGTTCCAATGAGAGTGACCAAACGTTTTTTCAGCACTTTGCACTGTATCCCCACCAAGAATGGACATAAAGCATCTGCCCTTTTTTCTTTCCATAGGCCTTGATCTGGAATTTCACCCACTTCAAAGGCTTTTAGGTACAAGTGGGAGAGAGTGAAAAAGAAGATCTAGAAATAATCCACTACAAACTACATGAACAAACCTACTTCTTTGCCCCAATTAAAACCAAAGTAAAAATGAAACCAAACCACCCAGACCTTTCCATTCCTCTTTTATTGTATATTTTAAAACACAGGCAGATGAAAGAGGAACTGGACAGTAACTGTATTGCTCAGTATCTAGCTATCCCTGGGGTGCAAGGGCCAGGTTTTCTTTTCGCGGGGAGGTTGGCCCCGCTCGCGTCCGTGTGTCGGAGCAGCTTGCGAGCGCTCCTGGGGAGTCGGTGTGCAGTTACCTGGAGGCAGAAGTGAGTGTTTTTCCATATCAGGGGTTTGGACAGAGCTGCAGGAAAGTAATAAAACATGTGGCTGCAGCCCAAGCATGCTGGTAGGTACCAGAAAGCTGCTGGATTAACTTGGGGTGCAGCGGCAAGTGCCAGAGGATCTCTGTGGGGCTTGGCTGCAGAGCCGGGGAGCCTGGGGAGGGAAAACCTGAGAGGCAAAAGCTGGGAAGGAAGGACAGAACCGAGTGCTGGGAAGGAGAAAACGGTCCTACAAGGAGGATCCCAAGGTCTCTGTGAGGTGGCTGGGCCTGGTGCAGCCGGGGCGGCTGCTCACGCAGCCCGACATGGCGGCACAGAGCGACAGCGGGCGCTGCCCTCCCCCAGCGGCCTCCTGCCCGCTCTGAGCTCTGTGCTCAGGGCAGGATGGGGAGAGCCGCTTTCACAACCTGGATGTGTTGTCACTCGCATCCAGACATTTCCTGTTATCTAACCTCAGCCTTATCTTCCCCATTCGCAGCTTCCTCTCGAAGGAGGAGCAGCCCCTTCAAAAACGAGCTGTGTGCCTGGGCTTTGCCCCCGCCGCGCTCCTCCGGCTCGGCCCGGCCCCACGCTGGCCCCGCACCACCAGCCCTGCCCGCCCAGACCAGGCTGGCTCAGCACGGTAGGTGCCAGGTCCCCATCCTGCCCGCTGGAAGGGGTGGCTGGGGACAGGGGAGGATCAGTCCCGTGGGGCGACCTCCTGTTTCTCCTCTGGGAGGTCTCAGAAGACCACAGGGGTTGGGACACCAAAATCCGTGGGGTGTCCGTGTTCCTGGCGAGGCAGAAAGCTGTCCTCCCAGCCCAGGTTACACCTCCAGCTTCAAGCCACTGAAGCCAGCTGGGGTTGGGACTGCACCCTTTCAGCACTGGGACCATGTCTGCCCGAGCCAGAAGAGCTTTTTGGTGTCTCTCTTTGGGGGAAAAGTGGTGGTGTTGGGATGGGGATGCTTTGGTGAGGGCAGGTCTGGGATGCAAACGCTGCTGGTCCCAGGCAGAGACCGTGATTCATTGATGAGGATGAACTACAATTAACAGCTATCACGATGTGTATGTAGCCCTGCTTGGTACCAGGATGCACATGGGCATGCTCCCCCCGGCTCACACGCACGCACTGCACCTGAGTTGCTGGCAGTAGGGCGATCTTGATCTAAATTAGTCATAGATGAGACAGCACACAGAGAGCAGGGGAGCTGCAGGGTGGAGGAGGGTTTTACCAGGGAGAGACGGTGTCCCAGCTGGGTGCAAGGCTGCTCTTCAGCTCCTTTCTCACTGTCCTGATGGCTTCAGGATGGTGGACAAAGGTTTTCCTGCAGCCCTCTTCCCTCTGCTGGGCACGGGGGATGCGAGCAGGAGCAGGGACAGAGTCCGCACGGAGGTCCGGGGCTCAGGTGAGTGAGAGGCTGCGGGGCTGTGTGGCTGGTGGCCTCCAGATAACTTGTTGTTGATGACCTCCAGCAGGGCTAGGCAGAGGGGACCTCCAGCTTGGGCTGAGGAAGGAGATGTTGCTTTTAGTCTTGTGACAGAAGCAAAGAACAACCATCAGTGTATGCAGGGCTGTTGGGGTGACAGGGTGGCACAGATGGTGGCAGTGGGAACACGTCGCTGGTTTTATGCTTCATGCAGTTGCTTGGGGACAGTCGTCACCAGAGCACTTTGGGCTCTGGGTCCTCTCCAAAGCTGGGACAACTGCTGTACTTGCGGGATCACAGTTTCCAGGAGCTTTCCTTAGGACAGGGCAGCCGCTCACCGCACTGTCCTGTGAACTGCAGCCCAAAGGCAGTTGGGAGCCTGGGCTGGGGTGACAAGGGTCCTCCCAGCTGCTCTAGAGCCGGAGGCTCCTGCTTTCAATGAGGGCAGGGACAAAGGTGTCACAAAACCTGGTTCCCTGCGCTACTGCTGCCCTGCTGGTGCTGGGGAACAAGAGCTTCTTGTGCTGCTGGGGAGGGTCCCTCTGCCCACATGAGCCCTCCTGGAAAGCGTTAAGGAGCAGGAGTCATTAATTAACTGGCTGCACCATTTGGTCTCTGGCTCTGGTTTTGTATTGTTAACTGTCTCACCCAAGTCAGCAGATGTGCTACAGAGAACTATGTTTGGTTATACAAGCCCAGCTTGCCTGCGATGAAGCAAAAGCCTTGGGCTGCAGCTGCAGGCTTTGCTGGAGCCTGCGTGATAGATGGGATGGACCTTACAGAGCCAAATATTCCAACATTTGTCAGGCCAAGGGCCCAGCAGCATCAGCTGCAGGGCTGGGAGCACAGGAGGATGGTCTGTGGAGCAGGACGGCGTCCCGGGGCAATCTGCCATGGGCAGAGCCGCGGCTCAGTTTGGTTTTTCATCAGGAAGGCTCCAGCTCCGGGGAAAAGCAGACCCGAGGCGTCTGACGGGCAGGGGTCCAGCAGACCCTGTTGCCCACAGATCTGTGGGGATTCTTGCTTTCCATCCAGGCTGTGATTTGGGTTACACCAAGTGGAAAACAGAGATGGCCTTGATTTCAGTTCAAACCCTGCATAATAAGTGCATGTCTTGAAATGGCTGCAGCCTGCATCTCAGCATGTGAAAACCATGCAGCCACACTTTTATTTGTGCTGTTATGATATTAAAGTCTACCCAATAATTTTACTTTTATTTTCATCACAAGTTGCAGAGCAATCTGACTACCCTGTAAAAATATCTGAGAGATGTCGTGCAGCTTGGAGGGGCAAAGCCGAAGCATTTTGTGCCTTCAATAAGGGACTGACTGAGGAATGCAGGAAGAAAACCTCTTTCTGTTTTCCATGCAGAGTACACAGCTGATTGCTCAGTCTGCTTTATAACACTGAGCTTTTACTTGGAAATAGCCCCTTCAGCCTGAAAGCAGAAGCTCTGACAAAGACAAATCTGTTCAGATCAGGTACTATCATTATGGGGTGGAGTAGCAAGCTCCGTTCCCATCTGCTGATAGAATTATCTCCACTGCGTACCCTCCTCTTATCTGTCGCTGACAACAACATTTCAAGTGGCTGTTTTTCCACTCAGAAAGCCACAATGGGGGATTATTTTAAGCTGCAATTGCAGAAGCAGTGCTGTCTTGGGTTTTGTCTTTTTTTTTTCCCCCCCTCTTTTTTCTCTCTCAGGGCTGGATGTTCCACTGTAGAGATCAGCACTGAAGTTGAGGGAAGTCTGGTCACTGGTACCTGCTGAAGACCCCGCTCCATCTTTCTTCATGCAGCTCCTCCATCACACTTGGATGCGGCTGAGACACCTTTTGGGGATGACAGGTTCATTCTTCTTTCCTCGCTGTGCTTTCATGAGTTTGTGGTGTCTAATTCACTGAAAATTGTTTTCAGGCACAGAGTGCACATCCCTGTTTTAATAACATCAGCAAAAACTATGCAAACCATTCAGAGCTTGTTAAAAATCTTTCGCTTTTCATGGTATGGCGGAGTAAGTATGAGGAAGACGAGTAATTTGACCAACCACAGAGACAGACAGACTTGAGACAAGGACCCAGGTGTCTTTGTGACCGGTCTGCTGCTAAACCCCACAGATCAGAGTGTTTTGGATTAAGAAATGTTAACACAGAGCCTTAGAACAGAAGAGACAGAACAGAAATCAGTTTAATTGTGCTTAAACTGGTATGCCTTTTGCTAGGCTGATCTTAAATCAGCTTATTAACACTGATTTCTAATGCCCATGAAACACACGTGCTTCTCTTATCCGTTGCAATGTGCTTTTATCTGCCACGGTTGAAATTCTTTCTGAATGAGGAGCCAGAACAAAGAACTGTTCACTATCTACATCTCACCAAAGGCCTAATGTGGAGGGCAGGGGGATGTAAAAATTGTAAAGCCTTTGTAGTAACTCAGGCTAGAAGCTGATTGTATCTTTAAAGCTGTAGCACTACCTGGCTGTTAAATCTTAGTTCACTCTCTTGTGGTTTCAGAGCACAGAAGAAGCATATATATTTAACATTATCATTTTTTATTTTGTGCTTTCACATGAAAAATCCCTTGCCCTTAACAGGTATATTTCTGTATGTGTAATATCAGATGGAATCCTATGACCATCTGTATAAAATAGAGTCCCAGAAGTTAGAGATAGAAAAGGCGTAATAAATTGCTCACTGGAGGGTGCTGTTAATATACCTCAGCTGAATTCTACTTTTATGTCTTTAATGATCTAACTTCTAGAATATAATTAACCTATCCAATTTAGTTTTTAATTTTGATACTAAAAATAGTGCAGCTGCTTTCTCAGAAACCACTGCTGCTGGTCATGTGAAATTGAAATCAGGGGACTGGGGAGAAAGCTGAAAGCACCATGCTTAAATCTCAGCTGTGTCTGGGCTGCAGAGCACATGAACCATGTCAAATAGTACTGTGAAGAACGGGGGTGGTTCAGGAGCCAGGAGGAATTTTTCCAGGAGAGTTGCACAGTATCAGAATTTCAGATCTGGTTTTAGACTCAGATTCTGAAGGGCCAACATCTGAGAAGGACACAGAGCACAGTAATACTTAGCAGTATCTTCTCTTGTGTATGTTTTGTTATTTAATTTTCTTTTAAGCGCATTTAATGCACACTCTTGTTAAAAGAATATGAGAACCAATGTCATTTCTCAGTCTTTGTGCAAGGGAACAGCGTGTGTGTGTGGATATGTTCACCCTTAAAGGCTGGATTACGCCAGCGTACGGGGGCAGAAATCTCCATTTATTGCTGGTGAGGCTTCTTCTGCGTGCTGGAAATGAAGCAGAAGGGGATTAGTTTGACAATGGAAGAGAAAGTTTCACTTAGTTGCTGAAGAAGTTAATTGTTTCCTAGGTGGCAGTCCGGTTTCATTTAGCGCGGCGATGCTGGCAGTGCAGGTTCCTGCTGGCAGGGATGGGACAAGACGCACATGCGGAGCCGCCAGCCTGTGTTAGGCACAGAGGCCCCATCCCGTGTTCTCTGGGCTCTGACTGGCTCCAACTGAAATATTCACATATCTAGAATGAGGCACTCGGCTGAAGTGCCTGACAATACCAGGACACTGGGGTGTGCACGGCTGCTTGAACACAAAATTACCACAGGAACACTAATACAAGGAATTAAATGTGAGAAGCCTGAACAACTTGTTTAAATTTAGGAGGTTAAAAATGAAAGCTATGAAAAGTCTGTTAGATTATCATGCCCTTATCTCTGTCCAATGCAAAACTGCTGCCCCACAATATGTTTTCTGGCTGTTTGTCCAGACTTGTGTGTCAAGGGAGACATCGCTCTTCGTGATGTTGTGCTGAGTGTTTGCATGGACAACTTGGCAATATCTCAAGCTACCAATGCAGCTGTATAGCTAAGGCAGAAGGTTGGTCTGGAGCTCTCAGCATCATTTTCAGCTTCACAGAACTTCAGCGTTTGGGTTAATGTAGTGGATGTTTTCCTCAGCAGCAGGCAGTGTCTGCTCGTGTGGTTCTCACCCAAAGAAAAGGGGAATTACAGGAGGGATCACGATGGTTTTTGCTAACTGGAAAAAGCCTCTCTTGTTGACAGCAGCCTCAGCCCTTGTTGTCCCTGTCTCCCTGCCCAGGACAGCGCTTGGCGAGGACGGCAGCGAGCGCAGTGCCGCGCTGCGTGTATTTGACAAGCTGAGTCCGACACTCAGTGTGAGAGTGTCAGTTTGTCAAATACCCCAAGTGAGGCACCTGCTGAGCAGCGCGGCGGCTCCAGCTCCTTCCCCACTTGGCAGCGAATTCTGCTCCTCTCCAGATCCCAGCGAGGCCCTGGACAGCCCGTCCCGTCCCGTCGGTGCCAGCGCTGCTCGGATCCACGCTGCAGGTTTCCCTCCCGCCCCGCTCGGGTTCTCCTGACGTCAAAGCTGCACAGAAGCGGTGCTGGGGCAGAGACCCGAGCCCTGGCTCCTTCTTTGCAGCCATAGACAATGCTCTTCCACAGCACTAACTAGCCTGCTGTTAATTAATAATCCTGTTCAGTTAACAAGGATTCTGGCAGCTCTAATCACAACATCAGGGGTAAGGGCAGCATTATCCATAGCAGTGAATCTTTTCTTTAGATGCTTTAAATTGGAGTACAAACGAATGAGGCTGCTGATTAACTTCCCTCTATCCCATTAGCCCATGAAAAATGCATGTTTGCTCAATCAGTTTTTAAATTAGGCCATGGAGTCTATCGCTTCTCCTTGAAAACTCATTGTCTGGAGAAGACTCCTTGTTTTCGGATGGTTGTTCCTAGTCAGCACTCGCAGCAAGGCTGCCTATTGCTTTTCTTGCATCTCTGCTATTTAGATAAAGTAATTCCCTTTAAATTATCCCACCTGAAGACCTAATGGTTGGTAAGTATTTTTAATTACTGACTTGCAGCATATCAGCTCTGCAGCTTGAGATATCTCAGGGTGAGGGAATGACAGGAGGGAGTGCCCAGCCCTGCTTGACAAGAAATCACCAAACACTGAAAACTCAGAAATTAAGAAAAAACCCCAAAACCCTACTCACTTGTTTTAGGACAGTACCATGAGCAAATTTTGCAATATTTTAGAATATTGATAAACTTTAATACTAAGTGGGGGGGGGAGGGGGGCGGGTTGTTGTGACGATTTCTTGCTAAATATTTTGAAGAAGTTGGAGTTTGTAAAAGCTGGGACCAATGAATGTATCTCGTTGCCTAAGCAGATTGTGTTCTGCTTTTTGAGTAGGTCCTATCAGAAGGGTTTATTGTGCACTTGAGGACAAACAGGGTCCTTATGACTCACACTCCCGTGGTCTCTCTCAAGCACCTACTCATGACTCACAGACATCACCCGATCTTTATCACCGAGGTCAGTTTCCAAAGAGAACAAATCTGTTATTTCAGGGTTTGTTTTCTGCCCGGTGGATCCTTAACGTAGCAGGTCAGCCCAACCCCTCCTGCCCTCACACACCTCAAGGTTTCAGCACACCTGAACTCTTCTGCACCACAGCTGCCAAGTGTTCACTTATGTTCTTCATCATGGTTTCCCCATGCATTTCCAATTTGTACTTCCAGTGCAGTTTGCCCCTCTGCCTTTTAAATAACACCAACACCCCCCTTCTCACCCAGCTCCTTCTAGGTGGGCAAGAAAATTAACTCCTTCCTCTCTTGCCAAATACTAAATTTTTGTGGGTCAAGTTTCTCTGAGACTTGCTCTCTGTTCTGCTGGTTGGAACGACTGGTTCAGAGGGCTTTGGAGACCAGGGCAAGCCTGGAAAATGTGAAAGCCGCCAGGTTCCCTCCGTTGTACGGGAACTCCAGCTGCTCTGGAGACAGAGGAGCTGCGAGTCTGCTGCCATTGTGCTGGCCACAGAAATAGTGTGTTTTGTGGAGAGCAGTTTCGGAGCAGAAGCTGAGGTTTCTCTGCTGTGCTGGAGCAGAACTGGCGCTCGGCAGATGAGTCGCGTCCCTGGGTGAGAGACCAGCACAAGCAAAGAAGTTCTCATCCGATCGTGATACAGCACAGCAAAGCTCTCTGTGACTTTCAAAAGAAAAATGTTCTCTTTCCAGCAGGTTTTACTACCAAACATGCCAAAAATATAAATTAAAAATATCGTCACACATTTGCTGCATAGGGAGAAACAACAACCTCGGCACTGGAGAGTGGCTTTTTGTGTTCCAACTGTTCTGCTGCTTCTGCCCAAAGCTGTTTTGCTGCCCATCCTGGAGGCAGCGACACCGTGAGGTCCGTGGTGTCTGCTCGGGCTGGGGCACCTGCTGCCTCGTCTCACCTCCCGTCACCTCCTTCCCCTGCAGCTTCACCCCATTTCAGGGCTTCACTGCAGCTGCCAGAGCTCCTCAGAACAGATCAGCACTGCGAGGAATCGAGAGTTGGAAAAATCCGGGTGTTACACAGTCAGTGAGGGAAATGGAAACTTATAACGGCAGCAAGTCTTGCATAAAACACTAGGCTAATTGAGAATTAATAAAGATGGCACCCGCGGGGTAAAAGAGAGCACCATGTCCTGTGTTTTGGGTCTGGATCTACTGAGGTGAGGATGGGGAAGCTGAGGAGTTTTCAGTTCCCTTCCCATGCAGCACTGACCTCACATCACAGCCGCAGGTCCCTGTTCCCCCATCGCGTTTGTTCCGCACGGCCCTGGCAGCGCTGACCCCGCAGCTGCTCCCGCTGCGCATCCCGCAGCCAGCCCGGCTGTGCGGTGAGGGACCAGAGACCGCTCGTGGGTCCAGCTGTCCCCGCGGCTCTTGCCCTTGCTCAGGGCACAGCTCCTCCCCAGCGGGACGGGGACACTGCCCAGGGCTGAGAGCGCAGCACCAGCGCCCGAGCTGAGACCGGCGCTGGGAGCGGGACCTGGCGCTGCTGCAGCCCTGCGAGGGCAGGCGGGTCCTGCCTGCTGCTGTGCACTGCTGCCTGCCACTGCTGCCTGTCGCTGCCTGCTGCCACTGCCCACTGCTGCCTGGCACCGCCTGTCACCGCCCGCGCCCCGGGAGCGCAGCAGCCGGGCACTGCAGCACAACATCCCCATGTGCCCACTGCTCTCCTTATGAAACCTTTGTAATACAGGCAGGAGCCTTTTCTCTCTGATCTTGCCTGACAACCACCTCATGTCCTGAAGAATTCTGTAATTCAGAGCGCTAAGGTAAAAGTGAGGTTCTTCTTCTCAGTACTCAGTGAACCTACTGACCCAGGAAGACCCATGCCAGCAGGCACAAAAGCCCTGTGGGTCCTGGTCAGTGCCAAAGAGAGCTCACCTGCTTCTCCATGCTCCCCCAGCTGCCTGATTTAACCATTTGCTTTGCTAAAGGCAGGCAGCACCCACTCCCTGCCCTGTCTGCCTGCAGAACCAAGGGATGCTGCCTGGGGGTGTCCACCAGCCGGGGGGGGCAGAGCACCCCAGCAGCCCCCCAGCACCACCAGTACGTGTAAGATGCAAGTGATTAACAATGAGGAACCAGACCGTTGAGTAACTGAGCCTATTGCAGGAAATGCACTTCAGCTGAGGGCAGGAACAGCAAAGCACCAGCCCAGCTGCTTTTGCAAAAAGGAACCTCTGGTTTATTTTTATCTGAGACCCACGAATGCCCTGGGGTGGGTTTAAGCAGCAGTGACAGAGCACACACACCCCCAGCAAAGCCTGCACCCCAGTAGGCTTCTCACAGTCTGGGGGCTCCTCATCAGAACTGCGCAAAGTCCAGGGTTAATGAAGATGATGGGTTGGCTATTACAGACAGTACAGTTCAGCTTTCCTGCTTGAGATAACTACTTTGGGAATTGCCTGCCTGTTCCGCAGAATTAAATCAGGAGACTGAGAAAAAGCATAAATTTGCAAGCAACAGAAAAATTGTCGCGCTGGATAATGAAATACCAAGGAAGTCAGAATTCATATGCCACGAAGTCCTTTGAAGCCTTTTGTATTTGCCCTGAGGAAGAAAATAAACTGTGCTAACCAAGCACTTTTCAAGGCATTTTACAAACATGAGCCTTCACAGCATCCCTGTAACATAGTCAGCATTCATATTTCTGCTGCGATAAGACAGATTGACTTGTGTCGCACAAAGTGAATCAGTGTCAGTCTGTTGCATCCAGGGAGATCCCTTGCTCAATCATTATTCCAAATATTTCAAATTTACCTCTATTTTATTATGCCTCTGCCCCCCACACAGTAACAATAAAATGCTAGCACTTCCTTCAACACCAATTCTGCTTTTGCAGGAGGAAACCAGTGGGTGACAGTTCGGAGGCTCATCACCTACAGGCCCATTCCCCCTTCCCCTAAGCAAGGAGCTCATCTGGTAGCAAAAACATTCCGAGGACATCAACCCCCGCCCCCCCGTTAACCCTTACCATGCTCTAACAAAAAAGAACAAGCAGGAGGTAAAATCAGTATTTGCTGAGTTGTAAAAGCCAGAGCACAATCCCTGGCTCCTCTGCCTGGCATGTCACAGCAGGGAAACACGCACTTGAGAGTTGCCCTCGCTGGTGTTACGGCCAGCAGCATCGCACCCGGTTACACTGTGATCTGCAGGGTAAAGATACTTGTGTTTCCACCCCTTCAGATCCTCTGTTCCTCACCTTGGTCCTTCAGGCTGCTCAGCAACCACTCCCTCTGTACAGCAGGCAGATAACCGCCTGGCGGAGGCTGCTGCACCACTGGGCATGGCCTCTTTTGTCAAGGGCCGAGAAGGTTGCGTTGTTCCCCGGCTTGAAGCAAGCAGCGAGATCAGTATATTTATCAGAGCAGAAGGCAGATAGGAAGAAGAGTTTCCTTTGGTAACGTTTACCATTCAATATCTGCAGCCCTGCACGGCTGCTCATGTGGAAAAGCTGGTACTCTACTAAATTATTTCTATTTTGTATTCTGATTCCATTGCACTCACAAGGTTCTCATACTCAGGATCCTTCCTGGTGCATATGCTGCCACGGATGCTGTCTTTCATG
The DNA here is from genome assembly GCA_013399365.1 of Pampusana beccarii. Taxonomy (NCBI): domain Eukaryota; kingdom Metazoa; phylum Chordata; class Aves; order Columbiformes; family Columbidae; genus Pampusana; species Pampusana beccarii. Next base: position 211,145 of record VWYH01004929.1, read on the forward strand.
TTGAAAATGTCATTGGATGTTTCAGTCTTAGAATTTGTCTCCTTGTGTAGGCACTTAACAGGGGCTTCCACATCAGCCTCCAGTCTCACGACATCTGCAGTGCTATGGCTGAAGCAAGAGAGACATTATTGAGGATGAGTAAATCAGAAGTAATCGGATTTACATCTTAGTCAAAAACAAGATCTACCATGCAATCTGTGGAACAGCAAAACGTGTATTAATCTAGTGAGAGCCTATGAGGCTCTGAAAGACACATTAGAGGAAATACACAAAAAGAAGCAATAAACAGTTAACATTGGTACCGTAAACTCTCACGGTGTTTTCATATAACACTCAAAAGAGTTACCAGTAGATAGTCTAGCCTTTATAAAGGTAATAATTGGGGAAAATGGTAATGTGTGAGGCTACAGATGTCTACGGTACATCTCTGAATAGAAAAGTAGCATGAAGCAATTAAAGGTTGAGATTAGGGCAGGGCAGAAAAATTGTACTCACAAAGCAACTTCATAGAGAGGTTCTGGAAAAAAAAAAAAGAAGAATCAAAGGTGTGCATCGACATATTTTATGTTTAATGTGTCACAGAAAAAAAACCACCACCTGCACGCAGGTACTCCCACCTTCAGGAATAACCCTCCCACCCTGACCTCTCCACAAGGGACCGGGAGCGGCTGGGCAGGGAGCAGTGGCGGGGAATGGGGATGGTGGGGGGGATAATGGGGGTGATGGGGTGACGGAGATGGGAGTGAGAGGGATGGGAGTGAGGGGGCCGGGGATGAAGCCCCGGCGAGCGCCGTCCAGCCCGCCCCGTCCCGTTCCCTCGGAGCAGGGCTGCCATCTACCGCCCGTCCCACCGGCTTTCTCGCCGCTCCCGCTGCTCACCCGCCCCGCCCCACCGGCTCCGCCGCCCCGTCCCGCCGCTCACCCGCCCCGTCCCGCCGCTCACCCGCCTTGTTCCGCCGCCGGCTCCACAGCGCGGCCACCAGCGCCCCGATGGCGGCTCCACCCAGCGCGGCCGCCAGCGCGGACACGGGCAGCACGGCCCGGGGGTCACCTGCGGGCGGAGAGGACAGCGCTGGGACAGCGGCGGGGGAACCGCGGGGGACCCCCCGAGCCCGGGAGCGCCTGGAGACGCTTTTACCCCTGAGAACCGGGGGAACCCGCGGCTGCAGCCGAACCGCGCGGGCGGCGCTGAGGTGGCGCTGCGTCTTCAGCCCCTTTCGGGCAGAAACACGCAGTGGACATCAGGCAATGAATGCACTGCAGCAGGCTCTGCCTGGAGAAAAGCCCGTGTCGGACAGGCCAGGGAGTTGTTTGGTGTTGGGTCTACAGCTAGCACTGGCTAACCTGCCCCTGCCCGGCTCTGGGAAACCTGATTGCTGCCTTTCCGTACTTAAAAGGGGCCCATAAGAAAGATGGGGACACATGTTTTTGCAGGGTCTGTTGTGACAGGACATAGGGTGATGGCTTTAAACTAAAGGAGGGATATTCAGGCCTGACATGAGGAAGAAATTGTTGCCCCTGAGGGTGGTGAGAGCCTGGCTCAGGTTGGCCAGAGAGGTGGTGGATGAACCTTCCCTGGAGACATCCCAGGCCAGGCTGGACAGGGCTCTGAGCAACCTGATGTAGTTGAGGATGTCCCTTGCTCATTGCAGTGAGGCTGGACTAAATGACTGTTAAAGGTCCCTTCCAACCTGAACCATTCTATATTTCTATGAAATCTTGTGTTTTCCAGCCCCAAACTCCACTCACCTGTGGCAATGGGAGGCCCTTCGGAAACGGCATCTCTCCCAGAGACCAGCGTTGTTGCTGGCAGACCTGCCAAAGTGTGAGGGTGAATGACCTGTGTGCGATGTACCATAACCCTGTACCCACAGCCCCCGCGCTCAGGGGACAGGGCAAACCCTTTCTATCTGCGAAGAGGATCTGCAGCCCAGAATAAACATCAGGTTGATTTGCCTCATTCACCTTCTCCATCACTCACAGAGCACCAGGGTTTTGCAGCCCAGGTCACTTACCTGTGGGCACTGGCTGGGGCACATCACCCTGGGGGGTGAGCAGGGCTCTGCTGTGCCTGCCAGGCCCAGGGCTGCGCTGCTGTGGGACTGGGGACCCTGCAGGAGAAACTGGGGACAGGGTTGTCAGGCCATTTCCCCCTCTCTTTTTCTGCAGTACCAGCCAAATATTAGCTAGATGTGCCAGGGCAGGAGCCAGGCTCCCGTCCGGCACAGTCCTTGTCCCAGAGGGACACAGGGGCCATTTTCCTGCCCCTCTGCTGTGATCAAGCACACTGTGAAGAAGGGAGGATGCCATCGCCAGTGCCCCAACTCACCTGTGACCGTCAGCTGGACGGTGTCGCTCTGCCGCGCGGGCCCAGCCCTGTTCTGTGCCTCGCAGTAGTACGTCCCGCTGTCGGAGGGCTGCGGGCTGTCCCACGCCAGCTCGGCCTGGTGGCCCAGCAGCCGGGCTCTGCCCCCCGGGCTGCTCCTGAACCAGCGGTAGCTGATGGGGGGGGACCCGCTGGCCACGCAGCTCAGGCTGGTCCTGGCTCCCGCCGGCACCGTCAGCCCCCGCTCGCCGGCCACGATGACGGGCTTGGTCACCGCAACTGGAACACAGAGCAGAGGGGGACGGTGCCGCTGGGCCTGGTTGGGGTGGGGAAGGTCCCCCCTCCATGGCAGTTCACGCTCACACGTTAAGCTCAGTTCATCTGTGCCTAAGGCCAAGTTTACACCAGCTATGCCACCGTTGCTCCTGCCATATCACACAAGTGTTCTGCTGAGGGTCCCCCTTGCAGAAGGATGGTTCTTTCTATCACACGCTGAGGATGCTTGGGAAGGGGACACGGTAGATGTGACCAGTACAACACCCACTTGCTACAGAAACCAGAGACGCACAGAACCAAACCCAGATCTGGATGTTATCTCAAGCACCATGGGTCCAAGTGGCCCATTAGCAGATCCAGACTAGGGTGTCTGCTCCTACCCCCCTAGTCCATCCTACCCCCCATGAGTGGAGAAGGGCTGGCACAGTGCGGGAGGAGATGCCTTAGCAGCCAGCATGGCGTGAAAGGCGGTTCTCAGCTGCTGCTGCTTCTCCTCCACGCTCTGTGGGTTAGTCTGGCTAGACAAGAGCAGGGCTTTACTGCTGGAGTTACCTTTGACGACTTTAACCGTAGTGGTCACCTCCTTTGCTATCAAACTGTTATTTTTAGACCTCCAGATGACTTGGCAGGTGTAATGTCCGCTGTCGGGGATTTCAAGGTTCTCAATTAGGAGTGAGACGTTTCCTGGGCTGTGCTTTGGGACACTGACCCGGTCTCGGAACCGGGACAACAAGATGTGGTCACCAGAATCGTCCCTCCGAAGGATGGTGGAGGTGCTGTAGTCTCGCTCCATGCTCCAGCTCAGTGTTTGCTGCGTGAAACCTTCTGAGGGCACGTAAGTACACGGTATAGTGGTAGATCCCATCCATGTGCCACTGATCTGGTGGACACCAGACAGATCCAGGAGGGCTGCAGGGAACGGCAGTTAAAGGGAAGAAATAAGAACCAGGCTGTCCTTAGGGTAGGTGGGATCGCCGGGAGCTGGTGTGTCCCAGATGTGCTCTAGACCGCAGCCAGCCGAACCAGAGCCTGTCCTGACCTTGCTGAGCAGAGGGATGTGGCTGCTTTGACCTCATGGCTATTGTTACTGTCTCTGGACACTTGCCAGTTCTCAATTCCTTCTCGGTACAGAGAGGCACAAACTCCGCTCCTGGTGACAGACTGGTCACAGCCACAGTCTGCACAAGACCTTCAGGAGCATCTCCTATTCCTGCCTCTAACCCAGCCTTTGCACCTACTACTGCTGCTCGGCTGCTGCTCGCGCTGGGACACAATGGGTCAAACAGCAACTGCTCTCCCCACTGACACGGGATGCCCCGGCAACACCACTTACAACGTTGACTTCTACCTTCTGCATGGGAGGAAGGACAAACAAAGCAAGCTTACTGCTTCACTGCAATTAAACATGCTTGTTAGGCCGCACATTTACGTTCATCAGCATCGCTATTTTTTGTGTGACCTCCCTGGTGCTCCCCGGACCCAGCGGTGTTGTGCCGGCAGAACCGTCTCTCTGTGCAAGAGATGGCCCAGAGCAGACGGGAGGTGCTGGTCGGGGTCGGTGGAGCTGTGTCCATGGGGACAGCACAGGGACCGCGGCGCTGAGCAAAGCGGACGCTTCTTTCTGACAGGAGCTTTGTTTTTGCTTTACCCAGTGACTTTGAGAGGGCAGGCACAGCTTCTTCAAATCTCACATCCCAGTCAAATGCAACTCCTTGGTCTATCTGTTTTAAAACGTTTGCCATTTATCTTTTTCCTGTTTTCACAGACTCCCACCAAGAAAAACTAAGAAGGGTGTAAGCTATTTAGAAAACTGCTCAGAAATAGCTTCAAAGCATTTGGTGCACTCAAGTTCAAGTATGTTTGCTATCCAGTGTATTCATCTGGACACAATTTCGTTTAAACATCTCTCCCGTATTGTTTTGCATTTCTGTGTGCCATGAAATAGCTGCCAGCATCCACTGATTCCCTGCGGAGCAGCTGCACTCTGTATATGACCGATTTCAACATCAGCAGGGATGACTCCAAAGGAGAGCTGATTAGAAGGAATGGGAAAAACTCAGCAAAATAAAAATCCCTGAGACAGCATCTTAAAAAGAAGTATTTCCTCCCAGTGACACTTCTCAAACTGGGATGTAGCCTTCCAGACAAACACAGTGAATTCTCCCACTGGAGGGAAATATGAGCTGGACCAGGCAAAAGCCTGAAGGGTTATATTAGAGATTAGAAGACTGATCAGAGGAATTTGTATTATGTAAAATACATGATAATGGGGAAAAAAAAATTGAACCTCATATTCCGGCCCATTTTGAAAAATGGTTGAGCATCTTCCTTCCCAGCTGTCCTCGTGGTATGGAAGCACCACGCAGGCAGGAGCCTTTAGGGATCTGCTCTGAAGTACTGGACCTGGAACCAAACCCAATCTTTTTACTTTAGCCTTAGAGAACTTCAGATCTGACCTAGATATTTTGGGTCATACCTGCTTCAACCAGACAAGCACCCTCCAGCCACTCAGGTGGGCACAGGAGAAGAGGGGCTGGGTTTTGTCGTACCCGGCTCGTTCTCCCAGTCTCTCCAGTTCTCTGCCCACTGAGACCACAGCTCCTCTGGGGAGTGCCTCTTCTAAGTAGAGGATTACCTCAATTTTGCTGGACTTGGCTCATTTATCCCACTCCCCCATTTCCCTTCTACCCAGAAGGGCACTGGTTACATTCAGCTGCATCAGCTCACAGTAAGACGCTTGAGAGGCAGACCCCAGAAATCTGCCAAGCTGGTTTTTTAGTGATGAAATGGGGAACATACTTCAACCTGTTTTTCTGAATGCCAGGAGCATTCTGTGTACAGCTTGTTAAAGTGACTTTCTCCTGCTTCCCAAAACCTTCCTGCCAGCGTCAGTGTCGTGTGCGCCCTGGGAGCGGCACATTTGCCTCGTGGCCATGTGGATCAAAGCAAAGATTCCGATATCACCTCTCCTAATGTGCTTGGGGGTCAGCAGATCAGGGGAGACCAGGGGAATCGTGTGTGCCCACACCTCGTCTCACAGTTACAGCTCTGCACAGGGCTGTGCTAGCAGAACAACAGCGATGCGTTATTGAATTCTAGAATAATGCTTATTCCAGCTTCACGAAGACTGCTTTGGAAGCTAACACACCAGAGCAGGGCCTCTCCAAGGGTCCTGAACAACCCTGTTTTGTTCTTGCTTTGGGGTCACAGAGCTGCGCTTTTGCCCAATTCTGCCCCATTTGCTTGACTCTTAAAAGCACCTTGTTCTATCTGATACCAAAGGAGACTCCTGTGAATTCTCAGGCTCTATTATTTGTGCAAGAAACGGAAGACTTTCTAGACTTGATAATTTTTAAAAATTAAGACACTAATTTAGAAGGTTTTCCCTACCCTCTTAGTACGCTGATTTTTGTTCTTGTACATGGAAGCGTTTACTCACCGTGGCAGCTGACGGAAGCCGTCACAAACACCACTGTCCACACAACTTCTCCCATTCTCCCAGAACTGCAGGTCTGTCCTTTCCTTGCACTTTGTGAGAGACCCCACAACTCCTGGGACCAGAAGGCAAGTGAAGAACACTTCCCTTTATTTTGTCCTTTGTCATCTAGGATCCTCTTTCTGAAACATCACGAGTCCATTTTGCTGCTGACTTAGGTGAAGGGTAAAGGATGGACAGACTAGAAGAAGGATCTCTCCAGTTCCATCTCCCTGTTCCCACCTTACCATCCTCTTGAGTTTTCAATAGTGCTCTTTTTAAAATTCTTCATAATTGTGGGGTGGTTCTCTCTCTCTCTCTTTTTTTTTTTTAAGATTTTTCTTTCTTTCCTTCTACATTTGCATTTATTTCCCAGTGGAAGGGCTTCATGATGACTACACAGTCAAGCACTTGGTACCAAGGGAAAGCAAACCTGAAGACGCTTGTGAAACATGAATTCAGTTCCCTCTGACATGTGCGGTGACATTGGCTCAGTGCTCAGCATCTCTGTGTTGTACCGCGAGGGTTCAAAACCTGGGCATCTAGAGGTGGAACAGCTCAGGTCTGCGGGCACTGGCTCACCTCACACCACGCAGGAGCGTGAGGCAGAGACCAACCTGCTGACGCTCTGTTCCATCTCCTCAGTGTCTTCTCCTGCTGACGGTGCCCAGCTCTTCCACCAGACGCACGTACCGACTTCTGCTGCTCAGGGTCCCCACGGGTAACCCCGTCACATCCGAGCAGGTCAGGCTGTGACCTGAGCCGGGATGACAACCAGCCCTACTTGCTTTGCCAAAGTCCCAGCCTTTTAGACCAGAAACCTCAGGCTGTCACTTTTAGTACATTTTTTCTGTTTTAATGGAAAATGTACAGAGAACAGGTATTTAAAAAAACCCAATATCTTCCTCTTTACTATGATAGGAATTTCCCTGCAAAAGCTCCGTTGTCTACCACCTGCCCCAAAGCTGTCCCTGTTGCAGTGCAGCTACATGTCCACACGTGGCTGGATTGCTGAGCGTGGTCTCAGCTGAGCTCTGCTTATTGCTGCAGTAAAACCTGCCTGTGGGGAGCACGGAGCAAAACGCTCGAGTGTGGTGTGGCAAGACCTGGTGCTACAGATTCGCAGGAGGTTTCAGGCCAGGAGCCACCTCCTGGTGTCATCTGGCCGAGGAAGACGACGCAGGCAGCAGCACCACTCGTTCTTGCAGAGCACATCCTTGCTGGTGCACTGGAAACCTGATTTTTGCTGCCTTTTCTTCTTGACTTCTTTGCTGAAGCTACCAGTATGGGCCAGTTCACACTGCCTGTACCCCATCTTCCCACTCTGCCACCAAGAAGCCAGTAGCTGTGTTTGGGTCCTGCCTAAAACAAGCAAACAACCAACCACACACTCATTAAAATCCAGTCAGTGTCACTGAAAGAGTGAATACAAGTCCATTTCCAGAGAGATGATTTAAACCCAACCTATTGCCCACCCTGGCCTGTGACTGGCAATAGAACCATGTTCCAACAAACTACCTCCTATGCAAATGGCTTTAAAAGAAGCTAGACTTTGGGAAACATGCCCTGGAACAAGCTGAAAACCCAAGCTAAAACTGCTGATGTGACTATTTTTCTGAACCGGACACGCAAGACTTCCTGAAGCTGTAAGTATACAGGATAAAAGTTGACTATTTAGCTAAAACAAGAACGAAGAACTGTAGTTCCTCAAATGTGATGTACATGACATTTTTCTCTCCCTGGGACAGAGATGCAGCTGTTGGTTTTCTCATCCCTTATAGTCAGACTGTTTCTTTCTTACCAGAGGGACCCCTCATGGTTTTGCATCTGAACACATGAAGAAAAAGCCTTTAATGCCTCAGACATTACAGCTACTTACCTGGTTTATTATAACGGAGTGTGTGTATTTCCATGACCCTGCTCCGGACTGACTCCGCCGCTCTCCCCGTGCCGGGCAGGCGGGTCAGGCCCCGCTCCTGCTGCAGCCTGGGCACCACACGCTGTCAGGCATCGTTTCCTCAATATCACAGCTTGAGCAAAGTCACCAGGACGTATCTCTGTTCTGCAGTCTCTGCTGCTACATCTCAGCCTAATTAGAGGGCGCGCAGTAAAGGCAACTGAAGAAGAAAGTTCTCAAAGTGTTATTTTTGAACCACCTGCACTCAGGAAAAAAAAGCGTTTTTTACTGCAAGACTTGAGGCATTCTTATTTGGTCCATCCATAGCCAACTCACAGGTCTAAATATTTTCCGGATGTCCTACAGAAGCTGATCGTATGAGCCGCTACAGTCGTGTACACCACAATTCTCTCATATATACCAGACAATTGTACAGACAGTCATGAAAACATGACCTTTGTTCCACCTAAAGAAACAGAGACTTAGTGCAAATGAGCATGCCCTTCAAGTCCCATGTGACAGAAAAGTGATATACAGGTGATCTTTCTGAAAATTAATTTCCCTCCCCAGGAATTCACAGGTGAACATCAGCTCTGGGTTACCCATTTGGCCAAATCCTTGTAAATCCTTCCTAGCACTGAGAAAGGGACCCGCATATACGGTGCAGTCTGAGTATTCCCTTCCTCCTTGGTGCCACAGGTGGGTTCACAAATTCGGCTGTTAGAGCAATGCAGATTTTCATTCTCCTGCAGTTATCCCCCTGTGCTGATGCCTTTGGCAGCCTCACTGGTGTCACAACACTCGCTGTTTGTGAGCTTCCCAGTTCCTCCTGTAGCGGCTCCACAAAGGCTGCTTGAGCTCTGGTTTTGGTAAACACAAGTGCTGGTCTAGGAAGATCTGCCTTAACCTCAGCTTGTCTTCCAGGCACAGCTTCTGCCTGCCACCATGTGCTGCACAAGGTGTGATGCTTTTATCCCAGAGACACCCAGACTGAATCAGGATCCAAGCCTTCTTGCATTGTCCAGCTGCCCGACAGTGCAAACAGACACAAATCTCACAGACAATCTAGTTCACGGGTTTCTTTCCTATGTCACAAGCCTGCCTTTCACTGCTTACCTTAAGATGGTTTTATCTATCATCACCAGCTCCTGGTCAGGGCTGTCCAGACAGTACAAAAAGGCCCGTGTTCCCATGGCAGTGAGTCTGTTTCCAGGATGGAGCTCGGACTGATGGGCTGCTTTCCAGAAGCAACAACACTCCCTTCTCACCCCCTCCCTACCAAACACACCCTTTTCAAAAGCTCATTTTAAAGAATGAGGATATGACTGCAGGGCTCCAAAAACTGCCACCTCATCTAGAATTGGAAGATTAAGAAAACATGACACTTCCCCAGAAAAGGTCAGCGCTGTCAATTTGTCATCACATTAGCAGTCTCCAGTCATGACTTTTCTGCTGTTATCTAGAAAACCCTTTCAGTAATAATTGTGTGCTTTGCAATACTAGTGCAACATTTTTCTCTGCTGCAAGGCTGCCAGAATTCACTGGCTTTTCACACTGCTCACAGTACAACTCATTTTTTTTCACATCCTAAACATCTTGTTTCATTAGCTCTGAACTTCAAACTGGGCCAGCGGCAACTCCTCATCTCCTGGTCCCTGAGCTGTGGCTGCAGCTGCAAACATCACCAGGCAGCACAGCCAGAGCATCCCACACTCCAGCACATCCACGGGGATTCCTCACCTTGGACCCAATGCACTCCTAGGATCGCAACCCCTGGGCACACACAGACATTCACACACACCCACCTTTACAGACAGAAAGAGAAGTACAACAACATCTACTAACTTTGCAGTCCTAAGTTTAATGATTTTCTCAAGTGAGAACAGCAATTCTGGGGTCCACTAATCCTGTGTCACCAATATCCCCTCACAACACATTGCTCGTTTCGTTTTACATCTGCCCACACGGCTTTAACGGGACACGGTATTCCCCTGCCCTTCATTATAAAAAGATTCTGCTGTAACTCTGCAGTGTCCACATTACAGATTTACTCAGGGTAGTAGAAACTGTGAATAACTAAGCTCTTCAGCTCACTACTTACCCTTTGGGCCCTTTAAGCTGGGAGGAAAGTACTCCCTGAGTATCTAGTGAGAAGCTGTAATTGTGAGTGCTTGCTGGCATTTTAAAGATGAGCTGGTCATGCAAAAATATTAATATCAAAATAATTTAGAGATGTGTAAACAATCCTATCCACAAACATGGAAAAGTATCTAATTTCTGTCAAATATTAAACATGCGCTAAAAGAGACAACAGAGAAGGCGAACTCAGAAGGAATGTGCCTTGTTGCAGCGTCAGAATTGCCCAGCTGTCCAGCTCTGGAACTGCACAAGTTGTGTCTGTGTCTCACTGGGGTGCTGACAGCAGGTGTGTCGAGTACAGCGCGACGGGCACGTGGACATCTCTCCTCTTCCTGCTTCTCCTGGTGGGGTAAGGTCCTTGGATTTATCACGGTGTTAATCTGTCTCTCTGTGTTTCTTTAAGGCTTTGAGAGGACATTTCTACGACCTATGCAGCCTGTGAGGCGGTCAGGAGGAGAAACGCTGGTTCCTGGGCCAGGCTCTGTGCGTCCCACCCCAAGGTGCTGGGCTGTTGGGCACCTCTGGGTGCCGGTTTTGCCCCCCACACCATGGCTGGGAGCTCAGATCCCTCTGGTCCTGTGCAGCAGCAGGTTCGGTATAGGGCTCTCGGCCCGAGCTTTCCAAGGGCTTTGTGCTATGGGGTGGTGAAAGGGAACCAAGAAGAGCAAAATCGGATCATCTACACAGCAGGCTGTAGCTGAGGTCCCTGCAGAGGTTTGCATTGTCACTGCAGAGATTGTTCAGACTCCACAAACTGCAGAGGAGCGAAAACTGCTTGTCCAGCCAGTTTTTCAGAGGCAAAGGTGAGTAGCAGGAGAGTTTTTGCCTGGATATACCCTTCAGGACTGCTACCTGTACAGCACTGCTGGTTCTCAAACATTGTCCCCTGCTTCATATTCAGATTCCTGGGTCTTTCCAACACAGTCATCTTCATTCTTTTTCACATTTATTTCTTCAGATCTTTTGTTTTCTATAGGTTCCATCACATAGTTGTTTTCAGTGAAGCAGATGGGTTCCTCATAGTGACCTGTACATTCCTGCACTGAAGAAGCTGCTGCTCTTGAGTTATGGCTGAAATAAAAATGCATTATGAAAGTTGCAACTAGAGTAGACAAAGCATCTCCCAACCATCAAGAGTTCAAGCAAGATTGTGATTTGATTTAAAGCCATGTAAACCTGGGCCATTGGACTATTATGGTATTCTGAAAGAGAAAACCTTGTGCTTTGCTTCCAGGTGGCAGGAGAACCTTGGACATGACAGCAGCCTCGCCTCCAACCCAGGGGGAGTTCCAAAGGCAACAAAAGGTTCATGAGCAACGCAAGGATTAGCACAATTTCTTGGAGTGGCACAACCAGGCAACTGCTCTTTGCAAGATAAATAAATATGTGTATACATACAGGTACGTATTAAAGTGGTGGAGGAATGCTAAATGGTGAACAGAGTGTAGCCCACACAGTATCTTTAAAAAGAAGGTAAATCCCCCGAGGACAAACGCCGTCGCACCATTTGCTCGGGGCTTAGCTGGTACCTGAGCTGCTTTAGGAACCATGTGGGACGCAGAGCACCCGGGCAAGCGCTGCTGGCACATCCAGCCCGTGGCCGTGCTCAGGTCAGCAGCACTTTGATTTATAGAGGTCACTCTCCTTGTGTGCTTTGATTTATAGAGGTCACTCTCCTTGTGTGCTTTGACTGGATTATTAGGCTTTTCAGCATGGCTGTAACGGGTTACACGGAGATCAGGATGCTGAAACCCGAGTTTAGAAATAGCAGTAACTTCCTGCCACAGCCAGGATTAGAAGAGGGAAGTTCAGTCAGGGATATTTCAAGGATAAATCAGAGTATAATCTGTGCATCAGGAGCTTTCTCTCTCTAGGAGGGGAATTCCTGTTCTTTGCATTTGAATAAATACTGGGAATTTATCCTTGGCAATGATCTTCCATAGATCTCATTGGGCTGAGGAGCTAATAAACAGCTGTTTCTCATTTTTGTGATTCTCATATTGCAAAGGGAAAGTTCTTTCTTCCTACATGATGTGTTGATGTGGAAAGCCCACAGATCATCAGTACAACGTGCTACTGAGCTGATTCTGAACCTCTTCACCCATACTGCTTAAGAGGCTTTTCATCTTCACTGCTAAGTAGCTGCTTTTTTTTCCCCCTGCTCTGATACAGTCCCCAAAGACTCAGCACTATGTGAGACAAAGGGTTATACTCACAATTTTACTTCATAGACTTGAGCTGGAAAAGAATAATTGTGTGTCAATAATTTGCATTGATATTACACATTAAAAAATTTTACTACATCATCTTGATATTAGAAAGTGACCACTGAAGACAGAATAAAACTGGGAACGTTGGAGATCATGTTACATGGTTGATGGCTCCTGTTTCCAGTAATCAGTCCCAGAAAATGAAAACAACCCATATCCCAGCTGTAGCACAACTGGGTCAAAATAACTGGCCCAAGGTCAAAGGCAAAGTTAAGTTTAGAAACTAGAAATTTCCAGTTCCCGCAATTTTCCTATTCATTAGAAGTTCAGTAATGGACAGTTTAGAAAGAGGTTACACTGGATTTCTTTATAAAAATAAGATAAAGAGGCAAAAGGAGTATTTGGTAGTAGTTATTATAAAGGGCATGCCCAGAACAGTCTACTCACCATCTTTAGGCTTCCTAATGCAGATGATAAGGAAGATGAGGAGGAAAACCACAGCACCGCAACCCACAGCGATCAGGATGACCAGGTACAGGGACAGGTGTGTGCTCGGGACACCTGGAGCGACACAGCAGCGATGCTCAGGTGAGCAGCCCCGGGCACAGCGGCAGGTACACGGTGCTGACTGTGTCCCCGGGACCACGGCAGCCTGCCTGGCCGTGGCTTGTGCTGCTCCTTTTCTTTCCCCGTAAGAACACCCAGAGTCTTTCAAAGAGTCACCGTGAATCACTGAGGACCCTTGGGAACAGCCATTGACACAATCTGCAGCCAGAGGCTGAACACCTATTTTGAGGCTGGAGATAGTGACTACTGAGTGGCCAGGTTGGGTCCCCGGTCTTATTCTTAGCTTTGCTTTGCTCTCCACTTACTCTGAGTTGTATAATTCTTTTCTGGATATCCCACACCACTGTCAGGAGTCACTGCTGCTGGCAGATCTGCAAAACAAACAGGAGTGAAAGGTTCATTGTGTAACTCCAATGCTCATTTTATCACCAGAATATCTGGGATTATAGCTGTAGGATCAAAAGGGAATGTCTCCATCACCTTGACAAGGCAGTGAAAATAGGAAAACTCTGGAAATAAGTACTATAGTTACAGTATAATATAGGGAGAGTATATGTAGTGCTATATGTGCATACTAGATAGATATTACATATAGTATAGGTACACATGGGTGTGTGTATATATATACATGTATGCCTATACACACACCTGTAATATTGGTGGAGACCCATGGAGTCCAAGAGATCACTGAGGTACCTGTGAACACCAGCTCCGTTCGGTTTTCCTCTGTAAGAATAACCAACAATTGTCAACACCTTCCCACGCCGTCTGGTCAGCGACAGCAGTTCCCACAACCTGCTGTGCAGCACTAGGAACCCGAACGAAACAGAACATCAGAACAGAGTCTGTATGAAGTGCCACGTGCTTTCCTGGCATGTGCAGCCAATCAGAAGGAACAAAAGCCAGTTTGATTTTTTTCAGCTACTGAATCACCACTCGTGTGTTCCTCATACTCAAAATTAAGTCCTGATTCCTTGTGTAGACTTGCTAAACTGCAACAGGCAGCATTACACAGCCAGCAAGAACTTTAAAAAAAGCTGAAGAGGAATAAATGTGAGTTTCAAACATAAATCCTCTTTTGCATCAGAAAAGAGCAGTTCTTCTGAAGAGCAGGAGGGAAATTAACACGGGAAATAAAAAAGCACGGAAAGGCAGAGCGGGTGGTGCGAGTGCTCCCCAGTGCAGAAGCCCAAGGCTTCTTGTGTTTTCTTCTTTCAGGGAAATGAAGCAGGAACATTGTTCTGTTCCAGCAGGGAAGGACTCCAGATGTTTTGCCCCCAGCTGTTCCCCAACTCACCTGTGACCGTCAGCTGGACGGTGTCGCTCTGCCGCGCGGGCCCAGCCCTGTTCTGTGCCTCGCAGTAGTACGTCCCGCTGTCGGAGGGCTGCGGGCTGTCCCACGCCAGCTCGGCCTGGTGGCCCAGCAGCCGGGCTCTGCCCCCCGGGCTGCTCCTGAACCAGCGGTAGCTGATGGGGGGGGACCCGCTGGCCACGCAGCTCAGGCTGGTCCTGGCTCCCGCCGGCACCGTCAGCCCCCGCTCGCCGGCCACAATGACGGGCTTGGTCACCGCATCTGGAACACAGAGCAGAGGGGGACGGTGCCGCTGGGCCTGGTTGGGGTGGGGAAGGTCCCCCCTCCACGGCAGGTTACGCTCTGGCTCCGCTTCTCCAGGAGGAAGAGGCACCGCTCTCCTGCCACCTCCGCACACGTCAAGCCCAGCTCAGCCGTGCCTGTATCAGCTATGCCACCGTTGCACCTCCCGCACAAAGGCAGGGCTGAGGCCACCTCTGTTGCTCTGTAAATCACCACTGCCCAGGCAAAGGGAGGCTGGGCACGTGCTGATGAAGTTTGGTCAAAGCAACTCAGCATCCCAGGGACTCCCGTCTGGTGCGTGTCCCGTGGGAACACTGAGCCATTGGGCACAGGGGGAACAGCGACAAACTCATAAGCCGGAGGCCACTAAACCTCCCTCAGCCCCCAGGGCGCAGCATCACAGTCAGAATTCCCCTCCCCGACCCGTTCACTGCTTCTCCCCAGAGCCTGACACCACTCAGCAAAACACTCCCGTGACGTGGCAGCCGGTCCCTGCCTGGTCTGTGCCCTTCCTAAATCCATCCTGAGCCAGCCATCCGCTCCCGCACAGCTTCCTTTTGTGCTTACCTTTAACCACCTCCACTTTCGTGGTGATCTCTTTCACTATCAGGCTGCTGTTGCTGGCCGTCCAGGTGACCTGGCAAGTGTAGGTTCCCCTGTCAGCCATCTCCAGGTTCAGGATGTGGAGGGACACGTTCCCTGGGGTGTCCTTCGGGACACTGACCCTGTCCCTGTACTTGGACAGGAGAACGTGGTCGCCAGAGCCGTCCCTCCGAAAGACGGTGCCCGAGCTCTGGTCGTGTACCACGGTCCACGTGAGTGTTTGCTGCATGAAGTCCTGCACAGGCACATAGACACATGGCAAGGTGACAGACCCCTTCCAAACACCTTTGATCTCATTGTGGCCACTCAGGTCCAGAAAAGCTGCAGGAAGAATGGAGAAAGAAAGTTGTTTAAAAAGCAGTCACAGAGAAGGCAGCTCCTGCGTGCTGAAGCGGTGGGGAGAGCATCAGCAAGAGAAATCCCCGAATTGCAGCACGAGCAGCCAGTGCGGACGGCGAGCGATGGGCTGGGGAAAAGGCGGCGCGGCCTGAGGAGGAGGATGCAGACAGCGCTGCGGTCACAGGACGGTTTGGCTTCCAGCTCTGCCTGGTGCTCGTCTGCAAGCACGTGAACACCCGGCAGAGCTCAGGATCACAATAAGCTATGGCCTAGACCCAGGGGAAGCGGTTTGTTTCCAGCCCGAGCTGCATGGCTCCCTGCTGGCCATCCCCGCCGCCCCACCTCGCTCACCAGCGCTCCTGGAAAGTGCCACGTGTTACCAGCAAACCACGGTTTTCATGGATTTCTCTCCTCTGCTGTCCACTTGTTCTTCTGAAACACGGTGCTTTGACAGACTAAGTTTAAGCAACTTAAGCAATGGATCAAAGAAGTGTAAAACTCATTAAATTTTTCTATAAAAATTAGGTCTGTTGACTTTGTCTCAGTACATTTTGTCACTCTTCAGGTTGAACCTGTGCATAGACACTACTTTGCCCTTTTCTCCTGGTTTCCAAATGTCCCCTTTCCTGGAAACTCAGAGCCAACCAGACCCATTGCTGTGGGCTGCTCACTGCGCTCTGTAAAATAACCATCGTAACTGTGGGCTCTGTGAAATAACCATCGCGACAAGTGCAGGAACTGTGAAATAAGCATCACAATAAGCACAGGAACTGTGAAATAAGCACCCCAACGAATGCAGGGTCTGTGCACTCAGAGCCCACGGGCACTGTTCCCATCACCTCCACGTGCGGCTGCGTTTGAAACCCCTGGACACCGACCGGCAGCACACGAAGACATCGGCTCTTCGGCTGTATTTCTGCTCCCAACCCAGCCGCAGCCCCAGCGGGCCCAGGGACAAAGCAGAGCCCGCGGATCTGCCCCCGCACTCACCGCTGCACAGGAGCAGAGGACTCAGCAGCGCGGCCGCTCTCACCAGCATCCCCGTCCCCATCCTGCCCGAGCGCAGACCTGCTCTGCCAGGCCGGGGGCAAAGCGGGAACTCTTCCCTTCCTTCGCTCTGCTGTCAGGAACCCACGGCAGCCGCTGGTGGTTTTTCCTTCCTCTTTTTTCAGAAAAAAAAAAAATTGTCCCAGTGCTGAGTGTCAGAGGTGCGGGCAGAGCAGCAGCCCTGAGGGAGGGTCAAAAGAGGAAAGTTTAAGAATAAGCACTCCTCCATTTCACGTTGCCTGCTGAGTGTGCCTTTTTCCTCTTCTGTTTTTTAATTCAACTTAAAAAAAAAAACAGGAAACATTTTTTTAAATTCCTCAACACCTATTTCTCCTGCTTTTGTTCCTTGTGTGGCTTTTTGAATAGTTTAACGTGCACGTTACATACAAGCAGTCTGAGTACTGTCTAGGAGCTAAACAACCAAGGTCCTTACTAGTTATTTTCCTACCAGCCTTTCTATGGGCTTCACCACTACATTTTAAATTCAGATTTACAAAACATCCTATACAAGCCTATTACTGTAGGTCACTTCCAACTGAAATATTCTATTTTATATCATTATATCCCACTTAAGAAATAGATAATCTAGGTATACAAATCTGAAAGCAAATAATTTCTAAGAGCTGCACCTCTTGACCTGGCTTGACCACCTCACTCTATAGCAGATTGACTGTTCTCTCTCATCTCGCAATTTAGCTGCTTGGTTTAATTGATTAATTACATTCAATTAAAGCCCATGGATGAGGGCCACGTGCACCTGCATTTCCTTGTAGACTACTTTGGAAACAGGTAAACAATTACATACCTAGAGAGAAGAAAAAAAAAGAACTTACCAAAGTAGAAAATCTTTGAGACTATGAAATGATGACTTCTTAACTGTGAGATGTGTCATTATTAATTAAAAGTAGTATTTGTTATAGTTAATCTGTGTTATTAAGTAATTGAGCACTAGACACATCCAGGAGAAGTATCTGTTACCTACTGAAACATCTTCAAGAGATTTTACATCTTTTCCTGTCTTCTGCAGCTCTTCATTTTTCTTACACCCTAATGACAAGTCTCTCTCTCATTGTATTCAGCCAAATCAATATGAGCCCTTTGCTGCTGCTACATCCAAATTCAACATCCAATCCTCAAATGCAAGTAACCAGAACAATTAAACGCAGTCAACAACATCCCAGACCACGTTCTAAAGCAAACCCTCCGTTAATGAGCGCGAGACGGTGTCGGAGACCAGAGCAATCCATGTAACTGAGTCTGAAGCGCTGGCAATGTGGGTAAAAAATATTTCTTACAGTCTTGTGTGTGGCTTAAAGACAGCTCCACCTACATCGTCATTACTAGGCAGCTTCATTGGGTTGTTGTGTGATTTAACATTAAAAACAGGAGACTTGTGTATACAGCCCTGGGAGTTCTGATGTGATCTTGTTCCTTTTAGGTCGAGGTCTTTGCTTGCATTGTATTGTTTGCTGTTACATATGTTCCTGTTTTAGAGTCATTAATAGTTCATTCTGCAAAACAATGGTGCTTAAAAGCATATATGCATAGAGAAGTGTGATTTTTTTTTATTTACTACTTGTTATTAACATTGATCTAATTATGACAATGTTATTAGTGCGAGTTTGAATTTAGTCATTTTCAGGTTACAACACTCTGATGTGTTTCCCTGAGGCTAGTGATTTTACTACACACAATTTTCATGACTTTATTTGCTTAGAAAATATCTATATCTTTGCGGTTATCAGTCTCAGCCTAGAGAATAATCTATTCAACTAATTTCTTACCATCTAATATATTTGCAGTTATACCTGTAATTAAAGAGGACACCTAACCATCTTCAGGTCTAAATGCTTCTGAAAATATCCTACTTGAGAAAGCTGATAAAAGAAACGTTCAGCAAAGATTCAGGGGATTTTGGGACGTGGTTCCACGTGTTCCTCCCTCAGAAACTGCCTGGGAGCTGCGGCTCCAGCCTGCAGTCCCCAGCTGGGGTGGGCTGCAGCGTTCCCGAGCTTCTCAGCTCAGAAAAGGGAGAGAAAAGAACATTTTAAGTTCAGAGCAGTGACCCTCCTTCCCAGGAACACGCTGGCTGCACAGGAGGGCAGGAGCCTAAACTGAGTCGGACTAAATCATAAGGGAACCTGCCACTAGCAGGGTACGTACCAACCAGGAAGCTAAAACTCAAACTGCCTGAAAAAATAGGTGTGTATGTGTCAATATATTTATGTATATATTTTTATTGACATTTACCTTTTTGGTTGGGGCAGCAGCGACAGGAGAAATCTCTTGCCCTTTGTCTGATGCAGGTACAGACACCTGGATGCTACGATGACCCTGGGCAGCAACCTCCTGCTTCTGCTTTGGGGAGCTGTGAGAACACGGACGCTGCTTTTCAAAACGGAATCTCGTTTTAGGAGCCAGTAACGCACTGAGCAAGGATGGGATGAGGCGGCACCACGCAGTCCAGGAGAGACAGCTCAAAATAAACTTTTCTTGTATTCTGGAAAGCTCTGACCTGGCGAGCACAAAGCAATACGAGATAAAAGGTGGACGGCCAGGCTGCCATGGTCTGTGGGGGGCTCGTCTGAGACAGCATGAGAAACAACTGGGAAAGCAGCACATGAGGGGCACTTCACACTTTCTTGCATGGTGCTTACCGTGCCTGGGTGTGTTCTGTAAATTCTCAGCACAGGGAAGTCAAGCAGGAGAACCTTTCCTTCCCCAGACACAGGACACTCAATCTGAGAAGTAAAAGCAGCTGCCATGCGCGTTGATGCTGGAGGAGGAAGGAAACTTGCACAGCGGTGGAGCAACTGTGGTCCTGGTGACACAAACCTGCTGTGCGCTGAGGTGCAGCGGTGTTGTGGTCCCGACCAGTGGGATGTTGTACCCCAGAGGTCAGTGATCCACGGCCACCGGCCCTGTGCTGCTTGGCCCGTGCTGGGCCGCAGGGGTCACTCGGCCGCAGACAGACGTACTCAGCTGATGCTACCGGGGTCCGTCTGTGGCTCCCAGCGATGGCACCGCTGCTGTGTCCGCGTCCTGACCTTGGAGTGGAACAGCACATTTTCACGTGAATGATCTCGACTTCTAGGAAAGCCGTACACGAGCGGTACCTCGGCACAGCTCTGCAGGTGCCAGCCTGGCTCAGAGCTCCGCTTGGAGGGTGTCTGTGCTCCTCCCTGGTTCCTTCTCCTGTAAACCGTACTTTAAGCCGTACCTTGCAGAGCTGAAGGCCTCTCTTAGTGAGTCCTTAAAGAACACAACCCTGGTGCAACTCACCTGGCAGAGCCCCGCTGAGAAATGGCTGTTTGGGAAAGGACAGTGGGACAAGCACAGTGCCCAGCTGGCCCCGGAGGCAGGCACAGGGACACCTGCACAGGGCTTGGGCTGAGGGATGGGGAAAGAATTACCCGGGTGTCCCATCCCAGCTGAAATATTGTCTCCAAAAGGAAAGGAAAAGCACTTGTTTGTACAGCAGGTTCCTGAAGTTGCTGTTTCACAGCACACAAACCATCACGACGTGTAGCTGTCAACTGGGGAGCTTTCACCGCAGGCCCATGTCCCACCAGCACCCAACAGGAGCCCCCAGCCCGGCCCCCGCTGCCCCCCCCTTCCCACCTGCCGATCCCCGGGGATGTGGAATACGGATTAATGTGATAATAAACCTAAACTTCCTTGTTCCTCAGGCTGACAGCTCTGAACGGGTGCCAGGCAAACCTTAGCGTTTTGGGTGTTTCTGGACCAGCATCAGCTGTGTAACGAGATCCCCGGAGAGCGTCAATGCTTCCCTTCTCATAAATGCAGTAAACAGGTCTGGGAAGTATTGGCACACACAGGAACACACACAGAAAGAATGTACAGAAAACACAGTAATGGTTTTGCAATTCTTGAGTTTAATTACTTCAGCATGTGGGTTTTTCTTGCTGTTCAGCCTCGCCCTTTCCATTGCAATCTTTCTTAGGAAACTTGCACAAATAAACTCTTTTCCTAGACCAGTACATAAATCAGACACAGATGCACAAGTTTTTATTTGCAGTTTTCTTGCTTTCTTAAGAGATAAAGTGTATTAAAAACCTATTATGCAATCAGATCAAGTATCTGACGAGGAGATGCACTGAGACCAGAGGACTCCATGATGGAAGAACATGGCAGTGACCCACAGCCGAACCACGGCCTGACGCGTTCCAGCAGCCAGCACTCCAGAGACAGCCTCCCGGGAACACTGCGGCCTGCGCTGGGCTGTCAGAACAGCACAGGGAAAACTCCGCTTTTTACTGTTTTGCTCTTGGCAAAATCGAGGCCTTGGGAACAAAATGAAAAAGCAGCAGACCCCAGATATATGCAGTTCACTCATTTCCCCTCTCCCTTTAGCTCACAAAATCTTGAGACTATTCAGCCCTTTGTCTCAAGAAGTAAGCAAAAGAAAGCCTAGAGAAGGCTGGAATAAGACATACCTGGCAAAAGGCAATTCAAAAGATACACACGTGAAGGGTCACGAGGTGAAGAACAGTCAGAAGCACAGGAACAAAATGGCACTGTGAGGGCACCGCACACATACACACAGCAGGAACATCCTCTGCAACTCGGAGGATTGGACAACAAAGCACAAATCCCATTAAGCACAAATCCAATTAAGCAAGGCCAGCATAGATAACGTGCATTATCTAGTAGGCTTTAGAACATCAGATTAACTTGGATTCTTGAATATAAAAGATCTCAAAACGTACTAGTTCAGAAACTTCGGAGAGAACAAAGCCCATAGGTAGCTTGAATTCCTAAAACTGAAAAAATTTTCAAGTAATTGTGCTGGTAGTAAATATCCGGTGATATTATCCAGGGGCTGTCTCCCTGCCTCTCCGAGCCCCAACAGTCTTGTATTGCCACAGCGAGTTCCACATTTGTGGACAGACGGCTCCAAACCTGGGTCAGACAAGGAGATTTTTCTGATTAACCAGACAGTAGTTTTTGTAATTCGCTGTCAAAGGACTCAAATGCATGTAGTTAATTTAGCTGTGAGATGCCACAAGCAGAAAACGCAGGAAGCAGCCCAGTGTCCATAGAGCGTCAGATGAACAAGGAGCTGCCGCAAACAGAACAGAAATCTGAAGGTATGTCCTGTGTCAACACACGTTACCCCACAACTCCTTCCCACCACGTTGTAGGAACAGCCGCTGGACTTCGCTGGACGTGAATTGGTTCTACTCACAATTTCTGAGGACACACGACCTGTGAGCGAGGTGCAAGTTACCCTAGAACTGCCATGCAATGTGCATGAGAAATCAGCGTATGCAGGGTGGCAAGCACTTCCTACCACAACACCTACGATCCGTGGCAATGGATGCGTGTCAGCATGTTAAAAAGTAATATTCCACAGTTAAAATGTAATTTTCCATAGGAAAAACATTCCCTGTACCTAGGAGCAAATCTAGGAGTACGAAAGTGATCTAAGCAGATGCAAACAACTGTAGCCACAAACTATCAAAAAAATAAATCTCAAAGTAAAAACAAAATTAAAAAAAAAAAAGCTTAATTCCAAACAGTAGACAAGCCACTATTGAAACAGGCTCTTAGAAAGGTAAAACACACGTTTAAAATATTAAACATCACATTACTATCCAGCTAATAAAAATGAAAAAAATAACAAAACAACAAACAAAACAACCAAAGTTTACAAACAGGGTACAAATAGATTTCCTTTTGCAATAAGGATATTGGATAAAAAGTCTGGGAATACGTTGTGGTACGTTTACAGGGAGGTTGTTCTCACCCCCCACCCGGTGCCTTCGCTCCCACCAGCTCGTTCCGAGCTTGTTTTCCGTTTTTCCAGGTGGGCTCTTTGCTTGCAGAAAGAACCTTCCTGTGCTGGTGCAGAACGTGGCACCCAGGAGGCAGGTGAGGGAGGTCAGGGTCTTGCTGATCCATTCCTTTGTCGCCTGTTTCACAGCACTAAGGCAGCTGCAGATGTTAAAGAGTTCAAGAAGTTTCTATCTCGGAGGCCTCTTCTATGAAGTTGGCGACAGGACTGAGGAGCAGGAGCGGGAACAGTTTGTACTCCCCGTTCCCATCTTCCGCGAGGAGCGGCGGGTCCCCCACTCCCAGCGCATCCAGGGGCTCGGCTGGGCCGGCCGGAGCTGCTGGCTGGGCCGCTCCACTGCCCGGCGGAGGATGAAGAGCAGGCTTCTCCTCCAGGGGTGGCAGCAGAAGGTCTTTCGGATCCTCCAGCTTCCCTGCGGCTTCACTGGAAGGTAGGTCTTCAAATAACGAAAGCAGAGGATTGGCCCTGTACTGGATCAGCTGCATATCTGAGGGAAAACAAACAGTTTAGACTCCAGGCTCCTGTGTCACCTCAGGGAATGCTCTTAGTCAAGACAAGGAAAACGGGAGAGGCCGATCCAAAACTTGGTTCCCTGAAGCAACCCGCACGGCTGAGCTGTGAGCTGTGCCCACCAGCAGCCGCAGCCCAGCCGCGGCCCTCACAGCCCAGCACAGCCCTCACAGCCCAGCCGCGGCCCTCACAGCCCAGCCCGGCCCTCCCAGCACAGCACAGCCCCCACAGCCCAGCCCGGCCCCCACAGCCCAGCCCGGCCCGGCCCTCACAGCCCAGCCGCAGCCCCCACAGCCCCCACAGCCCAGCACACGGAGGAACGCGCACAGGGACACTGGCTGTTCTGCTCCCTGCCGGGGCACCTGCTCACGTGGAGGAAAAGGAGATGGTCAACGCCAACATGGGCCATAGGATGGGGCCTCTTAAGACCGAGGCACATCAAGGTCAGTCAAACTCCCAGTCTTCCCAAAAATTTTAAGCCCAGACCAAAGGAAGAGATAAACCATATTACAGGCTGCAAAATCCCATGTCAATGTGCAGTTTTGGAAGAGTCTGGAGCTGTCCCAGCTCCCAGCGCTCCCTCCTGCCCACCTTTGTTCCCTGCTGTTGCTCTTTCACTCGCTCCCAGATCTTCAGTGCTCTCTGCCAGGCCTGCAATCTGAATCTGCAAAACGGACAGAGAATAAGACAGAATGCTCAACAACAACAAAATCCACATCTTCACTGAGAGGTTCACAAATTAAAGGTGAAAGGAGGGAAGAGCAATGCACCAGTTGACCAACGAGCCCATTTTTGCACACGTGGGCCAGTAAACAATATAGGCAAACTTCACTTACTAAAGCCAAACAGTTTCTGACTAGCAAACATTTATTTTACCTTCCAAACCAGAACCTCTATTATAGTCTGCCTTGTTAGAATAACACTGTTAAACAAGATTTCATCAATATAATTAAATTTTGCAAGCACTGCTTTAACAGAGCTGCATTTTACTTCAATTGTGGTCTAAGTTCTTATTTCAGAACTACAAAATAAGTGACACTTGCAAGGTTGGTGGTTTTTTTTTTTAAACACCAGTCAATTTTAGGAATTGAACCAAGAGAAGTAAACTTGCACTGAACTTTTGTACGTCCTCTGAGGAAATTCCATACAGTGATATTCAGAATAAATACAGTATATTGCATTATATTTTTCATTTAGTACTTTTCCTTCCATCTTCAGATGGACTGAAGACACAATCTAACCTGAACTATAACCCTGGACCCAGTTATTACTTGGCTAAATGACATCATGGGAATCTCTGAGGCCAGGAGAAACAAGCCAAGAAACTGTTCTCACACACTTAGACCAAGATGAGAGTAGATATTGTAGCTGCTTCATTCTAAACAAAAGGTACAGAAGGAATAGAAAGGAAGAAAAAAGTTCCTCAATACAGAGGGCTGACTGAACAGACACCAGTTTGTTTCCCTCTTCCTGATGTTCTCAGGCGTATTCAGGAACATGTTATTCAGAGCAAAGTGGCAGTTTAAAGCACCCGACCGAGGGCATTACTGCAGCCTGGAACACAAGACTTGAAATTATCTTGAGAACCCCCTTAAATTCATATGTGCCAAGGGGAATGACTGAAACCATCAAGTCGGCAGGACGAGATAGAAGGGCAGTTTCCTCCTGTGCTATCAGTCCAGTCCCGACCCTCAAATTGCATCAGGCAAAATTCAGGTCTCAACATTGTATTAACCCTCCCCATCAGAGAAGCAAATCTTACTCCTACATTTTCTATACCAGGGGAAGCTTCCATCAAGGTCATATCCAGGGCTGGCAGCTCAGGATTAAGTGTCTGAAAAGAAAAACAGACCCTATGTCATATAATGTTCCTAAACAAAGCCCAAGGGTGCTCCTGGCAGAGCAGCAGGACCCGGCTCAGCCCTGCGGCTGCAGCGCCGGGCGCGGGTAGCTCCGCGGCCCGAGCAGCACAACCGTGTCACGGGGAGAAAGGACATTGCCAGTGATTCCAGCTATACGGTGGAGCTTCATCCCATATCAGAAAGCAGAATCAAACACGTAATCGGGATGTGGTGATATGTCACAAAAGCTTGAGAAGAAGTGAGTCCAATTTTTTTCTCTTTTTCCCCTTGAATTATGTATAACAGAAATACCATATGAACTGAACAGGCTCTCAGTGTTACCTCATACGTTGTTAGACTCCTAGACTGACTATGTACCGTCCTATCTGTAACTATTAGCTTTTCAGGATTTTAAGCCCTCTTGCTCATTACAACATGGAATGAACCAGTAAATTTCATAATGCATCCTGGTCAGTGTTTTTCAGAAATCAGAAAAAGTGAAAAGACACTCACATCACTGAAACCTTCAGAACCAAAGTTATACTGCTTCCCAGATAACATTGCTTGAAGTTCTTCAAGGCTGGCATCAATGCAATTAAGAAAGTCCTGAATTTCTTCTCTAGAAAGACAAAATTATATAGTACTGTAAGGAACAGGGGGCAGTTATGGCCTTCTTCTGCAGCACAAGGCAGTCTGCTCACAAACAGAACAGCTGACCGGCAAAGGAATGAAACTGTGTTCCTGCATTGCTTGTCAGGCACACGACTTGTCCTGCTTCTCGTCTATGACACTAACACTTACCTTTCCCAAGACCTACTCACAAAGAGGCAGAAAATTCAGTTCATCAACATTTAAAAAGCTAATTTACTGTGTTCTGCTAAACATCCTCTAGAACTTGGAGAAGATCCCACAAGAGCACAACAGCAAAACCGTTTCTAGAAACAACTGAATACCTGTCCAGTAAAGGGTCGCTTTGGTTTCCAGGGTTGTTCTCGTTCAAGATGGAGTCAATCACGGACACGGGGTCTTCTGGAGCAGTAGGTTGTGCAGCATGGAGCTCCACAGCAGAATTTCCTATTTCACTGGACTTGTTGACATCATTTATATGAACTGGTGGGATAGGTTCTGCATAATTTAACTCATTTGGCTGTGATACTTGACAAATTGGTAAGCCAGGATCCAGAGCTGTCTGTGTCTCTCTAAAATGTGACCAAAGAGGAACAACATACAGGAGAATCAGTCAGCTACATTACTACTCATTGCAAGTTTAGCATCTCAAATTTTAGTACTTAATAAGGTCAAGCAAGTCAAGAGTTCAAATAACCAACTATTTCTTCAGAAAAAGAAGGAAAGTGCCTTCCCAAAGGCAGATGAAAAACCTCTTATTACAGTTTAGGCAGGTAGCACCTATCAGAGCAAAACACCCCCAGCCCAAAGACGGCACAACACTACACGGACATCACGCAGAAGGAAAACTCATAGCATAGCACCTCAGAAAATAACAGACTCCAAATCAGTCCGTATTTCACTCCAAATAGTAACGACTAAATGGGTTTCCACAAGAATCTGAGGACAGGGAACTACTGAAGCTGAAGATAAAACTCTACATATCTTGGTTTATTAGTAATCTATAAACATTTGGGTTTGCTTATTGGTAAACTATATCTGCATTCAGGTCCCTGTTCAGTCAAAAAGATAAGTATGTGCCTCTGTTGAACAGACAGAAAAGCCTCAGAAAATTACAGGAGTCCCAACCAGACGGACAGGCCTTCAGGCACTCCTGAAGAGACACCAGCTCTTCAAAGGCTTTGCTGACCAGGACCAATGCTACCTGCTGTGAAAAAGTCAGCTGACAAACAGGCCTGTCACGCACAAATAGAGTTGCAATTCAGAGGCCGTTTCCCAGAACTCGTGTGGATCACCAGCACTACTGTAACCCCCCAGTTAACAGCCTGAGCACAAATACCAGCCGGTCCTGCACGCGTACCTGGCTCTGCCGCTGGTGTGTGCCACGGCAAGCAGACTGTCGCTGGCATTATCCAGGGTATCGGTGATGTCTCGAATGATGAGACCTGTACCACTGCCATCCTCACCATCTGCACCGTGCTCGGGAAAAGTCACCTGCGGGATACAGCAAACGCAATGAGCAAACCCACAGGTCTGACTTTGCCGATGCTGAAGCTCCCTTCCTCCCGCTCCATTTCCTGCCCAGCTTTCATCTAAAACTAGTTGTACTCATTTACTTCACAGACAGCGCAATGCTTTAAAGCTGCCCATTTCAAAACAGAGCGCGTTTTCAGGTACGACCAGGGTACTGACAGCTTTAACGGTGTGAGGCCCCTGCACACGCCTGTCCGCCCGCGCCCGCGCACTCACCGCCTGGCCACGGACGAACTGGCGACTGTACTTGGAAGGCGAAGCACCCGCAGCATCCGTTAGAGACCTGAGACAAAACACGGCTTCAGCACCTCGCTCTGCAGGAAAACGCTGTCACTGTGTGCGGTAACGGTAAGAACTGCTATTCTTCCACTTCTGAGAAGACTGGGTTTTGGAAATGTTTGCTTCTGAGGTGTCCTGCAGCCAGGCTGCATTCTAAACAGGCCTTTACTTTGTAGTAAGTCAGTCACATTCGCAAATTTTAAAAGAGTTACCATTTCTGACAACCACGCCCTTTGAAATTTACACTGTACAGTATATTCTCTTCCCACCCATTTTTTTCAGTGATAAGGAAGAATTATTTATTTCATGCTTTACTCAACTACCGTCAGCTTTCTCAAGTTTGAATAAAAGCCACAATTATAAAAATGTTCTTTATGCACTTTAAGAAAAGTATCTTGCTTCTAGAAGCTGATTTATCCCTATAATTCACATCTGACACTGATTTGTGACCTATTTAGTAATTACCTTTTTCTTTTGACCCCAACAATATAATTTCCTCGCATCAAACTTAGTATAAATTGAAGAATCTAAAAAGGAAAAACAAAAAAAAAAAACCAAGTGGTCAGCATAGCAATCCTCTTATTAAATCAGACTTTACTATAAAATTATGTAGTTATGTGACTGAAATTAATAGGTTAATTGAATATCCATTTGTGTTTGTATCTTAAAAACCAAAATTATAGTTACAAAGGGCATTGAAAAATCATCCCGCTTGGACGTTTCTTTTTTTTTTTTTTTTTTTTTTTCTCCAAATGCAATATAACACCATGAGTCACTAGAGGATTCCAGACCAGAAACAGCTGAGGGATAATCAGAGAAAATTTGTTCCAGTGCAGAAGCTCCTACAGGCTCTGGGTTCCAAGGTGACTTCTTGAGTGGTCCGAGCTCTTCCCCAGCCCCCAGCCCGTGTCCCTGCACTCTCTGGTCTCAGGCTCCTGTCCCCGCGCTCTGCCTCCAGCCCACGGTTACCACAGGTCAGCTTGGTGTCCTGATTTCTCTCCAAATAAGATGCACTGAGACTCCAAACACAGTGACATCCTTCTCACTAAGACTTTTCCTCAGTATTTTGTTGGTGGTTCTTTACTGCACTACTTCTGGGAGGGACACTCAGGAACTGTGAACATTTTCTTTGTGCTGTATTAAAATAGCCTGTTCAGTCTGTGTCATTTGTCATTCTACATCAGCAAAGAATGCCATCGAGTGTCGCAGAGGCAGGAGTAAGGATGGTAGCACTGAAGATGCTGCAATGGTACCTTAGACAGCAGCTTCTGTTGTTGACTGTGCTTCTGCCTTAGAACTGCCACTTCTTTCCACAGGGCCTTATTTTCTCTGCAATGCAGAATAAATTGGAAGACAGAGGATGAACAGAGTTTACTTTATACGCTCTAGTTTTATAGCTTTCAAACTTTCACAGTACCTTGCAGGACCAATGGCAACATTCCTTCTGTGGATAACTAACAACTGCTTAATTCGATCCACTAGCATAAACTCTGGGCTAATTTAAGTCTGTTTTCCATCAGGCATGACCAAACACTCCCTAATAAAGGCATTCTCATCCTCTGCTGCTCCACCAATTATCTCGATACGAGGTATTCCTTCAAAGCCTTAGAATAACGACTTGGTGTTTGGAAACAGGCTGAGTGTAACACCGACCACCTCAGAGCAGTTTTAGAGCTTGTGTTTGGTTTTGGTTATTTTTGTTGTTTTTAAGGAACAGAGGGAGTGGAATGAATTTATCTCCTGAACTTTGGTTGAAAACTGCTTGCATACCAATGATCTGAAAGAATTATCGGTGCCTGTACAAAAAGGATCCGAGGGAAGAAAGATGAGGACATGCAAAGGCCACCTCCAATTAAAAAGAAAACCAAACACTAATTCTCTCTCCCTCTCTGCATCTAACCCTGTTTTGTGTTCAGAAAAGGAAATGCTTTGATCGCCCTAAAAAACTACTACATGTGATGGCAACCAAAATGAAATCTCAAGATAGTCAACAAACTCCCAGTCTTAATCTCTGCTATGTTACTGAATTATGAAAACAAACAAGGTTCAGAACGTTGTGTGAGGTGGAATGGTGATTCTTAGAAAAAAATACAGCTTCACCTGTTTCCAGTTCAAACGAAACCCACATTTAGAGTCAAACTCCATTAGATATAACCAGCTTTCAACGTGTAGGTGTCCCTGAAACAGGCGAATCTACCTCTTCATGTTGGCCAGTCTGATGTCCATGTTGTTCTGCTGCTCTCGCATCTCCTGGACTTCAGAGAGCACTTTGTGCAAATCCTCCGTACAGACCTTGAGATCCTCAGTTCTTACTGCGGATACCTAAACAGAACCAGGTTACACATGCTTTACTATGAACAGTGCCTTGCACACTCCTTCCTACAAGAAAGGTGTAGTTACACCGCGATGTGATAGACGGCAGCCCTTAGGACGGTCTGCAGTCTGAAAATAACCAAGATGTCAATGGAAACATGAGATTAGCACTTTGTATGTGTAGGCAGCAGACTCACCATTGTAACCCATGACACAAACCCACCAGTGACTGAAAATGGCCTTCCCAGGGGTTCTGACAGCGCTGGTGGCAGCTTGCCCTCTAGTGTCAGAGAACACAACACCAGCCAAAACCAAACGGGAATCCAGAGCGGAGTAAAAACGAGATGATCATATTCCTTTTAGGTGTGGGGTTAAAAAATATATATATATATATTTAAAAAGTCTAATTATATGCATCCTACTTGATTTGAAAATTTGTCCCACACCACCTGCCACCTGAATTGCACATTCCTGGATGGCGTTCCCTCTGTTACCTTTCCACTCAATGACATCTCAAAATTGCAGAGACTTGTCTCCAGAGAGTCAGGGTCCAAGCTGCTTTTCTGCCACAGCAGAATCCATGACCACCACCTCCTCAAACGATGCCAGGAGAGTCAGCAGAAAGCAAAAAGCTCATTCTGTACTCCCCACACTTCCATATTCCAAATTTTGCCGTTCCTTCAGCAACTCTCTCTGTGGTGCTGGCATTGATGGCTAACGCAGGATTCAGGATTTTGAAGAAGGTGGGTCTGGAACACGTCTGAATGACATGTCTAAGATTTGTGGGCATGATTTTAAATATCATTTAGCCAAATACCAACCATAATTGAATGAAAAGGAGTCGCACCAGGTGTCTCTTCCAACCTACAGCATGCTGTGATTTTTCTTATTATTCTACTGAATTCCAAGAGGGAGGTGAGAGTACCTCTGAAGTACTCTGAAGTACTTCAGCACCCACTGAATTACTAGATATCCTCCTAGATAACCTCCATGCAGGAGGTTCTCCTTTTTCCAAAGGAGAATGGGATGGTCAGAAATCAACCTCCAGTGTTATAAAACAACATCCCATCACTTGACGATCAAACAGGACAGAATTTTTATGCAATCACTCCACAGAAACAACTAATCGCTTTCTTGACGTAACCCAGTGTTACAAAGGATGGACTGAGCAGCCTGACAGTTCTCCTCTGTCTGCATTTGTAGATGCTTCACTATTTGTTGAGGATAACATCTGATGCTGAGGTACATGAGTTGTATCCCAAATTAAACTCTTGGCCATCTGGTTTCTCTTCAGCATCCCACCTCTCCACAGGGAGGACACCCAGAAGATGCAGACAGCAGGGGGAAATGTCAAATGCCGTCAGTCTGCCTCTAAAAAAAGGCCAAACTAAAACATTCTGCCCAAGTGCAAGGAACCGCCTTCTTTAGACTCTCTATCTAGACAGTAAGGGTGTCAAGACTGAGGCACGCCAGCAGAGCTAACATGGAAAGGGAGCAAATAAAGGAAGTCCTGCAATCAAACCTCATTCCTGTTAGAGGCTTGAAATCCAGTTCATAGCAAGTACTGAAATACGACTCCCTTCCAGACAGTAAAAGAGCAAGAAAAACTAATGGATATTTTGCAAAAAAATCACTAACATTTCCTGTGCAACAAAGGATGTTTCACCAACCTATTCAACAGCTTCGTATGAATGTCCTTGGCACTAACTAAAGCTTTTGTCCTCCCACCCAGAGCACTCCACCCAGCGTGGTGCCGCAGAATGCAGAACGTCACTGGCCGGCCACACGAGGGGTGCAAGCCACGGCAAGCCAGCGACTGCAGCCCTGGGAGGAGCACGGCCTGGGGCAGAGCGGCAGCCCAACAACTATTTGTGATCAATTGCGGTTCTGGGCAGAGGCAGCTCAGTGAAGAATCAATCCAAACACAATTGTGACTCTCAAACCTACCCTGTGCTTTTATTAACTTGGGCAATGTAGCTGCCACATTATGGCATCCCAAAGAAAAGATTCTGCAGTTCAAATGTCAACATGATGTATCACGATACTCTCTTTCTGTGGCAGCCAGGATATTATGGGCTGTAATGTGCCAACAGAGGATAAACATCTGTGCAGACAGGTCAGACAAGGCCTGAACATACAAAAGAAAACTGGGAAGTGCTAATAAAAATGTAGCTTAGTGGCAGCATAGTTTTGGAGGAACAATATAACTTATACAAACTCTCCCAAATCAACTGATTACTGAAGCCCTTGCTAATTTTCAATGAGCACCAAATGGGAATGTTATCTCTTATTTCTTTCACTCTGCAAGTCTTTCCAGCTCCGCTGTGCTAGCAGAACTGCAGATTAAGCTGTAGCCGTGTATATGAACTCTCCATGGGAAAAGGGCTCTAGTCTGACAGCTGTGAAGACTGTGGTCCTACCCCAGTGCATTGCTGAACAACAGCACGGTGTGTTTGGTCCAAGAGCTGGCCTGAGGAGGCCAAGCCAAGCGTTAGCCTGGCATTCAGGAGGGAGTTAAAAAGGCTTGCTGACACGCAGCCTTGGTTCATGTGGAATTTGTTTGCTGTAAAGTCTTTGAAACCCCCAGACATGCTCTTGATAACAAAACTTCTCAAAACAAAAAAAGTGAAGTAAATACATGCTTAGACTGTACCTTGCGCTTGATATTTTCCAGTAAATGTGCCTTCCCTTGCTTGAAGAAAGGGTGCTGAAATTCAATGACGGAGCTTTTCTCAGCTGTAATCATACCGTTCTCCAGCGCAATCACCTTCCTGAAACCATCTGTGGAGAGCGATTAACAAAGTCATTTCTTTCAGTGCAAAGATGACTTAAAACACAGAGATAAAGAAAACCCTGAGGGTACTGAAACACCTACAGCACTACAGTTACTAGGAGCAGAAACTACGAAATCAGCCAAAGCTGCTTTTCTCTGGTGCTCAACAATCTGACTGCTCTGGTCTTCATAGCCAGAGAACACAACCACAACACCACCAAATGAGCTCAATCCATCCGTGTGACTAATCCTGTTTCAACACAGCAATGCAGGCAGCAGCATGATCTGGGCCATTTTTCATCTGCTAGATGCACCAGTGTAGATATGGCCCGTGTTCCTCTGGGTACGCACAGGTTTGTTGCTACCACGACCACTGGAGCCTGGTGAACTCTACCCAAGCTTCAGGTAGCAGCACATGAAAAAATATTTTTATAGGTGTTGCTCAAAAGGACTCAGAGCTTAAGCATGGAAAACAAAAACTAAGCCAAGCTCTACTGCTACTCTTCGCTTTTGCAAAGCAAACTCAAGACCAGAATTCAGGTTTTCAGGGACGAAAGATGTGGCAAGTCAATTGGTTTGTTTAAAGAAATTCAAATTGATGCCAAGTAGCAACGAACTTGGCAGAAAGAATACATAAGAACAGCTGATGCTTACACATGTTAAGCTGTCGTATGAAGCTGGAGATATTGTTGTGTTTGAAGTACTTTGGGAGCAGCTCCTTGGCAAACCTCTGCTCATCCAGAATGCAGAAGTTCTCACCATTCTAAGAAACAAGCAAAGGAACTGTTAGAGAACAAGCACAGGTTTTGTAAAGCGTTGCTCACAAGTCAAGACCATAAATCAGAGACAGTTCCTACAACAGGGAATGGCAAAACATGTGGCAAAGGGATTCGACCGTGTGAGCACTTCGGAGTCCTTGGGACTGCACTAAAACGTTTGAATCCATAAAGGATAGTTATGTGGAACACTCCTATTGAATAGAGCATTTGTTTTCATCTTAATCCAAAGAGAAATCACTCCAAACCCCCCTGTATCTGCTGCTCTCTTCGTCCCCAGGAAACACAAACACTGCACAATGGAATTCATGCCACTAGAGGGCTTTTATCTGCTTTGATCAGAGCTGCCCGGCTCCTGACGAGATTCTTCCATTGTACGGACTATGTCACCACCAAAAATAACCAAGTAACACTGCAGAGTTACCGAAAGTGCGGACAACACAACCCAATACTGAAACGGGTAACTGAGACACCAGCAGTTTCAGGTTTATCGCATGCTCCTGTTCAAACTCATTGAAACCGGGCAGGTCTTGGTATCGTCTTTATGCTGTCCAGCAAGAGACCAAAACCACTGTATTTCTTTTCACCTTTGCCTTTGTAAAGGCCAAAGCTTTGAACAAAGCTGAGCAGTCCCTGTGATTCAGAAGCGCCGGGACAAACCCCGCAGCGTGTCGGTGTCACCGCTCACTGTCTGACCCGGCCCGCGGGCACCGGCCGCCTCGTGCGGGAGAAAATTACGAGTTAATGACTCCTCAAAGTGCTGGTTCTGCCGCGAGCGGCCCCGCTGTGCGCGGCTCCCCCGCCGCGCTACCCGGAGTGCCCGCCCGGCCCGCCCCTCCGGCGGCCCCGCCGGT
>VWYH01004929.1:245229-306946 GCA_013399365.1 Pampusana beccarii
AGCGCCGCCGCTTCCCGCATCCTCGGGCCGGGCCGCGCTCCGCTGCGACGGGCCGGGCGGGCGGGGCGGCCAACGGCGACAGCGACGCTGCGCGGGGCGTGGCCTCGTCCCGAGGAGCTCGCTCATTGGTGCGTGCCGTCTAGCCCCGCCCCCATGCTCGCCCCGCCCTGCGGCTGGAGCGTGACTCTTGTTGTGCTCCCCAGGGAGCGCGCGGCCACGTGACATCACGGGCGCCTTAAAGGGGCCGCTCCGCCCTCCGCGTCCCCCGGGAGGGCCGTGCCGTGCCGTGCCGTGCCGTGCCGTGCCGTGCCGTGCCGTGCCGTGCCGTGCCGTGCCGTGCCGTGCCCCGCTCGCCCGGCAGGTGCAGGTAGGTACCGGCACCCACGTGCCGCCGCTCCGGCCTTGCCCCGCCCCCTCCCTCCCGTTCCTGGGGTTGCGCAGCGGGGGACCGAACCCCCGCCGAGCGGGACCGCGGGGCACCGGAACCGGGCGGGGCGGGCAGGTGCAGCGGGCGGGGCGCCGTGTGCGGGTCTAGTGCGGCGGGCCGGGCCGGGCCGGGCTGGGGCTTCGCCCCTCTTTACAGCCCAGACTTTGTCCTCGCGGCGCTGCAGCATCCTCCCGCGGCTCCCGGAGATGTCGCCCAGCTGAGTCCTCGCCCGCTCCGCACGGAACGGTGAGGCGGTTTTCATTCATTTAGCTCTTTTTTTCCCTCTTTCTCGGGCAGTGGTTTCTCTGCAAGCAGGTGTCAGGAAGGAACCTACATTCAATTTGTCTGCCCTGATACCAAACAGACCGAAATCTGATTTGCTGTTCATTCACAGCTCCTGTTCTGCTGATGAATCAGCAAAGGGAAGTCCTGGGAGTGAGGATTCTGCTCTGAAGTAGCAAGGTTTAGGGATGGATGTAATATGAAGTTTGGGTTATTTTTGTTTTTCTTAAGGCATACATTTTGAAGAAAGATTAAGTTTTTTGAAAATAATCTAAGGTTGTCGATTTCTTTCACTTTGCACTAGTAGAGTAAATGAGTGATGATTAGTCCCTGTGAAGAGAATGCGAGAACACAATCGGTCATTAAGGTCAGTGGTCAGTGAGGGGTGTCGTTTCGCTGTTTCTGAAAACTGCCGGAGGTCTGTGCAATGTCTTCATCAAACTCCAGCCTGAGGTCCAGATGGGACTTTTGTAAAGCCTCAATAATGCTGTCCCGAAGACTTTCTCCTTGATTTATTTCGACGCCAGAGCACACTCACAAGGCGTTCAGACTGCCGTGACTTCTGGTCGAGTCTGACTTACCTGATAAGTGTACTGGTGCTGCAGTGCGGAGCTTTCATGTGGTGAGCAGGGACTCTGCCACGTAGAAATCACGGGCTGATGCAGTGGGGGTTTGTCTGAGTAGGCAGTTTTCACAACCGACTTTAAGAGTTGCCGTTCATCCTTGGTATAAAGTCTAAGCTTTGCCCTTTCCCAGGGTTTGATATTGCTCGTAAAACACCTTAACATGAGAGGACATAAAGATTAGCCCACAGTGACTGGTTGATGCGATCATTGGAGTGCCCTCCGCATGCACTGGGCACGCTGTCCCAGCAAAGCTGCTCCTGCGGACTTTGCCCGCGGTGACAAGAAGGCCACTTCTCCGGCTGAGTCAGGAGCATCCCCTGCCCTTCCCACAGGGTGTGTGCCCGCAGGGTGGGCGGTTTCGGGCTGAGGGCTGTGGCACCTCCGTCTTTCCTGGTTGCTGTCACCGCTGCCTTTTGCTGTGACGGGGTGTGTGTGTGACCCAGGACGGGTGCAGCTTTCCCAGCAACCTGCTTTGAAACCCCTTTGTTGGTGCTGAAGGAGCAGGAGAGCGCAGGGGTGTCACCTCCCGGGAGCAGCGGCAGGAGCAGGTCGGTGGGGTGTGGGACAGCGTGTGGCAGCGGGACTGAGCTGTCCCCATCCCGGCTCTGCTGGGCCGTGGCAGGGCCGTTCTGCACCCTGGTTCTTCAGGCGTGGGACCGGGACCTTCCGAAGCGCTCGCTGCTGGAGCTGAGCTGCCCTGTGCCCATGGGTCAAAGACATCTCTGACCTGCACAGGCACCTACAAGCACCTTCTGAGAAAGGAGGGAAAGTAAGTTTTTCCAAATTGAGAGTTGCTTTCTCTCAACTTCTCAATGTAATGGCTGTTTGGAATCAGTAATACTTGATTGATTATCATTAGCTTCTGAGGATAGCACAGCATGTTTGGAAATCGGAACAAGGTTTGGAAGGTATCTAGTCCATCGCCGTGTGCTGGGGTTGAATCCTGCATGTTGGGTATGGGATGTGAGATTCCACAGCTTCGCTGGGAAAGCTGTTCTGGTGCAATGCCGTGCTGGCTGAAAGCTCACAGAACATCCAGCTTTGCAAATAAACCTGAAATATTCATGGTGCTATCACCAGAGATGGGAGGGAAAATTAGTGACAACCTCTTTAAAAAAAAAACTTTACATGTCTGATGTGATGTTGTGTCGTAATCCCTTCTTTTTGAAGTTAATGAAAATGGATTCCTTTAAGTGCTAGGTCACATTTTTCTAATTCTCTTGTTTTCTGTTTCCCCTCTGCTGAACTTTTCCTAAGTTGCTGTTTTCTATCTCAAGAGCTGGACGTCTATTTTAGATGACAGTTTGTTTATTGGTTACATCCAGCTTTATTTATATCACTGGATAAGATCTTTCTTAAGCATTTTCATGTGGATTTTTATTCAGTTTGTCACCATTTTAACCCTAAGCTATTATCTTATCATTTGTGTAATTCTGCTGCCACATATTGTCTCAGTTTCTTCTTCATACAGGTGGCTTTTTAAACTTGTATTCACAAAAATCTATTCTGATCATTTCAGACAATTTCTGCAACGTGCCCTGGATCTCTCTTCAGAGTATTTCTGGTGCTTATTTACTCCAACCTTGGTGTTGATTGGAAATTTTATGAGTAAGCTCCTTACTGTGTGATCTAAATCATGGGGAAAATGTTTAATGCAACTAGACTAAGCAGAAAAGCCTTGTGCAGCCCATTTGAGATCTCCCCTGGATTACAGAGAACCACTCTTTAAGAGCAGTCTTTAAAGAAGTTAACATTTAAAATTGCTTTGTAGTGACTAAATCACACTTTGTTAGGTGGCTTAGTAGAACAGAGGGATCTTGGCAACGGTTTAAAATATAGAGATACTGGCTCGGAATTACTTCCTTGAGGTTTGAATGTGGTCCTGTAAGATGATTTGGAACATCAGGGGTGGTGGAAAACCAGTCACTTGTTATTCCCGTGTGAACGGCGCTTTCTGCCCGGGACCCGCCACCCCAGGACACAATTCCACAGCCCATGGTTTGCAGGTGCCTTTTCTGCTCATGTGGTGCTGCTGGGAATCTGTGCACTTCACTCCTGCTGGGGAAGCCTTACTGAATTAGCAGTGTTTTCCCAACAGTGGAACAAAGCGTTTGGAAGAGCACTGCAGACAAAAAAAAAGGTTAATCAAACTGTTACGAGAGCAGCACATGTGATATTGAGGACTGATTAGCAAGGCATAACCTCCATCCTTCTTGTGTGTTAATTTTGGTATGGGAGTGAGTTCTGTGTCTCAGAACCCATGGATGTTTGAATAATGATTCCAGTAGGATGTTTACATGATTTTTTTTTTTCCTCATACTCTCTCAAAATGTCCAGTACTTTCAAACCATGTGGTCATATTCTGCTTCTGTTTCATTACCTTTTTTTTCCTTTTCTCCCCAATAGGCATCACCTCCACAACAGCCCTCACCTCAGGCTATGATGGGGTTGTTCTGGCTGTTGCTGGCTTCCATCCATGTGCTGTCGCCCACGTCTGCTGGAGGTGTCACCCGAGTCTATTACCTGGGGATC
This sequence comes from Pampusana beccarii, assembly GCA_013399365.1. NCBI lineage: Eukaryota > Metazoa > Chordata > Aves > Columbiformes > Columbidae > Pampusana > Pampusana beccarii. The sequence continues at coordinate 249,097 of VWYH01004929.1, forward strand.
CGCGAGCTGGACTGGAACTACGCGCCAACGGGAAGGAACGTCCTCGCCGACCAGAGCATCGCACACAACACGTACGTTCAGTTCTGCGAGAACTGGGTCTGGGTCTGGCTTAAAACAGTAATTTTGAGTGATTTTGTGCAAGCATTCTGGGGCATCTAAGCAAGCAAGAGGCACGGTCTGGTAGGTGTCTGGTCTTTATGAGCTTAATGGTTAACTTGTTTTATGGTACGAACATAGAAACTGTGTCAATGGGAGAATGAATGGTCAGTTTAATGGAGCATCAAGGGCCCGTATACTAGAGGGAAGTAAAAGCACTAACAGAACAGATTGTGCAATATTCTGCCCTGGGGTTTCATTTTCCTTAGTTCCAGCTGGTCATCAGCTTGTGTATCCTGAGGCACGATGACTTTTCACCTCTGTAAATGACTTCACAGAGCCAGCTTGTTTTTGTTTGAATTAAATTTCAAGTCTTAGACTTAATGGAACTTCCTTAATGAAATTTTAGGGGTGGCTTGAAAAATATTTTTGTTTTTGGGAACTGCAATAAGTACTTTGAGTCACTACAAAAACAGGTTTTTTATAGTTTTCAAAACACTAAACCTTTTTCCAAGGTGTATGGGGGGGGGTGGTGGTGGTGTTAGTTGGGTTTTTTTGTATGGCTTTCCACAGCTTTTAAAAGGCATTTGTGCTTTTTTTCTTCCCACCCATTTTCTATGGCAAATAACCTGTATTTCGTGACCTGCTCAGTCATTTACCCCTCCATAGTAACTAACACTTGGGTTTACACACATCTTTCAGATACAGCACAGCAGAAATAGGAGGGGTTCACAGGAAAACATCAAGGTCTGTCCGTTTGGCATGGAAAAGTCTGTTCTCTGGAGATGCTGAACAGACGAATTAGTTCACAGAAAAGGAAACTCCCCAAAATTCAGGATTAACAAAGATGTTGTCACTGACTCTTGCAGTGATAATGAATGCAGTGTGTTTTGTTTGCTTTCTCTTGTAGTACTTGAAGAGAATGAAATGAAATTCAAGGGCATTAAACTTAAAAGCAGTTTAAAAACTGTTCTTTCACTGCAAACATTTAGCTGATGGTGCAGTGGTTGCAGAAACCAAACTGCTAGCAATGAGAAAATTATGTGATAGTGATATGAATGGCAGAGGTAGTAAGATGCTTACAGAATTTTTATTTTTGTAGGGAAGAAATGTGCTAGGTGGAGGGGGAGGATGCAGATCTGCAAGATGACATATGAATGATGTGCAAGCTCTTTGCAGGGCGGTGAGCTCTGGGCCGTGTGCCTGGAGCCCAGCGTTCGTCCTGCAGGGCAAGGGCAACGCTTCAGGTTTTGGTCTGAACTGTTCACCAGGAGATACCGTTAGAGTTTGCCTGTGTTTCAGGGCTGCTTGGATCACTGTAGGGTGACTGATACTGGGGGCAGGATGGGAAGTAACCTCAGTTCTCATTTAGGCCAATCCCACTAATACCTGGACCATGATTCATCTCTTATCTACTAAGAATTAGCCATAAAGAGCAAATATACTAATGAGTTGAACTTTAGTACCTGTATGAGGTTTTAACTCTGGAAGCCGGTTACATGCTGGGTACTTACCTGCCTGACTTGTCTGCCATTCTATAAGGAACTCAGAATCTGTTTAGTAGAAAATCATCTTTTAGACTGAATTTTGGCCAGAGAGCTCGGGAGATTCCCCCTCTCTTGTGGCTGAGCTGCAAATGCCACAAAGGCCTTGAAGCGAGTTTCTAGAAGCCCAGTGAAGGTTGACGCGGGCGCGAGAAGGGCTTTGCTCTTCCCTGTGTCAGCGCCGTGTTTGTCAGAAGCCCAGCCCCTCCCGTTGCCCATTTGGGGTTTGTGCAGGAGCAGGGCCGAGGCCGTGGCCGTGGTCCCGCGCTCTCCCGCTGCTCGAGTGCCGGTGTCCCGTTGTTTCGCGTGCTCGGAAAGCAGACGGGCCCAGCGGCCAGTGCTCCTGGCTCTGTCACAGGCTTCACCAACACGGTGGGAGGAGGAGGAGGCTCCAGATATGGAGAGCACAGCAGGTCCTGTGCAACGCCAGGGCTGCTGGGCTCACCTGGGAAAGCTGTGTGTCATTGTCACTCTGTCGTGTTATCAACCAGCTGTTTGATATAATGTGTGACTCATGGTGCCTTTCCCTTTTCTGAATTTAACAGCAAGGCCTCAACATTCCTGCAGCCTGGCAAAGACAGGGTGGGAAGCACGTACAAGAAATCTGTCTATAAGCAATACACAGACTCCACGTACACCACCGAGATTCCCAAACCCGGCTGGCTGGGGTTCCTTGGGCCCGTCATCCGAGCAGAAGTGGGGGATACCATTAAAGTACACCTAAAAAATTTTGCTAGTCGACCATATACAATCCATCCTCACGGCGTTTTCTACGAAAAAGACTCTGAAGGTAGATGAGCCACTGCCATAAAGGAGATGGGTTTTGTCGCTGGGAGCTTAGGAGTGTGCACTGAGGAGCAGACTTGGTTACCCAGAGCTGTGCTGCTGGAAAGCAACTGCACATGGGTGCTCAGTGGAGTCTCCTGATGTCAGGTTAGCAGGTCCATGGGTCTGGGAGGAGTTTCCCAACTTGGGCAGCGCAGTTCACAGCCCAGATTGCTGGATTTTTAGAAAAACCACCAAAGCTCACAAGTGGAGAGTGGTGCAGAAGGAAGAGTTACAGTCAGTATTTGAAATGCTGTAGTACAAGAGCCACAGGTTGTGCGGAGCTTCAGGGAGTTCACAAGAATGGTGAAGTGTGAGAGCAAAGATCTGCTGTTTGAAGCAGCCCTGGAGGTTATAGAGGGGCTGCCTGTGGCACATGGGAGGGTTGAAGGAAAAGCAGCAACAGGCAGAATGGGAATCATCTTTCTGACTGTGCTGACCTGTTTACTGGGCAGGTCACCTTACAGTGGCTCCGTGCCTCAGTTTCTCTTTGAGAGAATGATGATTAAACACTATTTCAGCTTCAAGATGTTGAATTTCACTTTGAAATCTGCTACCCAAGTATATGCATGCAGCTCTCTGAGTGAGAGCAGCTGTGTATAAGGTTACATGTATGGACATCTCTGCTCTTCTTGAATGGATGTTGTGGTTGCTCAATTGTTCTAGGATCCCTGTATCCTGATATGTCCCCTCAGGATCAGAAGAAGGATGATGCTGTTTTCCCAGGAGGGAATTACACCTACACTTGGACTGTGCCTGAAGATCACAGCCCAACTGCTGATGACCCAAACTGCTTGACCTGGATCTACCACTCTCATATCGATGCACCAAAGGACATTGCATCGGGATTAATTGGGCCATTACTTACATGCAAAAAGGGTAAAAACTCCAAGAGAAAGCAGCTGAGGGCTGCAGTTTCCTACTGTGAAGCTTTTGTGGTGACTCGAACAAGGATAGGATGAGAAAATACTTGATGGGCAGTTCCCATCTTCATGGGAAAATGCAGCCTGACTGGAGAAGACAGGACCTGTGTTCTGTGTTCTGGTCATTACGTTGTCTTTATCCCTTAGTGGCTGGACAGGTGAGCTTGGAGGCTTCTTGACGTGAGAGAGCCGTTTGAATCCATGTTAAAAGAAGGAATCTTGTCCAAGACCTAGTTTGTGTATTAAAAAAACTGAGGACCATTTGATTTCAGCAGGAGACAGGACACTGAAGGTGTTGTGGTTCAGCCATGCAGTGGCAGAGCTGCTTGGGAGTGAGAAACCTGTTAGCGGGGTATGCTAGAAAAGAGCGAGATTGCTGGAGCTCTGCAGTGAGCTGTGCCGGGACGGTGGGGAAAGCATCTGTCTCTAATTTATGTGATAAGAGTTACTCTTCTATTTGTCTTTTAATCCCTTGACTGACGTCTGCTTTTCTGCATGGGTGGGTATTCGTTCATCTTTTCTTTTGCCCCAGGAATACTGACTGGAAGCTCTCAAAGGCGCCAGGATGTGGACATTGATTTCTTTCTGATGTTCAGTGTGGTGGATGAGAACCTGAGCTGGTACCTGGATGAGAACATCGTGTCGTTCTGCACAGATCCAGGCTCCGTAGACAAAGAAGATGAGGAATTCCAGGAGAGCAACAAAATGCATGGTGAGTGTCACCTCTGTGAAGCCACTGCTGCTGCCCAGGTGCTCTGGAGATCAGTGCTCTGGGACCTTGAAATGCACTTTTTGCTGCTGCATGTGGGGGTGTGGGCAGAGGGGAAGGAAACAGCAAGGGCTGAGATCATGTGCTAAGCAAACAACATCACAGGGACCGTGCTGCAGCTCCAGAAAAATGGAGTATTGTTCTGATTTAATCTTTGGCTTGAGTGAGTGTTAGTTGTTTGGAGATTGTGAATACATTTCGTGTTAGGAGTGACTTGTGGAGCTGGGTTTTCCAGAACGAGGAGAGGAGGATGAGTTCTGGTTAGGTCCGTTCTCCAAACATGTCTGTACTGTGACCTAATGGCAGAAGCTCTGGAGGCCCCTTTTCTAATCTCTAATTTTTTATTTGCTTGATTTTGCAGCTATTAATGGTTACATGTTTGGGAACCTCCCTGAGGTGACGATGTGTGCTGGGGATTACGTTTCATGGCACCTCTTTGGGATGGGCAATGAAATTGATGTTCATACAGCCTACTTCCATGGAGAAACACTCAATATTCGCGGCCACAGGACAGATGTGGCCAGCCTCTTCCCAGCCACCTTTGTGACAGCAGACATGATCCCCAGCAACCCCGGGCGGTGGCTGCTGAGCTGTCAGGTCAATGATCACATACAAGGTAAGGCAGAGCCTGGAATGTCCTGCACGCTGCGGCCTCCCTTTTTTCTCCCAGTGTGGTAGGGGACAGTGCCTTCTGTGGGCAGCATCCCACTGAAATGTCCCTGGCTGAAGGGGGTGATTCCTTGTCTTGTATAAATTGGGATGGATTGATGATTAATGTGCAGGCCAGGCTTACTGGGGATGGCTTAACCGCTGTGTGATGTTCCACATCGGTCAGTGGTGGAGACAGTAAATTGGGTACAGCTGAGAGCTGAGGGGATGCGGTGCCTCTGAGCTCTTGTCCCTGTCCGGGACACTTGCCTGGAACACCCAAGGACGGCAGAGGCTCTGTTTGCTCTCTGTCTGTGCTTCCATCGCATCCAATAGCTGAGGCGAGACACTCTGCTCACCGACACAAAAGCCTCTGTGCTGTGAGAGCCACCTAATTGTCTTCTCCCAGCCGTGTGCTTTTTGGGACAAGAGAGGAAAAACGGCCAGTTTGTGGCAGGAAGGTGGGGGTGTGTTGGTTGCCTGGTCGGGCTGGCCGAGGGGGGTTAAGCACTTGTGTCCTCCCGTGTCTCGGACAGCTGGGATGGCAGCACTCTATGAAGTCCGGCCCTGTTCTCGGCAAGCTCCGGCACCCAGGCTGGCAGGGAGAGTTCGGCAATACTACATAGCGGCCAAGGAGGTGCAGTGGGACTACGGACCTTCAGGGCTGGACCTGAGCAGTGGGAAGCGGCTGAGTGAGGCGGGCAGGTAAGGTGGGGGCTGGGGGCCAGGGCGTGTGGGGGAGCCTCTGGTCTGTGTCGAGGAGGCTGCGAAGGAAAATGTAGCATTTCTTTGTTAGCAAAATACATGCAATTGGTGTAGAGAGCATTTCCTGGGAAGGCAGATCGTCTCATCTAGAAATGTAGGCTGCTGTGGCCGGACTCTGCTGAGAGCAGTCCTGGGTTCACAGCCTTACCCACGGCTGCTAGGAGTCCCAGCTGATGCAGGACATGGGTAGAACATCTGTCTCTGGGCTTTGTTGCTGCTGGCTGTGCCGGACTGGGAACAGGTCTGTGTATTTGATGAGCTATGAAGAAAGCACATCGTGCAGCAGACACAGGGTGGCAGAGCTGGCCTGCAGATACGCTCTGGTGTAGCCTTGCTGCAGCGAGCAATTTCTAGGAAATAAAATGCAGTGACCTGGACCACAGCCTTCCATCCCCCATGTTGGGTGGGTGTGATAGCAGCTGGTGAATGGTTTCCCGTTCAGGCTTCAGCTGGCTGAAGTAAAGGCATTCCTCCCCTCCATTCCCTTCCCTGGGAAGCTGCTGGAGAGGATATACCTCTTTCAGATGGAGAAGTTAATGTGCAGCAGCTCTCATATAGACCTTGGAACTGAAAGCGCCTTAGATCCGTGAGCTGGCCGTGTCACTAAGGTGCCTCTCCTGCAAGGCGTGTTGTCAGTCTGTGTGTTTGGACAGGGTGGTGGTGAAGGAAATAAGTCTCTCTTTACAGCTGTTGCTCGGGTTTTTTTCAGTTACGATTGCAGTTGTCCCCTGGCCTCTGAAGAGCTCAGTGTTTTAGCACTGCCTTTCCATTTGCTGCTCTGCAGCTTTGTTCACCGCCCTCTCCTGCACATCCCGCACAGAGCTGCGGCTCAGACCTGTGCTGTGGGATGCGCTGTCTCAGCCGGGGAGGGCTGTGTGCCTGAGGAGCTCCCGATCACAGCAGGCAGATCAGTCTGAAGGATGAAAAGGCTTTGCAGAGACAAGATGTGCTGGTTCCAAACCACAGACACTGGCCTTGTCTGAAAAGCTGCTTGATGTGTAGATGCTGCTGGCGTTGCCAGAGGGGTGTGGGGAGGGAGTGGGAGAACAGGACTGGTTTTCGTAGAAGTGACTTGATGTTTGCTTTTTGCATTTAGCCCTGCAGAGCAGTTTTTCAGGCGTAGCCCCTACCGAATTGGAGGAGTCTATTGGAAGGCAAAATACGTGGAATACACAGATGGAAGCTTCCGTGAGGAAAAGCAGCGATCGGAAGAAGAGAAACACCTTGGGATACTCGGTAGGAATCATCCAGCAACGCAAATCATGTTTCAGTGCCAGTGAGAACAATGCTGGTGCTGGGGTGCACTGTGCCTGTCCTCCCATCTGTGTGCAGGGAGGGGCGCAGACGTGTTTCACTGCAGTTACGTCCAAGAGTGAGTGGAACAGACCTAGGATGTGGAATAGTAGAATGGACGGAATTGCTTTTCTGCCAGGCAGTCTCCAGAGGTTGGGAATAGGGGTGGAGGGACATAGTACAGTGTTTGTAACCAGAGCTGAACAGGTCACACTAAGAGCTCACAGTTATGTGGCTCTGAGTGAGCATCTTCAAGGCATGGTCCAAACCCCAGTTTCTCACAAAAAACTTCCTCTCCCAAGTGGGTGCTCCCTCTGCTATAGCCAGCTAACAGCGGGGTTGGTGAAGAAGGGTGAGAGAAGAAAATAGAGAGTGTGCAGAGGCAAATGAATCACACATGAAGGCTGTGGTGTACTGGTGGAAGCACCCAGGTGTGGTTCCGTGTCCTGCGTCAGCAATGGCTGATAATCTAATGACACCAGAAACGAGCTGGTGGGAACTGACAGGCACACGAAAGACTGATAGTTCCTTTCTCGCTGGCTGGGCAGGGGCTCACAGAGGAGCCGTGGGCTTAGGGCATCTCACGCCCGTCTTTACACACCGAACCCCACACACCTACCTGAGGCACCTGTCTTAGAACTGAGGGGCCTTGTGTAGATGAGTGAGACACGTGGGCCTTCCCGAGGGCGTTTCAGCACATCTGGCCATTTTGTTACTCCTTCTGTGAAGGCCTGGAGCCTCTGAGCTCTCCTGCAGACCTGAAATGCCTTCAGATAATTCTTGTCAGCCCCCTGCTGCCCGTCACAGCTGGACAGCCTCAGGCGGTGCTGACACATGGGCTCATTCACCCTTCTTCTGCATCTTCTGCTCCTCCCAGCCTGGGTGAAAGGTGGCCATGGCTTCTTTGGTTTGTCTGGTCACCCAGGGAGTTGCTCTGTTGCCAACACGCTCTCTCCGTTGTTTGTGTAGGTCCAGTGATCAAAGCCGAAGTTGGAGACACCATCCTGGTGATGTTTGTTAACAAAGCCTCCTGGCCTTTCAGCATCCAGCCTCATGGAGTGTCCTATGGGAAGGCGTGGGAAGGGATGCGATACCATGATGGTTTGTGCCTCCTTTTCTCGAGTAATTCAAAGCTGATGCTGGTGGTAGAGCTCTGCAGCCCTTACCCCTCTGTGCTGGGGGGTTCTGCAGCCAGGAAGGGCGGGATGTCCCGTGGCTGGAAGCCAGCCTGGTCCTCAGAGCCTGCCCAAGGCCTCGCCGAAGGACATGTCCCCTGAGCTGGTGGCCAGGGAGGGTGCCAGGGCAGAACGGTTCTGGAGGTGCTGTGTTTGAGACAAGAATTGCAAACCAAAGCTCAGACCTCTCCCAGCTGTGACCCTGTGAGCAGAGGAACGTGCCCAGTGCACTCCAGCTTAGAAAACCTCGTGCTTCCAATGTTCATGACTGAGAAGCAGCTGGATTCGCTGTTACGCCCCCATCGCTGTGCCCATCTCTGCCATGGCATGGTGGAGTGTACACAATCCTGAGAGTATCTTCCCGTGTGCTTATAAACACACCCACGTGGCACTTCAGAGATGCCGGGTGTTTTAGTGGCGTGAGTGAAGTGAAGCCCAGTGTGAATGCAGCTGGTGAGAAGATGTAACCGAGTTTGTTCTGGGACCTTGGGAATAACTGTGCCAATCTCTGTTTTGAAGGCCTGTCCCGGAGCGGGGTGTCTGTGGCGCCGCTGCAGAACTTCACGTACCGCTGGGCCGTGCCAGAGCGCGTCGGGCCCGGTCCCAGCGACCCGCCCTGCCTGACCTGGCTGTACAGCTCGGCCGTGGACCCCGCCAGGGACCCCAGCTCGGGCTTGGTGGGGCCTCTGCTCGTCTGCAGGCCAGGCACGTTGGATGACAACAACAAACAGGTAAAAGGGATTTTCCTGCCACACTCTCACCAGGCTGTTTTCTTGTAGAGAAAGGGAGCATCAGTGAAACATGGAGGAACATCATGAAAACAATACAGGATAGTGTGAGTCCGGAGAGCAGAATCGCAGCCGGGAGGCAGGTTAACATCAGAGAGCTGGTGCCCAGGTCTCGGGCGGGGATGGCCAGTGTGTTCTGGGCTCTGCTTAAAGCTCATGGACAAATGTGGCTGAACTGTGCCTTGGATGTGACTTTGTAGGTGACTGTTGTCCTGAGACTCGCATAGCAGGCTGCTGTCAGAGTCACGTGGGATATTCAGTGCAGTCTCAGAAACATTGAAAAGACATTTTCACTTGCTGACACGTGGTGTGCTTGGGTGGTATAATGCTTTGGGGTTTGGGTGAGTCTCATTTCTTCTGCAAGATCAGTTCCTTTTCAGTCAGAGCTGACTACTTAACAGCATATGAAAATCTCTCTCAGTCTTTATGCTTTTGATGAAAGAGAGGTGAAATCTGAAGGGCAACCAGAACTGCCTCTTGGAATTTCACTCAGGGATAGTAAGTCTAGGGAAGGCAGTAAATTAATATACTGGGAAAGTGCGAGACAGATAAGCAGAGCCTTATTGTGAAAAACTGTAGGTGGCAGAAAAACAACCTCATGCCATCCCGCCTGCCTCGCGGTGCAGGTCTGGGAGTGGTGAGCCTGGAAGCAGCTGCCACGAGAGGCTCCGAGGAGTTTGCTCCGTCTGCCTTCAGTGGTGGCACCATGTGCCTAAATTAACAGTGTGAAAGAGATCAGGGTGTCACACAGGGTGGGAACGTGAATCTTCTGAGCAGAGAGGCTTGTGAATATATACAGCTCATGATGTGAAGGAGCTGTGATGATGATAAAACATGTGCAGGTATTGAAAGGGTGTAAACAAGAGAGAGACAGACTTGTTTGGAAAGGCAGGACAGAGCAAAACCACCTGGGGCAGCAATTCTGGCTCCGCAATCTTAGGCAACCCTTTAATGAGTGCTCAATTAGGAGGGGGTGCACGCGTGTCCTCTGCAGCGTGAGCTCCCAGGTGCGCTGAGGAACCTGGTGTCAGAGTCAGAGTGCGGACAACACCAGGGGTGTTCTTTGAGTGGGGAAAACCACTGTGCTTCGGGATGCATTTCCCAGGAGAATTAATGTTTTCAGGGATTTAGGGTAATAAAAAATTGCCAGCCCAGGCCTGCGGTAGGAGAAGGGGTGGAACAGCCTGGCCTCTGGGCCGGGCTCCGATCTCGGGTCTGGTGGGGACAGGTGGTGAAACCTCCACCTAAGAGCAGCGTTGTGGGGAAGGAGGTGGTGGCCTGGGCTGAATTTCGATGGCTTTACTCATGTGAAATACCGTGAAAAATCCAGACATGGTGCCTCTCGTGGAACAAAAGAGGAACATTCAACACGAGGAAAGGGACAGAGCCCTGGCCCTCAGTGAACTGAGTTAAGATAAAGAGGAACACGAGAGCCAGGCAAAACAGCTTTAACTGTAAGGATAGTTAATTGATCCATTTAAAAAATTAACAGCCATCATTATGATTATATCTTAGAAAGGAATCGACAAAGAGTTTTACCTTCTCTTCAGTGTGTTTGACGAGAACCTCAGCTGGTATTTAAATGCAAACATAAAGTACTATCTGAAGATGGAAGAGACTTCTGTAAAGAAGGATGATGGCTTTGAGGAGTCGAACAGGATGCACGGTACGGGCTGATGTGCTCTGCGTGCAGCAGGAATGAACCTGCAGGACTCGGGGCTCTGCTCACCTGGAGCTGGGGGGGCTGCGCTGTATCAGCTGAAATCTGGGGGGCAGCGGGGGGGGGTGTGGGACGAGCAGCTGTCTGAGGACATTCAGGGTGAATTACGAGCAAGCTGTGTTTCCACTGGCAGGCCTGCCTTGTCAGAGTGCACACAGAGTTAATCTCCTGGCTGGTATCTGCCTGCAGAGAGTTGATTGTTTTCCCCTTTGCAGCCATCAATGGACTGATGTTTGGTAACTTGCCTGGGCTGAATGTGTGTGAAGGAGACAACGTGTCCTGGCACCTTCTGGGCTTGGGCAGCGAAGCAGATGTGCACGGAGCTGTGTTTCAGGGAAACACCCTGCAGATTAACGGGATGCGGAGGGATTCCACCAATCTGTTCCCCCACACGTTTGCTACCGCCTTCATGCAACCTGATAACAGCGGTAAGTGCCTGCACATGTGACTTGGCAGCAGAAGTCCCTGTTGCAGTATTTGCTCCTGTGGCTGGTTCTTTAGCACAGTGTAAACCCTTACAGCGCGAGCTGTGCTTTACGTCCTGTTTGGTCCCATTTATGAGGCCACAGGTCCTGTATTTGCATCCAATTCTGGAGAAGAATAGGAGATAGAGGATCTTGTCCCATATCGTCCCAGACTGATTCTCTAGGCTGCCACTTCCCATGAAGTATCTGTAGTAACAGCCCCGGTGGATGTTGCTGCCTGTGACACATACTAACATGTCTTTCAGAATAACGTAGCAGACAGTTGCCAGTGCTTATCTCCCCTGTCTATGGCTTGGGGAGATTCAGGTTTATGACAAACCCCAGCCTTCCCAGTTCATGGAACAGGCACATCACACCCTGTCTCACTCGCACAATGGGATGGCCTCAGCTGCCAGCTGTCTCCTCCTCTTTGGTGTTCACAGGCTGAATCTTCTGGTGTCTCAGCAGTGGTAGCGTGGTTACATCACTTTCTTGGTTTCTTCACGTCTAATAAGCTGGTTATTGCCTAAGAAAGCCTCCTGAGACAATTTTTGTGTAGGACGTTGTTGTGTCATTCCTGCTTGCTTTCTTTAACAATCCCTTTTAATCCCAGCCTGTAGCAACCAAGCTCCCTAAACAAACACACAGATACTGATGTCAGCCACGTCATAAGCTCTGTGTGGGAAGCAGCTGTTTCCTGGGATCTCTAAAAGCTGATTTCCTTGTTTGTGCTGCCTCCCTCAGGGGTTTTTGAGATCTACTGCCAGACCAGCAATCACTACCAGGCTGGGATGAGGGAACGCTACTCCGTTTCCAAGTGTGGAAGAAGGGATCCTGCTCCGGCGCCTCAGTACAAAGGGGTGCGGACGTACTACGTCGTGGCCGAGGAGGTGGAGTGGGACTACGCGCCTGACCGGAGCTGGGAGAGGGAACGGCACAACGGTTCCGTGGAGAGGTAGAGCCCTCGTGCTGGGGAAGCCTCTGGCACGGTTCTCAGCAGACCTTGGTGGAGCCCGTTCAGGTGTCTCGGCCACCCTGTGCCACTGCTGGTGATGCTGCCGACGGAGAGCAGCCCCCAGCTCCCCCTTTGCAGCCAAAGCACCCAGTGAACCCCCCACAGGGTAGCTGTTCGTTCCTCCTGAGCTTTCAGGTATCTCAGCACTCCTTCTGCATTTCTCAGCTACGCCAGTGTATTTTTGAGCAATGAGAACGGACTGCTTGGCTCCAGGTACAAGAAAGCAGTTTACAGGGAATACACCGACGGGACTTTCCAGACCCTCAAGGCCAGGACAAACAGTGACGAACACCTTGGGATCCTAGGTAAGGATACGAGCCGAGGGTGCGTCAGCCACTCACCCATCGACCTCAGTGGCTACGGGCTGTAATCCGGAGGCCTCCTAGATATGTAGGCATCTGCTGTGCTTGCAAGCGAGGAGAAGTTCAGACTGTCGCCCATGTCTGCCAGCTTTGGGGACAGCAATTCTCATGCCCGCTTTCGCACAAACTTCCTTTCCTGTCTCGGGCAAAGCGTTTTCACACTGGCATTTCTCTGGCTGTAGAACAGAAATAAGTGCTGACTGCTGGAGACCAGGCTGAGAGATGCGGGTGAAAATCTGTAGCTGTGAGAAACGCTTTTGGGGCAAAATGGGCAGGCCCTGGGAGGTGGAGGCGCCGACTGCAGTGACCATGGACATCTTTGGGGACTCGGGACTCTGGTGCCAGAGCAGCAAGGCTGAGGCACTATGTGCCATTCCAGATAGGCTGCAGCTCTTCATTGTTGCACTGTCAGGCCAAATGGAATATTATCATATCTTTTAAAGACAGCAGCAAGGTGTGATCAAGCTGGTGTGAAATTTAGCATAGCAGTATTCGGAAATCAAGCCTTACTTGTACTGGGCACGGTTAAAATGTGTAACCACCTTCGTTGTCTAACTCAGTACTCGAATTGGGACTGACCTCCATTTCTTTTTTTGGGAGGTAGGGATAAGGTAGAGAAGAGGAGGGGAGTGTCATAAATATTGTAGGGGAACATCTCTGGGGAGAAGATGATGGGAGAGAGGAGGGAATATCCTCAGCGGATACGTTGGCAGTTTTTGCTGGTCTCAGAGCATGTTCTTCCTATCTCAAGGTCCTTTCCTGTGGGCGGAAGTGGGCGATATTCTCAACATCGTGTTTAAGAACAACGCCAGCCGGCCCTACTCCATCCACGCGCACGGGGTGCTGGAGAGGGAGACGGGCCAGGTGCCAGCAGCAAACCCCGGTGAGTCACTGCTCCCCAGCCCTGTTCCCGTGTGGGCTTACAGAGCTAATTCAGGCTTTAGCTAGACTGGGTTCCTTAAGCGTGCTTAGATGTACAGGTTTTCTTCTGGTAGAGAGCTGGAGCTAAACAGTCACAGGTCTTTCAGGTTCACCATGGGTTTAGAGATACAATTTGTGTTGGAATGGCAGCCTGGGCTGTTCATATTCTGCTCTGGCTTCCAGAATAACTGTAGCACAAACTTTTCCATGTGCAGCCTCATCCCTGGATCCCCCAGGTCTGTCTGTAGGAAGGAGAAAGGTGATGGCAGCTCCTCACAGCTCAGGTGGCCCTGTCCTCCTTTGGGATCTGTACTGATGTGCACAATAGTAGGAAAATAGCATGAAATAGGAGAAATGCACCATCGCTTGCCTGGACATTGAATGATACCAGATAATTTATGTGTGTTCTGTGACCTGTGGGAGAGGAGCTTCCATCCTGCCTTTCAGTTCTTGGGAAGGAAGGTGCAACGTCTGACAAAACCAGAACTGAGTTTCCGCTTTGGAGACGGGATCCCCTTTCTTCGTTTTGCTTTGTGTGCTGCTCAGCAAACTGTGGGTGTATCGCACTGGTGTTAATGGTGCTTCTCCGACACTCAGGTGACATTTTGACGTACCGATGGGAAGTTCCCGAGAGATCTGGTCCAGGGCCAAATGATTCAGCCTGTGTTCCTTGGATCTACTACTCCACAGTGGACCCAGTGAAGGTAAAATAGAAGCTAGAACCAGAAAAGCCCAGTCAGACCAATTTTTCACACCCTTTAGAAAACAATGGGAGCTGGATACAATTTGGAGATTGGCCCAGCTGAGAGGTAGAAGAACCACCTGGTGACATGTCCAGTGTTCTCCTGGGAGAGGAAATCCTGCCAATTTATCTTGATGTTTGTCTGTATTTTTTCCTAGCACAAATCTTCATAAAACAATTCCACTGTCTCCCTGACACTAACCTTCCTTCAGCTATTTGCAGCATGTGAGAACGTCTCCCCGTCAGTCCTGGTTTCTGTTGGTGAGCGCCATAGAGTTAATCTGGAAAGGTGGAAATCATTCAGAATTAGGCCTCATGGATAAAGGAGGAAGATTTGAGTGTTGCCAGGATCAGTTGTCATAGCACTGGTACACAAGGAAACAACTTCAAGGATCCTGCAATAAACCATCACATTCATCCCCGAGATCGTTGCCTTTGATCTCATGTTGCAGATGTTTTTGCAGCCAGAGAGTGGGGAATATTTTGAAACCATTCGTATTTATGACTTTCAGATTTGGATTCAAAAGAGCCTCTATAGTCTCTGCTCTTGTGCTTGGGTAGCTAATTTTCACCAGTGAGAGTACTTAGGCATTAGCACCGTTTGTTTTAAGTGTGGTGATGTGGGGAACAGAAACTGTGGTTGCTGAAAGGCAAAGAACTGCATACAAAAGGGATGGTGAGGAGATTCTTGCCTCAGAGGTTTTCTCCTTCGTTCTGATTAGGATGTGTACAGCGGGCTGATCGGACCCCTCAAGATCTGCCGGAGAGGGGCCCTGCGGGCTGATGGGCTCAGGCAGGACGTGGAGAGGGAGTTTGCTCTGCTGTTCCTGGTGTTTGATGAAAATCAGTCCTGGTACTTGGAGGAGAATGTGGAACGTTACGCTAAGGGAAATCACAAGGAGATCAACCTGCTGGATGACAAATTTGTGGAAAGCAACAAAATGCACGGTAATGCCCATTAAGGCACCTGAGCACCCCTCGCTTTCTACACAAAGCTGATGTTGACTCTGTGACCTCTGTGGGTGGTCAGGCACCTGACCCCAAGAGCCTGACTCCTGCGGAATGTCCTCGAGCCACCCTGACCCCGGGACTCTGACTCCTGGGGAATGTCCTCATCCTCTTCCCTTGTCAGTGGCACAGATGGAATTCGACTGCCTGTTGTCAATATTGCTGCATATATATGGCACAAATCTTTGGTGGACACAGAATGACAGGGTTGCCAGTTGGTAGGATTTACCTAGTTTTGTTGTTCAGCAAGGAAATTGTTCAGAGATTTGTGTGTATATAGATATAGACATATTTCCCTATCACTGGGCTAAGGAGGCCATTTTAATGCATCTTGACTTGTAGAAGCGACCATCTCTGCTGACTGACTGCAGGTTTTCAGCAAGAGGTAGTTTTTGAGATTTGTTCGAGCTGAGCTACAGTATGGCCTTGGGTGCAAGTCACTTCTTACTGGTTAACAGAGTGGATAAGTAGTTGAGCTGGAGAGAGCCAAACTTTTGGGGGACTGTCACGTGAAGACAGTAACTGCTGGTGCCCTGGTTGCTGAATGAGCTTTGCAGCATCCAACTTGTCCCGCATGTTTTTCCTGAGGTGGTTCAGCAACTTTAACGTTTCACTAACAGCCTTTTCTGCTCTCTGCATGTTATTTACTGCACAGCGATCAACGGGAGGCTCTATGCCAACCTGCCTGGGCTGACCGTGTTCCAGGGTGAGCGAGTGAATTGGTACCTGCTGGGAATGGGTCAGGGGATTGATGTCCACACAGTCCATTTTCATGCCGAGACCTTCATATACAAGGTAAGACTGTCCTGCTAAAGCAGAGAGTGACCACAGATATAATCACTTTTGTCTGAATTCTTTCAACTTTAACTTTCTGAATGACTTCACAGCAGCGTCACCCATCTAGGAAAGGGATGGGATTTTACACATCCAGATCTGACTCGCTGAGCCTGTGCATTTGCTCTGTCTAGTTTAACCCTTTTTAGGATTAGGCATTACCAGTGTTTGTTTTCCCAGCCGCAGGCCTGGAGCTGCTCTCTGAAATCTTTTTTTGAGCTTTTACAAACTGTAGTAGTACTGAAGTCATCTCCAGTGACACTGACAGAATTTTTTGTCTGAAAAGAAGCAGAGAGCGCTGCCCACTAACATTCTCCTTTCTCTTTGACAGAACGGCAAAAGCTACCGAGCAGATGTTGTGGATCTGTTCCCTGGGACCTTTGAGATGGTGGAGATGCTGGTTGGGAACCCTGGGACGTGGTTGCTCCACTGCCACGTGTCTGACCACATCCACGCTGGGATGGAGACGCTTTTCACTGTCCTGCCCAGACCAGGTAGGGACCTGTCACTGATTGTGACCGTAAACATCTGACAGTGCTGTCTACTACTGCTGCGAAATTCTGAGTGTTTGCATCACACTTACAGCTCCTTTACATACCATAAACAGCCAGGTAACTGAGCAGTTAACAGTACTTAAGTACTGTTCATTTAAGATGTTCCCTTTGAACATGGTAATACCTGCAGCTGGAATTACTAACAAATTGATTTCTGGGGTTTATATTGCCTACATAATTATTATTATGAGTTTTATTTTAGCTTGTGTATGAGAAGCAATGTTCAGCCATCAGCTAGTAATTATTCTTATTAAGAACATTGCCCATGCTCTAAATGCACATCTAAGGCTTCTCGTTTCACCAGGAAACGCTGGAAGGTGCTCAGAGGTGAGGGACACTGTGTATGGGGTCTGGCTGCAGTGGAGTTAATGTTCCTCATAGCAGCCCGACCGGTGCTGTGGTTTAGGTTTGTTACCGAAACAGAGCTGAGAACACACCCGTGGTTTGTCTGGCGCTGGGCAGTGCTTGCACCCTTCAGGGTCTGTGTCTCTGTTGGTAGTTGTATTTTTCCAGAGTAGCTGTTGCTGGGCACCTTTCTGCTGGTGGCCAGTGCTTTTGCCTCACTTGGGCTTTTTTTGGTCCTTCACTTATTGAATTGTGTCTATCTCAACCCACGAGGGCAAAAGAAGGAAAAAAAACCCTTCCGATTCCCTTCCCAGTCCTGCTGGGGCACGAGCAGGTGGTGCCAGCCGCGGTCAGACCCCACGTGCTCAGAGGCTTTGTGCTGCTCTTTCAAAGGGTGTAGAGGGTTGTGCAGCAGCAGGTCTGCTTTTGAAGCAGGTAATACAGAAACACTCCTGGTGTGATGCAAGGAGGGAAATCACTGACAGGAGAAAAGAAAACCTGCAATCCCTGGAGAGCTGTGCTGGGATCCGATCCCATCCAAATGTCGTGTTCTGGACTTGCTACCTCCAGCCCAGCACTTTCTCACCCTCTTTTTGTTTCTTTTCAGAGCCAGTGCTTGCAGTGGTGAACTCCAGCACAGGTACGGTGTGTGCACCGCGAGGCGCTGTCTGTGGAGTGGGGAAGGGACATCTCTGGTCAGCACGGAGTTTGGGTCCGGACGAGCGGGAGTGGCGCGGGCACCGCTCGCTGCTGTTGGGCTGGGCAGCGGTTGCTCTGCAGCTGCCAGGGGGTGACGGGGGGGTTTCCAGGTTGGCTGGTTTATGTGTCCTCCACGTCTGCTCTGATGGTTAAAAACACAGAGGCTGGGCTTGTTAGGCTTGTTGGACCTTGTTAGGTGAAAAGGTTTTGTGGCCTCACGTCCTGTTGTACTGGCTTTGTGTGGGTTCATCTTCGGAGGAGTGTGCACGCTGAGAAACTGGCAGAGGTTCAAAGAGTTTTAAAGGAGGGTGCTGGAAAGGAGATTAGTTTTCTTATCCCTTTCAATCAAAACCCAAAAAGGGGCACCTAAGATTAGTTGTCCTCCCTTATTGGACTGTCAGGGACTGTGGTTTAGGGACCGAGTCAGCATGTAAACAGGCACATCTGTTCTGTTCTTCCACAGGAAAAGAGCCTGAGCACATATCCCGGGCCTTTCAGGTATTTTAAAGAACAGATGTGAGAAGACATTTAGTTGAGCAGCACGAGGGAGAAGGGAAGTAGTAGATAAGATCCCTTTGAAATTTTCTGGGAAAAATCCGAATAGTTTATGGTGATGATTTATTTCCTGGATTTTTTTTCATCTTTCTCCACAACTCAATTTTTCAGCTGCTGTGAATGAATCCAGCTGGGCTGATTTAAGAGCAGCTGAAAATGCAGCCATTGACCTACAACTCTTCAGTCTTTCTCTACTGATAATTCAGTCATTTCCTTCCCAACAATGTTTCCCTCACTCAAAGTGTGTGTAAAGAAGAGGAGTAGGAAATGCGTCAGAGCAGTAGTGACAATATTAAATAATTCAGTTTTGTACCGTGCTCGGCCCTCAGCCTGTGTGTCTCACCAGGCAAGACCCGTGATGTACAGTTGTTACCTGTGCAAACAGCCCCTTTTCTCAGGAGGCTGCTGCCTCTGCCTGGAGGCACGAGAGCTCGGGAGGGTCTCGGGGGCTCCCCACAGCAGGACCGAGCGGGGTCCCCTGGAAGGGGCTCAGGACAGCAGCCACGTGCTTGGCTTGGGGCAGGGGACACACAGCAGCCCCGCTCTGGACACATGTTCTCTCCATAGCCCAGCCACTGAGTCCCCAGCAGCCTCAGGTCACCTCCCTCGTTAGTGGGAACAGCGATGATTAGCTGGCTGGGCTGAACAGCGGTGAGACGTGCTGAGGTTCTTCGGCAGAGTGGATTAGGGAAAGAACTGCTCATTCTCGAATTCCTGTGCGGCCTCGGGGATGGGGGTCTGTTGGGTGGACGGCAGCTGGACCGCCTTTGACTTGTTTTGGGTCTTTCGTCTTTCTTTTGCTCTCTTTTTGTATTTCTCAGAACCTTTTAGTTGTGGTATTTCTGTCTCACATTGGAACTGTATTTTTGTTTGTGTCTCAGAGTTGCCACCTGAGGATACAGATGACTCCCAGAAGATCAGGCTGTTTGGATCCAAGTTGGCTCAAGGGCAGGTAGAGGCCACAATCATCACTCTGGCCATCGCAGGCCTGGTGCTGTTCCTGGTCGCCTGCTTCCTGCTGGGAGTGGTCGTCTATCTCGAGAGACAAAAGAGGCTGAGACGCAATCGAAGGTCCATCCTGGACGATGGATTCAAATTGATGTCTAAAAAGAACTCGGCGCTGTAAAAGCCACGTACAAACTTCGGGCTGTGTGCTTGGGGTGAGGCTGGATCATTGCCCACAGCAAAGATTTTGGGGCATCATTTGAGTCATACACTGTACTTCTAGAAGCTGAGGAGGGAAAGCTGGAGCCCTGACCTCTTCATATGTCCTCCTCAGCACTCCATAAAGAAAAGGCCTGTCCAGGAGAGATCTGAGGACCCTTTGAACTGACTGAAGACAAGTAACAAGAGTAAAAGTGTCTTTTAGAATACTGTTCTTCCCTGAGAAAGAGTGGAGACGTTTCCCATATTTTCTTCTCTCCAGAACAACTCCAGTTGGCCCTTCTCAGTAGACAAGCTTAGGCCAAATTCGTGTCTTGCTCCATTGCCAGAGCTGAGCTGGGAATTATCTCGCAAAGAACTGTGAGCCTTTAAATAATTAGTCTGAAGAGGGGAAGATAATTTTTTCATTTTTGTGAATCAATTAAGAATACAGGAGAGAAAATGTTAATTTAGATTTGGATTGCTGTTTTTCGATGAGTAATTGGACAGATGGACATTCAGGGTGGTGCATGTCCCGGTGCGCTGGAGCTCCATCAGGGCCCATGACAAGAGCTGTGCCTCGCCATCAGCCTTGCCGTGGCACATCCTCCTGCTCCCGGCACCCGGGCCACGTGCTTGGGCACCAGGATCCCACGGCCTGTGCGGGAGCAGCAGCTTCTCCCAGCGCTGCAGAGCGTCCTGTGACCCTGCATGGCGGTTCTGCCGGGCCGGGCGCCAGGGCTGTGCTGCAGCAGCTCCTCGTGCAGCAGGGACAGGGAAGCTGGGCTGTTCTGTGGTGTGGTTTTGCTCTCTTGCTTTCAAATATATTTTATTGACATTATCTCCACAGTTGAGCTGTTGCTGCGTCGCTGCTGTGAGCTGAGCCCAAGGCTCAGGCCTGTGTGAGCTGGAGTTATGACTGGGACAGAAAGTCAGGGAGTGCAAAGGCCGTTCTGTCCAGGCGAATGTGGCAACAGTGCAGAAGGAGAAAGCCGAAGTGCCGGTGGAATTCAGCAGCGTGGAGTAGATCAGCTGCAGCGGGTGGAGCTGCTCGGGTGGCCATGCTGGTGGCCACAGCTGCCTGCCAGCAGCTGGGCCGCGCTGTGGGCTGCAGCCCATGTCCCACCCCGCAGGCTGGTAACCACCCCGCAGCTCAGTAGCCCACTCCACAGGCTGGTAGCCACCCTGCTGTGGCAGCTGTGCCCACACAGCCACATGGCATCGCCCTGCATGTCAGGTACCAAGTGGGTCCCTATAAAACATCTGTGTCTTCCTGACTCACCCACCGAATCTCCATTATCTAAATGGATGCAGGTTGGTGTTTACATATTTCTGTCCCTGGTTTTAAATAGGGAAGGGTGTAGAAGAAATCCATTCTGGGTGGCTTTCAGAGGCAATTAAAGCAGAGTCAGCTAAATGGCTGTAATCACAAGTGACTGCTGCAGGCTATTTAGGTATAACAGCACCATTTTATTCAGAACAATAGTTATAACGTACTTAATCATGCTCAATTCATATAGGGTCATGCATATTTCCAGCTGCCCTTTCCTTTGGCAGTGGGGACAAAGCTCATTAATTTCCTTTCATTACACTTCATTAAACCTGGTGAGGAGCTGGAGGGCTGATGAATGCTCTGAACATGGGTGCTCTTTGCTTATTGTCAACTCTGGTTCAGCTGCTGTTGCAAACTAGAGGTTTACAAGCCCCTCAGTCCTGGGTGATTTTTAGAAGCCCTGTTATCAGAAGTAAGAACTGGGCAGGAAACGCTTTTTGTCTGCAATCCTAGTGTTACCCTTCCTAGGCCCAATTATGTGTGGTAAACTTTTCAGGAGCTCACCTATTTAAAGCCACCCAAACTCTTCCAGGCTGTCCCAGGAGGCTGCAGAGCTGTTGCTCATTTCTGTGGCAGCAGCTGGAGGTTTGCAGCAGGGCTGAGATGAAAATCCCTTTGTTAGCACCGTCGCCTTGCTCAGCAATGGGCACAACCACCACTTCACCTCTTTGCAGGCAGCAGTCACGTCCCTGCTCCACGGCCGGGCAGCCTTCAGCTGACGTTCCTCTGTACTCCCACTCCTGCTGTGAATGTGAGACGTGTGAGTCAAAGCAGGGCTGTGCAGATGGGACTACGAAGGTTGTCTTGATTTTTTTTTTTTTTTTTTTTTTTTTTTTNCAAAAGTTAATGTCAAATTAACCTGAGGCACACCATAAAAAAGGCTAGCACTGGTAATTGTCAGTGAAAGGATTGGAATGTCTTTGAGGTGTAATTCAGTCTTTGGTTCAGAATTAAATGTGTGGCTTAACATGCAGCTTGCTTTATGACATATAATCACCATGTGGACTGTTTACAGTGGTTATAATTTAGTTGGCATAGCAAATTATGGGAGTGGTTGTAGGTCTGGAGCTCTGTGCATATACACTGACCGGGGAAAGGAATTCAAGCGCAGTAGCTGCCAAAACAAAGGGATCTGCAAGATCAGAGGATGGATCTGAGCAGAAGTAAAAGCCTCCAGCTTATTCCCATGTGGAATACAGGAGCGAGGCAGGACAGGTACACAAGGTACCAAACCTGCCAAAGCCTTAGTCTCAGAAACGATTGCCAGAATAGCCTGTGACTAAATTAGTGTGAGAACAGCAGGACTGGGCATGTGACTGGTGAAACAGCTATTACTGGAAATTAGCATTTATGGTGTTAAAATTCAAAGACAGCCTGTCTTGGAAATCAATTTCTTTGTTAATTTGCTCCTATTTTGGAGAAAGTAGATCTATACTCAGCAGGTGTTCTTTGTAAACCTCACATCCTTTGGTGTTCTTGAGAGACGGGTCTCATTCTGCATTCCTAAACCTCCCTTTGTGAGAAAGGAACGGGCAGGAGACGAAGCTGGGGGTGCCCAGGGAGGGAGCGTGTCCCTGCCCGCCCGTGGGCTCCCTGTGCTGGGGCTGTGACCCAGACGTGCGGCCCTCGGGGAGGGGCTCAGCCTTTGGGGAGGGGGTTCCCGCTCCACCTGCCAGTGCAAAAACCAGAAAGTTCCTAAGCCGAACACACTGTGGCAGAGGCCCATGCTGTGAGCCCCTCCTGCAGCCTCTCTGCGGGTTTGGTGTTCTACAGATCTATGCTCTCGCCGTGTTTTGTGGTTTACAGGTCTCTGCTCTCACCACGTTTGGTGTTTTACAGGTCTCTGCTCTCGCCGTGGCTGGGGACAGTGTCCGGGGGATTCACAGTTAGGTGTGGGTGGGCTTTTAAAACCCAACCTGTTGAACAGGACTGAGCATAAGGATTGCCACTAGTCCAATTTACAGGCTCTCAATTTGTTAAACATTGAAAAACCTCAAACTGTTACAGCAACGTGGGCTTTAATACAGGTGGCTTGTTAGCTGGATTACATTTAACTGGGAGCACAACCGTGCTCCAGCTCGTCTGGAGGAGCTCATTAGCGATGCATTAAGCTGAAATATTCTTCAACCTTCTTTCATCAGCACTTTGTGAATACACAATTCAGTAGGTTATCCCAGAAAACTTCCTTTCTGCTTCGTTTTCTGTGCAAAATAAATCGTTCTTGGAGAGACAGCTGTTATTTCATTTAACCTGTACTTTGGCCAACATGTTCAGCATCACATCTATAAATCCATGGGCTATGGATGCCTATGGACACATGCATGTTTTTGCACTGGCCTAAAGGGTTGTGTGGCAGGCAGGGGGGTCCTCGCGGTCCTGTGGCCGCGGGGAAGGTCCCGTCCTGCAGCAGCTCTGGTGCTCGTGCACGGCTGAGCAGCCGCGGCATCTCCCATCTCTCAAGGCGTGTCGTGCTTTTCAGTTGTACTCTCTTTTTGTTTTACAGGAAAAAGCCAACGTGCATTTCCTGACTGAAGGGTTTTGCTTCAGTAAAGCCAAATCAGGCATTCCAGCTCTGATTTCTAAAAACCTGGGAGAGATTTAGTTCACAGTTTTGACATATCTTTCAAAAGGTGTTCACAATGGAAAATGGAAATTATCCTGTCTGTTTACAAAGACATTTTGATGCCACTGAAATGTTTCATTTGATTTTTACAAGATACGACCAAAACAGAAACTACAAAAAAAAAAAGATAAATTCTTGACAGAAGTTCTTCCCACTCTCTTATTTTTCATATTTCAGGAGATTTACCCAATCCCTCCTTCCATCTGAAACTTAGAGATTAAGCGTATCTATTATAAACAATGCTAGCCACCTACATAAACTGCCAGGCAGGAGAAATACAGTTGTCTGTTTCCATACCTGACAATTACTTAAGGAACCTGACTTGCTCAAGGTTGGAGAGGCAGTAAACCAGTGAGGCTGGGACTGGAGCCTACAGGCACTTGATTTGGAGTTTGTCCCTTCCTGCAGCACTGGCACAAACCCCGGGCAGCCTCTGAAGTGAAGCTGTCACCCAAACGCGTGGCTGCCCTGTCCCTCCCGGTCCTGCAGACGTGGCCTCAGCCCCGCATCAGAGCAGCTCGTGGCTCTGGTTTTCTCTCTGCAGCCTTTAGCCATCTTCAGCTACGAGATGTTTCGTGCACGAGGCTGGAGGAACCAGCCCCACGTGCGATGAGCCGCCGAGTGCTGTCACTGTGACTCCGTGAATTCTGTCCGAAAGAGCCGCTTTCTGCCTGCAGGACCGGCTCCTCGAACAGCTCTGAAACCACTGCTGAGAGCGATTCTCTTGCATGGCTAAAAAGGAGACAATTTCTTGCCTCTTGATGACTAAGCTCTCGGACCTGATCTAGCCATCATTTAAACTGAAAGTTTTAAATGAGTTGGGATTGATGGAGCCCTGGGTTCAGTCACTCATTCATTTTTTATCTCTGTCCCACAATACAGTGTGGAAAATCAGGCGTTTTTCTCACATGTTTCTCCCTGCTTTGCAAACACAGTGAGGGTTCATCAGCTTGCCTGGAAGCTGCATGTACTTATTCTGCACTTGCTTTCGGATTACTTGCACTGCATGCAGAAACCAGCATCATTTATAAACACTCAGACAAGCTGGGAACCTGCAGTTTGTTCTCAGCCGTTTCAGCCCACGGGTGACTCTGCAAATGAGCACGTCAAAAATAATCCTTTTGCTTAGAGCTGTGTAACAACTGATAGCTACGAGCTTCCCTGGCTGGTAAGAAATCTTTAGAAGTTGAAACAGCGCTGGGCTGTGAGGGTCCCCGCAGGCTCAGCCCAGGCCACTGCCGGGCGCTGCGTCGCTGTGTAATTGGGCTGATTGCAAAGCTCTCGTTCTAATGAGCACCGCACAGACTCCAGGGTCTGGCAGTGGCTGAGACTTCGTGCTGCTTGACAGTAAGACTGCTATGTACAAAGTGCCTGCTACCTAAAAGGTAACCATGGAGTTGGAATTACATGAAAAACAATCCTAATGCTGAAGCTGAAGACTACCCAGACACAACGTGCCCCAAACAGCTGTGGGCTCCCCACGGGAGACCCTGTGCTGACCTGCGCCGTTCCCGCTGGCCATGTGCTGAGCTACCAGGTGCAAGTACCCCAAACTTCTAACAAGCCGTGTGTGCAGACAGCCAGGGATTCCACTTCCAAACGTGAAGACTCCAGCAAGGGATGGGAGCCCAGCGGTGGCTCGGGAAGGATGTTCCCGCTGCCGCCGTGGGGTTTGACCCACGCCTGAGGGGCCTCCTGGGTCTGGCAGGGTGGGTTCCTTACACGTATTCTGAGAAGATTGCTGCTACCTAGGTAAGGTCATGTTTTGAGAGAGAACAGCATACGGAGTTTTGCAGCTGCTCAAGACACACCATCAGTTTACAAATGAGTGGTTTGTTTCTAGTTATCAAGGAACAGGGTAAAATTTAGCATCACATTAACTGAAGTATTGGGGAATGTGCTCTAGAAAAACTGTTTTATCCCATTTCTGGGCTCCAGGCAGAGATAAGGGAGACTGCTGAATTTCCTGCCTTGTGTTTCGTGCAGCACAGAGTGAAACCCACGCTCTGATTCCCCATGTCATGATGGATAGCAGTATCTTGACAAAGAGCACTCGAGAAGCAAAAACACAGCTTAGATGAGATGTAAACCTTATGACATCTCTCACAGCCTCACAGACTGCTGGTTTACCTCTTTCCTACATGTATTTTCTGTCTTCTCTAGTATTTAAATAAAAATCGGGGCAGGCAGAGATGTCTCATACAGGCAAGTGCAGGATATTTGACACAATCGTGTGTTGGTGAGTTGGCAGCTGAGCTGCAGGAAGGCAGGGTTGGAGGGAAAGATCCCCACGCCAGAAGAGCTTGGAGAGTATTCATTTGTTGTATACAAGGAAGTGTTTCTCCTTTCTAGCGTGCTTTAGAGAGCAGAGGAACCGTTAACGTCCACGCCAGCTCGGGGTTTCTGCAGCGTCCCCTCCACGCGGTCCCGCAGCCCCAGGCCCGAGCGCTGCCCCTTGTGACAGACGTCCCCGGAAACCCCCAGAGCTGAGAACATCCGAGCTGGAGCCGCAAGGAGAAATCCGCACCATTCTCCGAGCACTGCCGAATAAAAGCCCTCACTTTCTAGACTGGTCAGCTTTCTTTTAACACAGCTTTTGTTTCATAAGTATGTAAATGTCATAACCAGTATTTCACTCAAGCAGCCAGAAGGGAAAAGCAGATTGCAGCTCACCCCAGACATTCAGCTGGAGAGCATAACACTCAAAGTCATCGCTAGCCCTTCCAGTGGTGCTTGGGGACAGCCGCCCATCTGTCACAGAGGACTCTGGTCCGTGTCACAGCTGTGCCAGGCAAAGCCCCCCGACCAGAGCAGCCACCGCGCTCTGGCACAGCCCCAGACACAGACCCCTAAGGATCCTCGCTCCCCACTGCCCCAGAGCCACCGTCTGCCGTTCCAGAGCGTTCCCCTCCTTTGTGTCACTCTGCCCGTGGTGGCAGGTCACCTCAGCCCTGGGTGACCCTCTCTGGCCCTCCCCAGCACGCTGTCACAACACCTGGTTTGTGCTGGTGTTCCTCACTAGCGCCGCGGGACGTGGTTTTCATCGCTGCCAGAGCACCGAGCTCAGACACCAGCGCACCTCCCAAGCCCTGCGGTTCAGCTCCGGGAGGCCGGCTGCATAGAAAACAGAGAAAAAAATCATTATTGCCTGAGGTGCTAATTAGTAACAGACTGGCCAAAATGGAGACTGGAAATTCAGGGCTGGCGTTGTCTTCACTTGACATGCTTTTTCTATAGAAAAAAGGCGCTAAAACAAATTAAAAAATCCTTAACCAAATGCTTATACAAAAATACTTTATTTGATTTTTTTTTTTCACACACATAGAGATCTTTTCAATGTTCTTGAATATTTGGCCAGCTGCTTATGATTATTGCTGCTCTCCCGGCCAGCAACGCTGGCTGCTCAGCGCTGGCGCTGCCCGGTGCGTGCCGAGGCGCAGCCGCGGCTCCCAGCTGGAAAGGCATCCCTTGTTTGCAGGGCTCGTTTTGCCTCAGGTTGACTCACAGCACATGTTCCAATATGACTCAGAAAGAGCCGATATTTAATTATAGAGACATTCTGTACTAGCATCTGAGGTTCAGCAACTTAAGAAGCTGTTGCTGATAATAACAACAACTTTGTACTAATAGCCACTTCCACTCAAGACTCTCAAGGCTGTTTCAGCATTATCCTGTTAAGTTGGCTGAAGAGCTTTGAAAAACTGCCAGGGGCAAAACCCTCTGCCCAGCCTGGGAGAAGTCTGGATGTAACCCAGGGCTACTTTGCTTCAGATTGTCTATAATTAAAAATTCATAATACCTTCTGGAGGTAAGATTTATGTGCAAATCAGATACGCCCTGGTGGCCAGCTGCGTTGAACGGTTTTTGGCCAGCGTTAGAGGGGCTGTTGTTTTGAGCATACGAAATGAGACATCCTGTTCCAAACCAGATTTTTATTTTTGGTGTTTCAAAGGAGCTAAATTCTGGAAAATTTTAGGAAGACACAGATTATAAGAATGCCATTCATTTCTAAGAGATCAGGATTAGAGCTAAAGGCAGGAATAACATTTCTCACCTCTAAGTTCCTTTTGTGACATTAGGTGCATCTCTGTATTTTGGCTTAGTCTTTGGTCAGCACTTTCCAAGCTGCTGCGGTACCATTTAAAGTAGACTTGTGCTTCCACAGACCGTGCTCAGCTCAGCTGGGCTGGGGGAAGCGGCACAGGACAGCAGGTGCCTAAATCACCTTCCTGCAGCGCCCCTGCTCCTCCTGGGTGCAGCGGATCCCCGGAGCCCCCAGGCCCGACACCGGCTGTGCCGGAGCCCCGGAGCCCAGCCCGGCCCACGAGCCGCTCCAAGGCCGAGGGCAGAGCCCGTGCTTTGCAAAACCCAACTCTTGCCACCAGGACTGCCACTTACCCATTGGCGGTGCAGCCACAGCTGTTCCTGGCCTAGGACATTAAGCAGAGTCCCAGGTGCTTGCTTTGTGGAGATGAATAATTAACTGGCAATTTATAAAAGAAGCCTTGCTTGATAGCAAGCAGTTCTTCAAGTGCTGAGGCTGCAGGAGAGTTCTTTTGGGGTAAAATCCCATGGTTCCTGCCTGCTTGCAAACAAATTCTTCTCTTCCGTGAGCCTGAAGAGCCCTGGCGTGCGGGAGCTCCTCTGGGAGGTGAGTGGCTGGTGACCTGGGCCAGCTCTGCCCTCGCTCCCCTCGAGCACCAGCTCCAAAGTCACTGCAGACCTGCAAAGTTAAGCTGTAAGGAGTCAAATCAAGTAACTAAGAAGTGAATGGGAGGAACATCTCCAACTTAGATTATTTGACTCCCCAAAATCCCCTCCAGCCCCCACTGGCTTCAGGACAGCTGCAATTGCTCATGATCTGTTGATAAGCAAGGGAAATATAAACCCGAAAAAACTGTGTTGGTCTGATGCCTGAGTCTGTCCAACCTGAAGAGAAGTTGTTAATTAGCGTAACCAGCAGTACAAAGGAAAAATGTGGGATGCTGTAGTCTGTATTGGAAACCTCCCACACAGGAGCTCTCCCATAGATTTTTGTATTTCTTTTCAAATTCTGACTGTTAGGAAAGAGGTAATAGAATCTCAAAGTTCTTTTTTTTTTCTTTCCTCTTCTGCAGTTCCCTCCTTTCAAGCATTTCTTCCAAGCTGAGAGCCTCATAAATTCCTAGATGCAATTGTAGTTTTTGTAGGAAATTGGTTATGATGATGACTGGACCCCAGTGGCATCATTCCTGTTTGAAATTCATCAGTATTAAAGAAATGAATGACGCTACCTTAAAAAATGCTTTCTGGAGGCATATGAGATCTTGTCAGACTGCATTCTAAAGCAAAACCTTTAGAATAGTTTGAGTCAGTCTCTCTTTTCTTTCCCTAACACACGCTTCCCTGCACCAAAGGGCTGCTCTTTCGGTGACTCAACCCTTAGTCTTTTACACAGCCCAATAAAGGAAAAGAATGGCTTCATCTTTTAGAAGATTTTTGACTTTATTATTACATTAGTTACTTCCAGGACAGTGAGCAGTTCAGAACTTGCTAATGGGTCTTGCTGAGCTGTCTTCCTCCTGATTCATAAGCAACACGATATTAAAATGTTCTTCTCATCCTGTACTTATTTCAGCTGGATGAGGTAGCAGGGAGCCTCTTTGCATTTCCTTTTTTCTTTTTGTGCTCTTGTAGATGATGTTGCAGAGAAATAGACAGGTGTTTACTGGTATTTTTTCACTCACTTCCAAGTTACCTTTCTTGAATACTTTTGTGCTGGGGAGAAAACCAAGTCTGAATTGTTTCTACTCTGCTGATAATCTACAGTATTGTCCAGAACTTTAAAACACCCGCTACTTGGAATTAGCAAAGTTTCAAGAAAGGTTTTAAAGGTGGCAGTGACTGAGTGGGGGAGGCGGGTGGGAGGCAGCAGAAGGCAGAGCCGTGGGTCCCTCTCAGGTTCCCTGTGCTGTGGGCCGGGTGAGCCCCGACCCTTGAAGAACCTGGTGAGAACGGCCCGCTGACCGCTCCGGGGGGTGGAAGGAGAAAACACGCGCCTGCGTTTCAAGCTCTGCGGTTTTGCTTTTCCGAACTCCCGGGTTCTCTGAGCTAATGCTAATGCAACCCCCTGGTTTCAACCCAGTGAGGAGAGAGGCAGCAGCTCTCGGAGGCAGGGAGGAAAGCTGGGGTATTGGAGACAGAAAGTAGCAGCTGTGTAATTGTACATAACAGCAATTTTGGGAGCTTTCAGCTCATTCTTGCACCATAGTAACCTCTTTTTGTGTGGTTGATGCAGCTATGGTTGGGCTGCATCTGAAAGGGATCAGTGTGAGAGATGGGTTGTTAAAAACCATGAACCTTTGGTCAGGTGCAGAAGTGAAGTCATGGGTCTTATTTGGATTCCTGGAACTGGTTTACATCTCCATAAAGAGCTGCCCGGGCACAGGGTGAAAGGCGAGGAAATGTAGCTGGGAATGGTCAAAAGCCCTTAAAAGCCTCTGCCCCCCCAGCCCGGCACCGTGCAAGGTGAGGGTGCTGCTGGGTGCATGGTGCCCTGTGCCAGGAGTTGGAAAGAGA
This sequence comes from Pampusana beccarii, assembly GCA_013399365.1. NCBI lineage: Eukaryota > Metazoa > Chordata > Aves > Columbiformes > Columbidae > Pampusana > Pampusana beccarii. The sequence goes on from VWYH01004929.1 coordinate 278,799, forward strand.
CATGGGGCTGCATCGATCAGCAAGCCCTAAAAGGGAATAGGAGACGTAGAAATTTTTTCTTTATTAATATTTTTTTATTTTTATTGAAAGCTAGGAATTTTAGTGATTGCAGCTGGGGACGTGGCAATCGTGTTAAGGAGAGAAAATAAAGCAGTGGGTAATTCTGCTTTTCTTGGAGCAGAGCAGAATGCTGTGCAGTTGAAAAGAGAGAAGGAACTGAATGCAAGAAGTGTTGTTTCTCGCAATATGAATACAAACTAGCTCAGGCTGGAACAGTCATCGGTGTTTCGGAAACTTAGTCCCTGAAACACAGAGACATTGGAAGAAATGTCAAAAAAGAACAAAAAAAATCCCAGAATGAGTAAGAGCCTCCGGAAGAGCCTGTGGGTGTCGTAAGGACGAGAGAATCCCGGGGGAGGCACCTGGGCTGGGAGACGGGAAAGGCTGGAGAGCGGGCGAGTGCTGGGGGTGAGGGGAGGGTGACACCCCTGCCCCCCCGGGTGGGCGGGGGACACACCGGTGAGGCCATTTCCACGGCTGGCTGTTGTTGCACTTCCCTCCCTGGCAGCCGTGTTCCTGCCCCGGGGTTAACTGGACGGCGTAAAATTTATTGTCCATAGCTACAATTTCAGACTGGCATGGGTTACATTGATGTCCTGGCTTTCGTTCAGATTTTCAGTGAAAAACCCCAGCATTTTCAGAACACAGACATAACCTGCAGAGCATCGCGTCCTCTCCAGCCGCTTTCTGGAGAAGAGAGCTGTTGTTCCTGTGTGAGTTTCGCAACCGTGTGTTCCAAGGCTCGTGCCGTCCCTGCCTCCGGGGAGTCCTCAGGAGCATTTCAAGGCTGCTTATTTCACTTTTCCATTAAAATATTACTTTTTTCTTCTGCATCCCTTGTTAAAGGAACCAGGCTCTCTGTTCCCATTTGAACATCTGTAGCTGTTAGTAAAATCAGACTAGGCGTGTTTTGATGGATTTTTTTTTCTTTTCTCTCTGGAGTGGGATTGTTCTTTGGAAGCTTCAGAGCTGTTTTCAGTCTAGTGCATCTTCCAGTCCTCCCAGAGGAGTTTTCTTCAAACTCAGGGACAAAAGGTGTGACAGAAGCTTCCACAGCAACTCGCTCACCTCTGCCAATGGGACTTGGCTGCAGAACAGCCCGTCTGGCACTTTCTCCTGGTATTGAATCCTCTGCAAGGGGAAAAAAACCACATTACCTGAGCCTGGCAGTGCTGGTTTCCACCTCCCGAGGGACCGTGATCAGCAGCTGCCGCGCTGATCGCCCACGGTCGTCTCCTCCCTGCATCTCGTCTGTATCGGTCACATCTTCCCCGTCAAGAGCGAATCTTCAGGGGCGGCGTTAAGTCAGGTTCCACATCCTGAACTGACAGCCTGTCCCTTGGTTACTTTACCCTGTTTTTACTTTACAGCCATTTGATAGTCACAGGAAATATGAAATAATACGAAATTTTAGAATATAATTTTATACTTTCCCACTGCTTAGAATGATGTGTCTGTAACCACTTGAGCGTTTTGCTGTGGATGATCTGTGTGTGCTCCAGCTGATCTCTGGTGTGTGCCTGGCTCACCGAGTTAGAAATAATTGCAAATACGTTCGACAAGTCACGGAAAACCTGCCAGGTACCTTTGTACCCGGCTTTGTAAGGGCGCCCGGCCCGAGCTGGCTCCCGCTCCCGGTTTGGGCGGCTGTCCCTCCGGCGCCAAGGGGCATGAACCAAGGTCGCTGTCTCGGAAAGGAGCCGGAGGGGCTCCCTCGGAACTGAGTCCTCTCTCTGAAATGGTGCTGCAGATGCAGTGCAAAAGTGCTTATTTGGCAATAACATGTGATAACTTGTGCACAGAGTACAGTACAGAGCTGGGTATTTTGGTGTTTCACGATAAACACAGGGTGCTGTGTGTGGCTCCCTTAGTTATGTTTGCAAAATCTCATTCATAAGACAGCATTTGGATGGCGAGGTCAGGTAGTTCCCTGTCACTTGCTGTGGGTAGTTTACAGGGTGCTTGTAAGTCAGTCTTTGCTATGGGAAGTCTGGTCCAGCATACCCAAAGTAGTATTTTCAGCTCCTAACTCAAGTGTCAATGTCCTGGGTAATCCCACATGGGTTGTCTTGATCACCTTGCCTGTTTGTCTGCAAAATGGGAATTGTATTTCACTACCTCTCAGGAAAGCTGGGAGAATAAAAGCTCAAGTACTATTTCAGGGAGATTTAATTGAGTACTTTGGCAGGTAGACAGTCTGTACCTGGCACCTTCCTTTCACATTTTTCCCCACAAAGGGGACTTTTTCCCCTCCGTAGAATAAAAAAAAAAAAAAAAAAAAAAAGACAGACTGTACAGTGTCTGTTTACCTTGGGGCAATCCGTTGCACTGAAAATAAAGCACAGCGCTTCAAAGAGGACCTGAAAGTAGTTAGTGAGGTTTCCTTGGGCACGACTAAGTAAGCTGTGCTGCACCCCGCTGTTCAAGGCTGAGCATCTTCTCATTACGTGATTCATTTCTCTCTTTGTTTCCTGATGCTGCTTCTCCGCAGCAGTTTGCGGGTAGGAGCTGCTGCGGGTGCAGCCGGCAGGGGCTGGGCAGGGGCTGCAGGGGCTCTGGGGGTGCAGGGCAGCCCAGCCCAGCCCGGTGCCAGCAGCCGCCCTGCTCCCAGCAGAGCTGCCATCGCTCCCCGCCCGGGACACAGGGAGAAGGGCGATCTCCCGAGTGCCATACAGGATCTGTGGGCTGAAATTGGCCCTTGGGCACAATTAGGAGCATTTAGAGCCCTGTGCATTGTGGCTCTCGGTAATGTGGAGGCAAAAACTGGTGGGAGAGCAGATGCAAATGAATATGAAAGGAGCATTTTATCATTCCTGGGAGCTCAGCCTGAGAACGTTCAGCCCAATGCAAGTAAGGAAATAACGCCCAGCTCTGCTTGGCTCACTTTTTGCAGAAGCAGAACTCCATTTCAGTTCAAGATAATAAACTGGAACAGGGTTTGTCTTCAGAGCTTGTTCTGTATCATGTCTTCTCTTAATAATGGACTTTTCCCCATCTAAAACCATTGACAAACCTGGCAATAGACAAAACTTGCTATTTCATGTGCATTTAGAGGTACTGCAAAGAAATTCATGCATCTCCCTGTCAGCCCTACCAGCTGGGAAGGAAGTTTTGCAGCAGGATTGCAGTGACTCGGTGCGAGCTCCAGGGGAAGGACGTTCTGCAAGAGGTCCCCACCTTGGGGGTCTTTTTCCTGAGCGGTCTGCTGGGTATCCCGGAGGGTGTAAATGGGTGTAAGGATTTCAGTAAAGGAGTTTGTGCACTTGTGTGCTGAGCTGGGGTTTGGCTTCTCCTGCTCAAGGATCCTGGGCTGCTGGGACAGGTGCCGGGTTTTGCCCCCGTGAGCTCCCTCGAAACTGGAGGCCCGAATGGCTCAACTGCCTACGAGAATTTTTCTCAGTCTGGCAGACACCCGGTCTGTGAGCCCTAGGCCGCTGTCAATGGACTGTCCTTGCATGTGAACATCTCATGTCGTGCCTGGGTCACACTGAAGGCAGCAGAGTGAAAATGAATCTTCACCTCAACTGAAATTTCAGCAATTTGACGTTTCTTTTTGACACACAAAAAAAGCATCAAAAATATAAATGCTCAATAATCTCATGAAAATGAAGTTCAAAAATTTTTGACTCAAGTAGCATCAAAGTGAGAAAGCCAAAAATTTTCTGTTGAAAGGAAGTTTGACTCTACGCAATTCAAACGGATATGTTTGGAAAAACCACATTTCTCCCTCGCTGTCTGTGTTTGACTTAGAGGAGCCAGCACAAATGTTACGATGCACAATGAGCACTGGGGCTGCTAGAGGCAGCTCAGAATGTTTGTAAGTGGATAACAACTGCAGCAAACCAGCATGTGATTGCTGAAGTGTTTGACCCTTTGACAGAACAAATCAGTTCTGCAGGGAAACCTGCAGCATGAGAACGCGTGGCTGTGGCACACAGGGCATTGCCCAGCGGACGGGTTTCTGCATCCGAACGCGGCTCTGCCAAGTCGTCCTTCTAACACACGGTGGAGGAACGAGGGGAACGCGGGCAGGGGAGCAGGTGAAGCGCACGGGGAGGAGCTGGCGGTGCCACCGGCGTGTGTGACGGCCCCGTCCCGCTCCCCTGTGTGTATCTACACACAGACACACGGTCACAGTCACCGCAGAGCCATCAGCTGTGGTTTGAGACAGCCTGCATCTCCAGAGCGTGTGCAGGGAAATGCTGCTGTTTCTCCTTTGGCAGCAGGAGCCCTGCTGCCGATCTCGTGCGTGCCACAGCTGCCACCTTTACGGTTGTACGTGATGCATTTGTGACTTACTGTCCTCCACATAAAATCCGGAGTTGATCAGTATTCTCACACAACAGAAGCTAGGAAGAAAAAGACGAGATGCCTGCTTGCCAGTCTGCACCTGGCTCAGCCCTGCGCAGGGTCTGGGGGTGCTGAGGAGGGCGCAGGGCCTGGTGACACCTCTGCAGACAGAAACGCTTACGGAAAGAGAGATTCTCTGGTGCCAAACGAATGCTGAGGTGCCAAGTCCATCAAAAACGAGAAGTTGCTGGCTTGTGTCTCCAATCCCGTATTCAAACCTGCCTGTTCCCTGCCCGGTGCTGCTGGACCCGTCCCCGGGCACGGGGCTCGCTGCGGGGCAGCAGCACAGAAACGCTCTTGCCGTGAGCTCCTGCGCCTGGAGCCGCTCCGCGAGGAGGGTGTCTGCGGAGCGGGGAGGACAAGAGAAGGCGTTCCCACCATGCTGCTGCTCTTTGCTCCTGCTCTTTCCCCCAGCTCAGTGCACAAGGGCCGAGCTGTGGCACGGGTGTCCCTGACACCCAGCAGCACCCTGAAACTTCTTTCATTTTGAGGTTGTGTTTCACTTTTTACTTTGTGCTCCATGCCACAGGAGAGTGAGGAGGGGACGGTGCCAGGCACAAAGCTCTCTGGAGGCAGAAATCCTTGGATGTTCTCTGTCTGCTGAAACTCTGGAAGGGAGAGAAAGAAAAATGCTGCAAATCAGGAAAGGTGCTTCACCCTCATGGCCGTTGTGCTGGGGACCAGGAGGGGAGAGGAGACGGGGAAGATCAGGGCACATCCGCTCTCTGTACTTTGCTGCCCTGCTAGATCTGCACGTGTCAGACACATCGGCTGTGTGGGGTTGCAATGCACCTCAGGATAAACTGGGAAGAGATACACTATTGGCTATTTCCTATGCGGTGTGTCATCTGGCAGGCTGCATATATCACAGGGAAAGCAGGGACTGCTCAGCCTCCCAGCAAAGCTGCTTCAGTCTGTAGCTCACAGACACTTTGAGGATGGAAAGAAAAGGGAAAGGCAGCCCTTGCTTTTTTGATTGTGACAAGCTCTGAAAATTCTTGGGAAACAGACACCTGACAGATGAAGGATTATATGGAAAACCAATGAAAGAGATTTCCAAGGACAAGTTGTGGGAGAGAAGCAGAACAGTGCTCAAAGGGAAGTATTCTCTAGGATTTCTTCCTAGGTGCAGAAAGAAAGTGTTTGGGGATCTCTGACATTTCAGCATCTGAATCAGCTTCTGTATACGGGACACGTGGGACGGAAAGAGCAGCAGCTGGGGAGCCCTGGAGCAAAGCTCACGTGGAATCAGCACAGGAAGAAGGTCCCGTTTGTCAGCTCTCTCCTGTAGTTTGCAGCCATGGGGCAGATTTTAAAAATGCAAGCGTGTGTATTTCGTACTGCGAGCACTGACTTCAGCACCTGAGCTGCTGGGAGGAGGGCAGGGGGGCCACAGCCTGCTGAGCCATGAGCAGGCACACGTGGTTCCCTCTGCACTACATCTCCAAGCCCTTCTGGAGACCGGAGAACCACAACACCACTGACTTCTTCTCTGCTCTGTACAGTTTCCCTAACCAGTCCTTCTTCCACAGCGACTTGGACCTGGAGGACCTGGGGGACTTTGGCAGCAGGACCAGGTACGAGGGCGAGTCGCAGAGCCGCACGGTGCAGGCGCTGCTGATCGTGGCCTATTCCATCATCATCTGCATCTCGCTCTTCGGCAACACGCTGGTGTGCCACGTGGTGATCAAGAACAAGAGGATGCACTCCGCCACCAGTCTCTTCATCGTCAACCTGGCCGTGGCTGACGTGATGATCACGATCCTGAACACCCCCTTCACGCTGGTGAGCACCCGCTGTGTCCGTGTGTCGCTGGTGTCGGTGTGTCTGTCAGAGCCGTGTACGTCTGTATGGAATGGGCCAGGAACAGGCTGATGTGCAGGGTTTGTTTTTGGCTCTCCCCCCCTCCCTGGGCCTCCTGGGTGAGCTGCAGTCATGCTCCCTCCACAGTGTTGTTCTGCCTTCCAAAAGCTGTTCCTGAATTACCAGTTTGAATTTACCTTTTCTGAAACTGACGGTGTTTCTTCGGTGGGATTTCTCTGCCGTGCTCTGACAGGGGTTGCATCCCGTGATCTGTCCGGGGGGAGGAGAGTGCCCTCTTGTGTGTCTGCACGACAAGTCCTTAGGCACAAGTAATTAAATAACCGTAATCCCTCTCAGGAAAGGGCTTGACATCAACTTCAAAGGAACAGCGCTTTGCTACAGTTTCATTGACAGAGTCATTACTACTAGACTTGTCTCTATAGGGAAATTAATTAGATAAATTGAAAACAAATTAGGTAGTCTTGACTAATTTTCTGTGTGGACAGATGTTTTAGTAAATGTGCTTTATTTCAAATTAGCTTAATCTGCTTCCAGAATGAGTTACATTAATTTGAAACAAACATTGCACAGTCAGGGATAAGAAGGGAGTGAGAGAACAACTGTTCTGTGGAATAATCTCCTCTGCAGAAAAGCCGCACCAGCAGCAGCTCTGGGGAACCCACGTGAAGAGCCGGGTTTGGGTTGCGTGCTCCTGCCCCCCAAGCCGCCGGTTTCGGGGCCCACAGCCCCGGTCCCTGCGCAGCTCGGGGGGCGCGGGGCGGCCCAGCTCGTCCGCGAGCCGCTTCGTCAGCTGGAGGGGAGGGTGTTCCTCTGTTCGTGTAGCTGGATTGTCACCTCTGGAACGGCTGCTGGGGCGTCTCGCCCGGTGCGACGAGAGAAGACCCGCGTGCCACGCCGCCAGCCCCGGGCCCTTTGCTGAGCGCGGCCGGTGGCTGCGGGGCCTGGAGGGGCGGGGGCGCTCGGCGGGGGTGCACGGGCAGCCCCGCGCTCAGAGGTGTCACCTCCATTTCAGTGCCCTCAATGATTTCTCCTTCCGTCAATGTCTCACTAAGTTTTGAACCCATGCAACTTCCAGCATCCACGAATTCAAACGTGCCACTGTTTTTAAGGAGGCAAACTGCTGTTTTTCCCTGCAGAGCCTCATCAAGAAACTGAGCTAAGATTTATTTACGTTTTCCATTTTACTTGTACACGTGCTCACACAAACACACACATGGAGCACCACTCAAGTGGATTTGTTTGCGCGGTTTAGTAAATCTCGCCTCTGTTTCAGAGCCTCTTGTGTAGTCACTACTTCCTGAGAAAAACTGAGTATAATGTACCTACAAAGCATAAGGAAACTATATTAAAGCATTTCTTCCTTACCGTGCTCCTGGAAAGCCCTGTTTGCTACTGTTCAGATAACGCACATGGTTTTAATCCCATTCTGTCTGTTCTTCAGGTGCGGTTTGTAAGCAGCACCTGGGTTTTCGGAAAGCTGATGTGTCACGTAAGCCGGTTTGTCCAGTACTGCTCCGTTCACGTGTCTGTGCTGACCCTCACTGCCATCGCTCTGGATCGGCATCAGGTACGCGATGGACATCACCCCGCGCTTGCTAGAAAACAAGGAGCTAAGTACATAGGTTTTTGCCTTTTTCTGCCAACACTTTTTTTTTGCAAATAGCAGCCAGGAAAACCTTACGGGTCAAGCAATGAGTGCAAACCTCAGTGTTTCATTGAAGTATAACTCAGTTTGTAACTTTTGCTCAAGCTGATAAACACCGCGTGCTGGCGGCAGCCCCTGCACTGTGTGCTCTTAGGCAGACTGCCTGTTTTTCTTGCAGTGCTGCAGTCACATAAATGGTCATTACTGAAAAGCAAATTCAAATGATAAATGACATGGTATATGAAGTTCAAAACAATAATGGAATCCACTCTGATCATTTGGGATGTGCTCCATCTGGTGTCAGAAAATTACAGTGACTGCCAAAGTATAGATCACCCATTTCTGTCTTCTTTTTTTTTTCCCCCCACAAAAAGGTTGGTAGTCTGCCCATTCTATGTGCAACATAGCGATTTATGAAAGCAAAGCATTTTGATAAGAATTAATTTTAATCAGCAGATTCTGGGTTAATTTCAAGGGATGGCTAGGTATCAAGAAGTGTTTGTTTAATTAAGAACAAACACGATTCCTGCCTTTAAATTGAGTGGAATAGATTCCTCAGAACTAGTATTAGCTAGTATGGGCCAAGGAGGTAAAAACAGAAGTAAGGAGATGTCACTGCGCAAAAAGAAACCAACACTTGTCTTTAAAAGCACTGCTGGTCCTGGGAAGTAACAGAGCAGACGGATGCTCCAGGAGAGTTCCAGAAGCTCAACTAAGTAGATATTTATAATGAGACTACAACAGACATGCATAAAATACCGAAGGCTTCATCAGCCAAGGGATCATTTGGATGCCATGATAGGTGTGTTTTTAATTACTGTTTCGTTGGCTAATGTAATCACCCGTAGGGCACGTGGCTCAAGACACCCAGCCCCGGCTGAGCTGGTGGTGACACCGAGCGCGTTGTAAATGCTCAGGATGGGTTGTTCTCCGCAGGTTATCATGCACCCTCTGAAGCCGCGCATGTCCATGGTGAAGGGAGGGATTTGCATCGTCATCATCTGGGTGATGGCCAGCTGCTTCTCACTGCCTCATGCCATTTATCAGACTTTGACAAGATTTTATATCGGGTAAGACATTGACATCGTGGTTTGGTTGGTTGGTTGGTTTTGTTTTATATATGACATAAGCAGCCTAACCAAAGCCCCACAGATTCAAAGGCACACGTCTTTCCATCTGTGTTGTTAAAAAAAGAAAGTGTGGTGTAACAGAGAAGTCTTCCTTCTCTTTGAGGAGGTGATGTGTTTCTCATGAAAGGACAAGGAAAATCAGTGGAATTGCTTCCAGGCTTGTTTGTTAGTTGATTTTGGCTCAGAGATCAGCCCTGGAATTTGAGGTAAGTACAGAAGAGAGGTGCTTTTCATCGTTAGAGGCATGTCACTATGGATTTTTTTTTTTCTTTTCCTAGGGGTGTATTTAAAATATCTTCACTGGGGCCAAATGTTAAGCCTAAAGGAAAATATTCCATTGCATGTGGCACTTTTCCATGCTACTGAACAGCTTCTGCTGTCTGTGTCTTTACTGGAACTTACAAGAATGTCTGAGACGTTTGTCCTCTAGGTGCTGCGTGCATCTGTTGGTGGAATTGACAGTTCTTTCTCTCTTTGATCTTCAGGAACAGAACAATACGAATGGTCTGCCTCCCCAGCTTCCCTCCTCCTGCTGATCTTTTCTGGAAGTATTTGGACTTGACTACTTTTGTCCTCTTGTACGTCCTGCCCTTGCTTGTCATCTCCATCACATACACCATCGTGGCCAAGAAGCTCTGGCTGAGGAACGCCATCGGGGACCTCACCATGGAGCAATACTACGCCCACCAACGGAAGAAGAAGATGACACTGAAGATGCTGATGGTGGTGGTGGTGGTGTTTGCAGTGTGCTGGTTCCCCCTCAACTGCTACGTGGTGCTCATCTCCTGCAGGGCCATCCACAGCAGCAACGCTCTCTACTTCGCCTTCCACTGGTTCGCCATGAGCAGCACCTGCTACAACCCCTTCATCTACTGCTGGCTGAACGAGAGCTTCAGGTCGGAGCTGAAGTCGCTGCTGTGCGTGTGCCGGCGGCGCAGTGCGGCCCAGGGCCACGCTCTGCGGTCCCTGTCCCCCCCGTCCCGCCACGTCTGGGCTGACAGCACCTGCCACAAGGCAAGGGCGTCCTCCCAGAGGAACTCCGCAAGGACAGACATCTCCGGTGTTCAGCCCATCGTGGCAGAGAGCTGAGCCCTGCGTCTGGTGGCCGGGCAGCGTCCTGCTGCGACTGCAGAGTCACGGGAAAAACTGAGCTGGACACCAACCAGACCAACCTGCTGCCCAAAGCGAGGGCTGCCCAGGATTGACCGGGTGGATCAGGACCGTGGCCACTCAGGTTTTCAGAACTCTCCAGGGATGGACTTGCCCCCATGTCAGCTCCAGTGAGGGGTGTTGAGTGAATTTGTCATTGAACAATCAGCAAATATTAAGAGAATTCTTCAACAGTGCACAGAACTTTTCACAGCCTAAGCAAATAAGGGAACCTGCATGGATTATGCACAGGCCAACTGGCGCACGCTGTTTTAAAGCAGATGGCTGTTTATGCGTATAGAAACACTGTATTGACTCCTTTTAATTTATTTGTCATTTGTTCAAGATGAATAACATGTATAGCATTCTTACATTGGTACCCAGCACATCTCAGCCGCTCGCTCTGCCATCAGAGAGGCTGCAGCTCTGCCCGGCCGCACTGCCACCCAGCAAGTCCCCGCCATGCCTGGGGACACAAGGGTGCCGGCCCATGGGTACCTGTGCTGCTGTTGTGTGAGGGTCCTTGTCACCAGCTCTGGGCTTTCCCTCCAGTGTTTCATGTCATTTCCTAACAAAAATCTATATTGGCGTGTTTTGAGATTGTTAATTGACATTTCTTTAAAGTCTAAATTATTTTCAGTTTCAATAGTACGTTGTTTCTTAAGAGCCCTCAAGAACTGTGTCCTTGGTGGCGTGTCCGTCTGTCTGTCCTGGAGCTGACCTGCCGGGCAGCAGTGACCGCTCGGCAGCTGCTGACCAGGGCTCGGCTTTGCGCGAGGTGGGACCTGCGTTGTGACTCTATTAGGAACAGATCCGCAATTTTTAAAACCGAAAGGTGGGAAGCAGGAAAAGTTGGCAGTGGATAAAAGAGTTCATTTGCAAACCTTTGCACCTTCCCATGCTCAATAAAACTGGGCATCTGATAACATGGCTCAGCAATTGGCTCAGCAATTGGCTCAGCAATTGCCTCAGACATGGGCACCTGCTTCCTTACTCCTGTCCATTCAGTACTGGCTCAGCCCGTGTGATTGCAAAGGCTTTAGTCTCAAAAGACACCGAAAGGAAAATGAGATTCATCCTCCCTATGCAAAATAGGAGCTGGTGCTGCGGTGAGCGCTCCCTCGGCCAGCGCTGGCCGCTGCTCCCGCGCCGGTTCCTCTGCAGGGGGATGCGCTCTGGGGAGGAAACTGGATTAGAAAAGTCTCGGCAGAGAGCAAGCACCCGAGACTCGGATGTCTTCTCTGGTTCGCCTGCCAGAAATGTGTTTAACAGGCTTCCTCCGGTGGGCCTTATCATGGGAACCTTTGTTTTGTTTGCACTAACAAAGAAGCGTAAGTGGAGATGTGAATGGAGCCAGCACAGTGGAGGCAGCCTTTCAGTTTGTGTTACAAGGAAATAACAGCACAAACCTGAGATTACCACTGAGTTGGGGTTTTTTACTGTCTGGAAAAACTTGGAATTCATACCACTGCAAATGGCATTTCCATAATGCAACTGTCTGGAGGGTTTCTGTAAACAAGAGGTCTCTTGTTAAAACAACACAAACCACAAACCCAGATACAACATTGTTAAGGTGAGTAATTTAATGAAACATATTCTCATTCAATAGTTCTTTTTACACTGGAAAAAGTCAATGAAATTCAATAATGCAGTTTGCATGTGTATCCCAGCGCACGCCCAGACAGCTGCTAGAACTCATTGCTTGGAGCAAATAAACCGGAGTCTCTGTTTAACGGGGAGCGAGCTGGGGCTTCCCCGGGCTCTGCACGGGGCGCAGCGGGGACAAAGCCGCGCTCTGGGTGACAGTGACAGCGCGCAGAGATGTCCCTGTCCTGGGGAGGGGTCTCTAAGGGACATTTGATGCCTGGGTGGAAAGCTGACCTTGATTCCTGGCTGCACAACCTGTGCTCACCTTACACAGCAGCGCTTTCCTCTGTGCGAATCTCCAGTCTGGTGATGTTCTGCTACCTTAACAAATCGTTATGTCCTTGAGGTGATTGTTGGAACTTTACAGTTTTGTAAAAGTCTGGCAAAGTTCGCCACCATGATATGCAACCTTTCACTGGATACCCTTGCTTTAATATGAGCTCTGTTAAAATCTCTGTATGGTGGTAACACAATGAGATTTGATTCACAGATTTCTTCTGGGGGATAATAACAGCTAAATAAAATACCTGGTTTATCTGGGTTTTTTTGTGTAACTTTTTTATGTTTTGAAAGGGAGATGTGCCCTCCTACCAGAGGATTAACAAGAAAGCGTAGACTGCTGCTCCTGACAGGCCCAGGACCGTGACCCAAACTTGTCTGCGTGCGTTTTGACACCTTTCAGCATGAAAAGCCCTTTGTAACCAGAAGAGCCGTGCTTACCCAGACGAGGAGTCACCCGTGGACGTGTGCTGCCTGCGAACGCCCCTTCGCTGCCACGCGGCTCCCTGCAGCTCGCGCGGTGAACAGCCGATCTCAGCAGCGCCCCTCGGCCCGGGCACGCCTCGCTGCGATTTCGTTCCGATTCTCCACACCTGCCGAACAAAGCACCACGGTCCCGGCAGGCCCCGCGGCCGCTGGTGCCCCAGCGCTGTTCCTGCGCCCGTCTCTGCTCACCCAGACCCACCGGCAGGGACGGAGCAAACGTCTTTGTTTTGCACTAAAAGTGACGTCTGCCAGCCTGGCCGCTGGCCTGCGTGCCTGGGTTGTAGCTCAGCGTTTTACAGCATCCGACAGAGTTTAATAGTGTTCCGAAGTGTGACGTGATGTGGAACCAGAGCGAGACCTCCGTAAAAGAGGTTCCACGAAAACAGGGTTATTTTCTTGCTTGGAAATAGAAGATATGCTCTTACAAATGCCCAGTGAAGAACGATATTGTTATGCAGCACAACAGAAACACCCACCATTCTGAGTAACGCAGGTAAAGCAAGTTTGGCGCTAAATAACTTATTTTAGTATGGAACTGTCTTTTTAATGTGCAAATAGTCTGTGCCATACCACATAATGCTGCAGAAAAAAAAATCTCATTTCTTTTCTGTATAATACTTGAAAAAAAAAATCTGAGGTCTAAAAATGGCATTGCTTCACAAGAATTTTTTTCCTCCTCTAGTGAAAGCTGAAAGCAACAAAAACTGTTCGTTTTCTTTCCTTTGTGGGCTGACTCAAAGGTGCTGAGCTCCCTGTCAGAGCCCCGGCTGCAGGTGGCGCTGCCCGCAGCTCCTGGCACAGGAGTCCGCGTCTGCTCCGGGACGGTCCCCTGTGCCCCCCTGGGGGGACGGCGGGGCTGGTGTCCCCATGCGCGGGTGCTGCATGGCCAGGGCCACGGACTGCGGACAATTAGTCCCGTCCTGAGCTATTAGGGCTGCACCAGTTAATTGGGTTCACTTCACAGTCCCATTAAAGCGCAAAGCATTGTGGTTCTTTCCTAATCGAGACCAAGTGCCTTTGTTTTGAAAAATGTGGAGATGTAGAAAGAGAGCGGTATGTAAGGGAGAGGAACAGCACCTCCATCCACAGAGGCACATTCTCATTCTGGCTTTAACGGTGGTGAGGATTCTGCAGAATCGCTGGCAAGGCTCTCTGCCTCCCAAACACACCACTGAAAACTGGTAACCTACCTTTAGACTCAGTTTAGGATTATCGCTATTCTTAAATAATCCAATGCAGGAAATATGTTTGCCAGTGGAGTAATTATTAGCTAATTGTGTAATTATTAAGCTGCTGAAACTAATAGCAGCTTTTACCGTGGACTTTGTCCATTTTTTGAATTTTTGACCACTGACTCAGATTCAAGAATGGCTCCCTGTTGATAACAAAGGCGTTAGCTGTCACAAGGCCGTTATTGGCACAGAGATTCGTGTGGAAAAGTGTACCCGATATTTTACACAACAAAATGAGAAGTCATTCTTTATCTTTCCTAGGAGACGAAAACTCTCAGCTTTATCAAGCGGAACATGCTCATCTGTGGCATCTGTGCTGACTCTTAAGCTGTCCCTGATTCATTTTCATTTTTAGCATTCTCCCGACAAGAAGTGGACAAGAGTAGCTGGGATTTGCATTGCCACTCATCTCACAGAAACCTGGTGTGAAGCTGTGGCACCACTCACTGAAAACCCCGGTGCCGCGGGCACGGAGCCGCGCGGGTGTGCAGCACAGAGATGTGACCGTGCCTGCAAACGGGGGACGCTGCAGGGAGATGTGATGGGAGCAGGAGGACAGCGAGGGCCGGGGGACACAGCACATCTCAGATCCCCACACTGAGCGTCCAAAGGCCTGGAAGAGCCAAGTCTATTTTTCAGCTGGAATGTGTCCCACTGAGGTCCTGGCATTAGTGAAGGTCTTGTAATTCTTTATGAGATTAGCATTACCAACATTGCTCTTTTATTTTTCTTCTACAGCTGCACTTTACTGCTTCAGCTGACGCCTCGGTTTGTTTGCTAAAATGCAAGGCTTTTTTTTCTTTTATTTCTATATTTGCTTTATTCCAGAATGTGTCAACGAGGTATGGAACAGACTTTGCAGGTGAGAAAAACCCATTGCTCCAATCACTGCTAATTCCAATGTTACTGAACAACCTGCAGTAACTTGGAAGGGTCTTTGGCAGGTTTGGCCTTGCGGATTCAAAGCTTGCTTAGCCCTTTGTTTCCCAAAGGAAGTTTTATGTTAAATAAACATGAAAATTTAGCAGATCTCATCTATATAAGAGCTTCCATTAAACACAGGCTTGAGATACTAATAATGAATGACTGGTTCTGAATCAGAGTCATCAAGAAGCACAACAGCCATGATCATTGTACAGAACAACGAGTTTCAGGGTGTTCCCAGTAATACTGCCGTACGTTTGCCAGAGTGCTCCTACTAAAGAACCATATTGGCAAGGTTTTCTTGTAGCGTCTAGAGAGAGAAAGAAGCTGCTTTCTTCTTTTTGCATTATACTACTTCAGACAAATGTTTGTGTTACATTTTAACTTTCCAACTTGGTCCGAAAGTTCTAGTTGTTTTTAGGGCAGAGAAAAATCCCTGGAATATCGGGGCTGTGGGTGACTCAGCGGGGAAGCGCACGGGTCCCCCTGGGTGTGCGGGTCCCTCTGGGAGAATTCGCTTCAATGAAACAGCATCCAAGATCCTCGTTATTCCTGCAGCTCCCTGCTCGGGGTCAAGTCTTCGGCAGTAAATGCCAGTTTTTGCAGTAAATGCCATTTGCTGCCCTTCCGGGAGCAAAGGGAGCCCGTGTCCGGCCCTGGCATCTCATGGGGCGAGTGCCGGTGGTTCCTGCGGGACAGGGACGGGGCGCGGACCGGGTGGGGAACGGGACAGGGACCGGACGGGGGGCGGACGGGACAGGACGGGACAGGACGGGCCCGCTCGGGCGCGCAGCGGGTCCGGGCAGCGACCCCGGGGCCGCCGCCCCGCGGGAGGCGCCAGGGGGCGCTGCGGCACCGTCCCGCCGCGGGCGCGCGGGGTGCGGGGGCGGGTCCGTGTCCTCTGGTCCCCCTGTGTCCCCCCTGTCCCCCCCGTGTCCCCCGGTCCCCCCGTGGCGGTGGATGGGGCGTTGCTGGCTGGGTTTGGACGTGGGCAAGCTGGAACAAAGCTGCAAAGCCAGGAGGAGTCAAAATAAACACCAGGCGTTACATCCTCCCCCGGCAGCAGGGGACGGGACCAGCGAGATGCTCCAGCAGCTGAGCTGGTGCCACCCCCAGGAGAAGTGGTCCTGCCGCTGCCTTCCTGCGAGGAGTCTGCAACCAGAGCAGGAACAGCCAGCGAGGGATGCCAGGCGCTGGAAACAAGCCTGTCCTCCAAACCCGGCCTGGAGACGGGTGACTTCATTAACTACCAATCTGCTTTGGGAGTGGAAAGCAGGGTGAGGGCTCTCAAACCCCAACCCTCTCACCAAACTGCTGCTTTTCAGTGCTGCTATAAGGGCTTGAGTGGAGAGGGATTTCTCAGAGAATTCAAAACATCGTATCAAAATACGATTCAAGACTTGAGAAATACAATAAGAACATGAAACCTACTTGGAGTATTTTAGTAAGGTACAATATGGGCAACTAAAAATAAACCTTTAAAGAGATGATTTGTGTGTGTGTATGCGTGTCCTGGAAGTTCACCTGCAATTC
Organism: Pampusana beccarii; assembly: GCA_013399365.1. NCBI lineage: Eukaryota > Metazoa > Chordata > Aves > Columbiformes > Columbidae > Pampusana > Pampusana beccarii. The sequence continues at coordinate 295,058 of VWYH01004929.1, forward strand.
AAGAAAACCAAGGCCCCGATAAACCAGAAAACCACTGTTTTTCAGGGATATGCTGCAGTTTAAATCACTTGTTGCTAACGCCAGTGCTGTAATTCTGGAGCTCTGCCCACTGCCTTGGCAGAGACCCCTTGGGCCTCAGGCACAACACACATCAGAGCAGTTCCGTATCTGAGTTAAAAGAATGCATTAAAATAAGTGAGATAAGGCAGCCTGACCTGGAGTTCCTAATGCAGCCCGGCTGGATCACTGCGCCAGAGCCGGGTTCCCAGAAGCGACAGCGCAGATGGGCAGAGGAAACAGAGCAATTGTGTCCCAGACACTCACTGACAGATCCCAGCAGCCAGCCCGGCAGAGCCGCCTCTGGCACAGGCTGGTGTGCTCACAATCGCAGAACACACCCCATAGAAGAGCTGAACTTCCTGGGCCTATGCTGAATGCTAAGTTAGCAGCAGAGGACCTCATTATTCCAGCACTGTTCACAAGGAAGCCGTGGGCAGAGGAAATGTGAGTCACTACAACACCGGGATGAAAAGGCTCTGTGCAAAAGAACAAACAAAGCACTTGCGGGTGAGCTCCACTGAGCGCCACTCTCACATTCTTGGTGAGTCTCGGGGCGTTTCAGGATCCACTCCGAAAGTTCTTCATTATTCATACTAAAAATAGGTCTTGATGGCTAAATTGCAGTGGTTGGCCAGAGCAGCAAGTGGCCAAATCCCACTGACACACCGAACTTCAAACTTTGGTCTCATCCAAAAAGCACAAGGTGGGTGATCCATTTCCAGGGAAGCTGAACCAAATGTTGACAGTGTCAGTTTCCATCCTCTGACACAATGTTTCTCCTCTCCAGCTTACGATTTGTTTGTAATAATATTGCACCTAAATATACACAAAAGCCCATGATTGGAAAGAAATTGCCCTGGGGAAGTTAAAACAAACAAATGAATCCCACAGACGTTTTTCCCTGTCAGTGACATGTTTTCCAGAGTTTCACCAGCGCTCTGAAGGCTGCTTTGAACAACATGCCATCTTTTTTCTCTATTTCTTCTCATGAATGGGCATCCTGCCCTTTGTCCACTCTTCTCCTGAGTCCTCTACATTAGTCTCAAAATCATAAGACTCGGTATTTTTTATATGGAAAGCATGATGTAGGTAAGGTTTGTTCCCATCAGCTGACAGAAGAAAGGATGCTAAGATCATAGTGCTGCTCAGAAAGCATCGGAAAAGGAGGTGTCAGCTTAGTCTTGTGAGAATGATTTTAAAAGCAACAACTTTAAAGAGTCTATGGAGGAATAAGAAAGTAATGTCCCTCTGCCACAGGAGAGGATGAAGGCTGCTGAGACCCAGCTCTGTCCTGCGCTCTCCTGGCCCAGGCCTGCGTGCGCCACTGAGCTCAGCGCTGCCCGGAGCACAGCGGGACGTGGGTCGCTGATGCTGAACCCCACGTGCAGGGATGCGGGCGCACGGCTCGAGGCTGAAATCGCTCTTCCCAAAGCTCGTTGCTCTGCACGCGTCTGGAAAACTGTTCCAGCCCAGCGTGAGCAGCGAGGTGTGACTAGTGCAGACATCTAATCACAGCTGAAAAAACCCACCTGACAAGGTCCCAAATCCTCCTGAGCTTTGAGATCCTAAAAGGGAGTGCCTCAAAACCAGTATCAGTGCCCTGCACAGCCCTGGGCAAAGCTCCGTTTGAAGAAAAGACAGACTAAGGTACTTTCTAAAACAGTAACAACTTCAAAAGAGCTGTGATGGAAACAAAAGGAGTCACGGATCCTGTCTGCCTGTTGTATGGTGGCAGGTCCTGGGCTGCGGTCCAGCAGCCCCTGCTGGGCTGCAGCTCACATCACCGCATCGCTCAGGAAAACTCTTTCCTCCCCTCGCTCACGCACCCAGACCCTGCGGCTCCCCGCGCTGGCTGTGGTGGCACTGGTTTGTACAGCGCTCCGTGGAGAGGGGACACCCGGGGAGCACGGGGTGGGGACAGAGCTGAAGGCGGGATCTGCCCTAAGTCTCCACACAGGTCACAGTAGCGAGGGGGAAACTGAGGCAGCGGGCAGGAGGGGGCCCGGCTCGCCAAGGCAAGGGGTGCCGGCTCCCACGCCAAAACCTCCCTCACCTCCTCAGCTCGGTCCTTCCCCTGTCTTGTCAATCCAAATCCCGTTTCCTCAGCCCTGCTTTAGCATCTGAAAGCTGGAGACATGAACTCCAGCCAGCTCTCTGGGATTAATGTCTGGTAAAGCTCTTCTGAAGGAGCAGGGTGGAGCACAACCCCACACCTCACTGACACCCACCTGCCTCCAGTGCTGCGAGCAACTACTGGAGGTTTGCAGAGGCTCGTGAGCGCTGGAAGTGAGGAACACTGCTGGCACATGCCACTCGCTTTTGTTTGTCCTCCTTCTGCCCAAAGCTCCTGCTGCGTTTGCACCAAGGGTCAGATTCAAACACCCCAGGGGGCTGGTACCCCAGCACAACAGCCCCGCTTGGGAACACGGCTCCGTGCGTGCGGAAAGGTGGCACAGTCACACCAGAAACAGACTACTGTAAATCACTACTTGTTTCTGCAGCTTTCAGGAAAGGAACAAAACATTTCCTTGGCTGTGCAGCTAAATTAGCAGAGCCCTTGCTGTAGCCTGTGGTGCCACAGCTAACCAGGGGTCGTAGGGTGTCTGGAGATGTGTCCCAGCCTGCAGGACCTGCTGCTCCTCGGTATCGCTGCCGCCAATACTCCTGCATTAAAGGTTATTGGCTGCATTATTGCCTACAGCATATTACTCTATTTTATATGCAGGCTACTTTTACATCCAGGCTATTTTTTGAGTTTCCAGATGTGTGACCAGGTCTTTCTGTTAATCTTTTGGGAGAGTGTTTCCTCCTTGTTATGTGAACACAAGTGGGAAAAAAGTTTCACAATTTCATTTGTTTGAAAAGCTACAAAGCTTTCAACTAAAGTGTGTTGTAAAAACAAACCACACAATCATCATTACATATTTCTTTTTTTTCTCCTCTTGTCTTTTAGACAGAAATAACAATCAGAAGCGTTATTAAAATGCTCTCAGTTTGCCATCACCTTGAGCAGGAATGACACTCCTGACAGCTGCTTTACTGCACATTGTCAGCCCCTGCTCTCAAGAGTTATATAATTTACAATGTTTGTGCTTACTCAGAAAGGTAATCAAAAAGCTAAAAGTTGGTAAATTCAGAAAAAGCTCAGCCAAACAAGGTTGCTCACAGCCAGTTAGTTACCCCGGCTGCTCTGCTGGGGTTTGGAGACATGCTCCAGGGCCTGGAGGCTGAAACCAGGGCTTGGCGGGACAGAAAACTTTGCCCAATTCCCGGAATTGTTCCTCTCTCCAACACGCTCCAGAGTTAAAGTGGAATTCTGGGGAGAGGTCACCCCTGAAGATTTTATCCTGTGTGAGATGAAGCTGATGAGAGTGTCCTGGATTTTGCCTAAATTCTCAGAAACCCTTCCTGAGTTTAGCAGGCTTGGCTGTGCATGTGGCCTGGGGACAGAGCAGCATTGTCACCGCCAGGGTGGGTGACAGGGGATGAGATAGCTGATTAGGGCTCACTGCTCTGAACAACCAGATTTTTTATTTTTTTTTTTTTCCAAGTATGTACATGCTTTTAGGTTACCGAATGCTGCAGGTGCCTCAGGAGGCTGCGGATGCTATTCAGCAACCTAAGGGGAGCAATCAAAGCTTATTGAAGAGAATGACCCTGCCAGGTGTGGGGTGGCGATGCCCATCAGGTGTGGGCTGTGTGTCCCCGAGCAAGCTGCAGCTCATCACCTCGTCACCCACGGCTGATTTCTAGGGGCCCCTTCCTCACAGCTCCTCTGGCTGCAGATCCTCAGTGCCCTGCTCTCTGCCCTGTGCCCCACATCCTCCCAGCACCCTGTCCTGTGCCCCCCGTCCTCCCAGCACCCTGCTCTCTGTCCTGTGCCCCCCGTCCTCCTCGCAGATGGCTGGATCCGTCCCATGCAGCTTCCAGGGAAGGGTGAGCTCACTGCCACAACGTGGCTTATTATGCTTGTTTTCATGTCTTTTCCCCAATTTCCCGAGTTGAGCTCCTGCCCTGCAGGAAGGATTGTGATGAGCTTGCCTTAAGAAACTTCGGAGGATAGATATCAACATACCGAGCCAGATTCCTGTGTGTCTTGTCACAATATGTACCAAAATGTGCTTTAAGGAAACATTGCTATAGAGGGAGCCAGGTGCTGTGAGATGTAAGTCCAGGTAGTGGGTAACAGAAATCTAGGGGCCATTTGCCTTCCCCCTTCTCCGTGAGCAGGTTTTGGGGGTGCTCTGGGGACCCCTGCTTGGGGTCAGAGGCGGTTTGGTGTCTTGCTCTGTGCTGAGAATTGGCTTCCACCCTGGGGCTCGCTGCTGGGAGCCGACGTGATAATTTTGCTTCGGTTGTGGTTCTTCTTTTGAACAGAAAAAAAATCCTCACATCTTACACTAGAATATCTGCCCTCTCCTGGAAGATTTTTTTTCGGTGTGTATTTTAGCCCTTTCTATTTTGGATCCTGTGAACTTGGTCACCATTGTGATTAAATATGATTTTGACTTTCTTTAATTTGCTGAAGCTGATGGGGCTTTCAGAGAGCAGTTCCCAAAGCAAGGTACCCAGCAGTAAGCAGTTCATGATACTCTTAAGTCTGTGAACTTATACAATGTGCTAATGTCCCTGGTAATTAGTATGTGCATATATGAATGTCAGTTCCATTTTATTTGTGGTCTGAGATTTTCAGATGAACTACATCATCTTGTTCTTTCCTATGATAACAAATATCTGTCTATTAAAATGCTCTTTGTGCTCATTGCCGTGGTGCCTCTGTGTCTGCCTGGGAGACCAGCACCCCGTCCGTCTGGCCTTTCCCCAAGTTCTGCAGAGCAGGATGTTCTTGACTCCCCCTGAGCCCCCCACAGTAACTGTTTCTGCTACTTCTAGAAATATTAAGTGAAAAAATATAAACTTTTGTCTCTGGGTAAAGAGAAATTCTGACTATATAGATTTTTTTTTTTTTCGGTGAGCTATTTATCTGCCTTAAACCAAGCAAACCCTATCTCCTCAAGTGATCCATCTCCAAACAAGACTCTGGTACAGGACGGGGTCTCACTAGAGAAGAATGGGTTCAAGAAGGTGGGAGAGACTCGGGGGAAGGCAGGAAAGCATTTTGTGGAAAGAGGGATTTCATCTGGAAGAGTTAAGAGTTTAAAAAACTGTTCCAAGTCAGCATGTGCTCCAGCCTGTCTGAGCTGAGCCAACAGTGCGGTGTCATGAAGCCTGTGAGGAATAAATAGAAGCGGTGCTGTGAGCACGCAATCAGCTGCGCGCCGTCCGCGTTCCCCGTCACCGCGGGCAGGGCATCCGGGCAGTGCCCTGGGGGGCTGAAATCTGCCAGCCTGGGCAAACCCACCGGTCTGAGTGCTCCTAAACCGGGGTCAGCCCCCGCCCTGCTCTGAGCAGAGTGTACAGCAACATCGGCCTCCAGTTCCACAGGGTTAGAGTGTGGTTCCCCCTTCTTCACCCTTGAAAAGTGTGTGTAAATATATGTATATGTACATAAATATACAAGCCTCATTTGAAATGGAATCCCCTTCATAGATACTGAATGTGAAGGGCAGACCTTTCCTATCTTCACAGAAACTGGTGGAATTAGACCTCGAATAAACTTGGTCTGAGATCTTAGGAGATTGGATCACATCTTGGCAGCTGCTGCAGTCACCACCCTCCCGTGATGCCTTGTGAGTCAGGATAAATATTCACTGAGCTGGTGCTTCTGGGACTCGTTCTGCTCACTCACACCCAGAGGCTCTTCATTGGTATCACTGAGTTTACTTTAGGGATAATCACAGGTTTTCTCAGTTTTTAGAACCTCAGATATGAAACCCAAGCCGCGTGCAGCAGCTTCAGCTGCTGTCAGGTCCTGTTTGACTGACATTCCTCCCAGTAAATCCCAGTGTGTGGAGAACAACAGGTACAGACCCACAGCCAAGCTGAAGAGCTCACTTGAGTGTTGGAAGAGTTAAATACTGGCGAGACAGCAACAGTCACTGGAAATAAGTGTAGCTCATGCAAAAACTCAGAGGCTGTGTGGCAATCAGTAGGATGCTGTCAGATGAGGCAGACAGAGCCCACCCTGCCCAGGCTCCGATCCCTCTCGTGTTTTGGCACAGGACCTTTCCCTCTCCCTTCTCCCAAGCCAGGCAAAACTTTGATGTTAGGCATAAGTTTAGTTCTTCTCCAATATCTTTAGGTTTGGAAGCCTTGCAAGCTACTCGCCATTGTTCCCATCACTTGAGGTGACTTTTCCATAATGGCACCTATGTCCCCAGGTGTCTGGTGGGGCCCCATCTTTTCTGTTTCCTTTTCCCTCTTCTGGTGATGCTGACCCAGTCATTCCATGAATAAAGCCATGACGGGGAGGAGGGTGCGATGTTCCTCTGCAGTGATTAATGGGCAGTGTACTTGGAGCTAATAAGTGAGATGAGTTTAAAATAACAGTCATCAAAGGGAAGAGCTTGTTGGTTGCTAATTTATGAGGGAGAGTCACTCCCCTCCTGCTGTAGGCTGATAATCTGGGACTGACTCACTAACTAAAATTGTTTAAACCATCATATTCCTGAAGTATTACATTTCAGATCAAGGCTTAAAGGGCCAGGAGTGTAACTAGCTGACACCTTACACATGTCACTATCCGTCTTGAGGCAACACTGTGGCAGCAGGAGGGACCTCAACAAGCTCTGGCTATCGAAGGTGCCTCTCCAGTTGTTCCTTGTAACCCCGGGTTCCTCCATTTTTCCGTGGAACCCACGCGCTTTGGAAAGAGGGAGTGCACATAGGACCCTTGTTGGCTGGCACATGAGCCGTTGTCCCCGCTGTGCCACCGGCCATGTCCCCAGGACCACTGGCAGCAGGGCCAGGTGAGCGCCATTGTTCAAATGCAAGCAAACTGTATTAAAGAAGTCAAAGAACCAACAGAAAATACTTTTATCTTCAGGTCTCGGTTTTCTGCAAATTGCTTAACAAAACCTAAAGCATCTGAAAATGACACCAAAACTACCACGAATTATTTGGGTTTCTTGATAGCCTGGGAATGGGAGCCTGCTGCAACCCAGTTCTGCTATTTGTAATGTTATTCTAACCTTCAGCTCTTCAAGTGGAAAAAACATTTCATGTCTTAAATACTTCCCCTTACCCCAGTCATGGCTCTGGTAATGTGTGAGTCCTAAACTGTGGCAGAGTCTCATTAATTATGCTCAGACTTCAGCAGCTGGCCAATCAACGAACATTATTTTTGTGGCAGAGGGTTCTTTTGGTGGTAAAGTCATACCTCAGGCTACGCGAAAACTCATTAGTGGACATATTTCTTAGAAAGCTAAACACATACCCAAAAGGGCAGGAAAAATGCAGTACAGAAATAAAATCTCCTCCAAAATGAGAAACAGAAAAGGAAAATTGAGTGCCTTGGTTGTACAGTGACACAACTTTCTCCTCTCTCAAGTCTGAGTAAGTATCTATGAGGCATTAGTAACAGGAAGGTGTGTCCCCCGAGCCGCTGCGCTCGCTGTGCTTTGTCTTTTGGCTGTATTTGAGGAGTGCAGCATCCTGTGCATGTGGGCAACAAAATCCACCCTCTGTACAAACAGTTTTTCATAAATTGCACTTCACTGGCTGAGCTGGTCAGAACTTCAAATACATCTTTCCTGACCCCTCCCCAAGTTGAGACGTCGTTTTGTCGATGCGGGTTAGCGAGGCAGGAGCTCCCAGGACATGCAGCGTTACAGAAGGGTGCCCGGTGACGGCTGGGGACAGCGGGGTTTGTGCCGTGACAGGTGCTGTCGGCAGCTCCGCTGGGGCTCGGGCTGGTGACAGCTGGATCCCGCCCGCCGCCCCGGGGTGTCAGACGTGTCACTCGGCAAAAGTGAAAACAGCCGAGGAAGTCCCCTGGGAACCAGAGGTACCTTGTTCTACTGCCTGGGCAACCCCAGTGGTCACTAAAGAGATGCTCTGGGATGAAATGGAAGGCGTCAGCACAGTGTGGTGCAGGTCTCTGAGCTGGCTGCCCAGAGAAGGATGCCTGGCGCTCTGGATGCTGAGGACAAAGATGATTCAGAGACGGGACCTTTGAGCTCTTACTCACACGTTGATACCAATTCACCCTCTTCACCCTCAGCAAATCATTCCTTACCATAAAATGAGGTTAACGATAGCAATTTCTCTGCTTCACAGGACGGCTGGGTATGAATTAACATTTGCCAAATAACATGAGACATGAAAGACATGATATTAATGTGGAATAAAATTCCTGTAGAGGAAATGCAGTTTTAAAATTGTTGGGATCTCAGGAGTGAAATAGCTGGGCATGATGGGTCTAGACTGAGGAATATGAATTAGCGTCAAAAAGATTTAGGTTTAATGTGATGTGGACTGGAATGCCTGTGGCTGGTGCAGCAAGACCGTGGGTCTGAGGAGCAGGGCACTGGTTTTCTGCAGAGTATGGAAAAGTGTTAATTCTTTCAATGGAAATGGAGAGGAGACTCCAAGTTAACGACAATGATCCTAGTAAGGCTGCTTGTTTGTTGTGTTCCTTTTTGCATTGGCAAGTTAACATTGGATGTCAGGATTTTAAGATAAAGGCTCACAGCAGCAGACAAAAGTGATCTCCCTTTATCCCCATACCAGCACTGGAGTGGGGAAGATAAATGAGGAATTCATACTGCTGGACTGGATTCTGTGTTAGTCAATAATTCCAAAGTAGTCCTTGAATTAGTCTATTACTAATAATCTATTTTCACCATAATTGGGAGGACAAGAAGTTCTGGCAGGCGGTGTGTGAGACATACAGGAGAAAATGATTTAAACAGAGCCAAAAATATCACCATACTGGAGCCATGAGTCAGATCCTGACCTTTCAAATAAGAACCACAGGGACTGAGCTCATGTGGATGGGATCCCAGGGATCCAGGTGAGAGTAACGGGACAGCTCAGCACGGCTGGCTTCACATCGGGGGAACCGGGGGTGTCCCGCAGGGCTGGGGACGGCAGCACTGCCCTTCAGATGGGTCTGTGTCCCCTGTGGTTTTCCCAGAGGAAAGGATTGCCCCATGCTGTTGAGCTCCCGAGTTAGCTGGTGGTTCTTGTAAAGATGTGCATCCCCTGGCTAATGGGACCATAAACAGTAACAAATTCCAGCTTCTTCTTGATTAGCATTTTTAAAGCCCTTGAAGCTTGTGTCAACTCACATGTTCTCAGGAAAGAGGACTCTTATAAGCTCACTTCTTCTGAAACCTGCAATTCTTTGTGACATGAGATGGCTGCAAGAGACAGAATTTCGGAGAGAAGGTGCCTGCTTGGCCGAGCAGCCGGCTCTGCCCAGACAGGGTGCTGTGGGGCTGGGGGAAGCTCCGTCTCGAGGGCTTTAAAACGCTGAGCTGCTTCTGCACCCTGGGGCGGGCTGGGGCAGGTACCGGCCACCCCTGCGCTGCTCACGGGCTGCTCGGGAGCCACCGGTGCCCCCGACAGCCCCGTATGAGCCACCAGTGCCCCGTGCCAACCCTGACACCCGCGCACGGAGCAGCACAGGCAGCCCCGGGGCTGTCCCCATGTCACAGAGGACCGGCCCCTGGCCCGGTGGCACCGCGGGGCACTGGCAGCAGGTGAAGCCTGGGGATGCTGAGAGCAGAACCCGGCCGGGAGCCTGGCAGGGAATCCCGAGGAGGCAGGAGCTCTGGTGTGCGGCTGATCTGTGACTTAGGAGCGCTCGTCCCCAGCTCGGCAGAGGCAGAGGAAAAATGAGCACAGGTCCCCGGGCCCCTCCTCACATGCTGCCTCAGTGGAAGCTGCTGCAGCAGGTGCACGGGGAGCACCCAGAGACACCCGGTCCATGGAGGGGGCGTCTCCCGCCGGCCTCGGGCTGCCAAGGGGCTGAGGGCTTCGGTGCCTTGTGCCCGGGGCCAGAGCTGCGAGCCCTGCGGAGGTTTTTCATCACCTTGCCTTCCCGCCCCCCGGGGAGCTGGCAGAGCGCCTGTGCATGCAAAACCATACAGGCAGCTGCCAGCAGGAAAGAAATATTTGTCTGCATTCATTCTCTGTTAATAAAAATAAGTCTTTTTTTAGGGTCAGAGGCAGAGGAGTTGTCATGTCACATCCTGCTCTTTATGCCTCCACAGAAACCCTTCACTTTCCAAACGCAGAGTGGAGCAGCACCGGTGTCTCTGCAATGAATCAACTCCACTTGCTGTTTGGCTTTGTCACAGCAGCGCCCGGCAGCCCCAGTGCAGGAGCGCGGGGAGCAGCAGCGTGTGACAAAGTGACGCGGGGGTCTGGGTGATCCTCCTTGCTCCGGTCCCCCTGGGACTGTGGGAGACGCTGTCTGTGCAGCTCAGCACAGCCTGCGGGGTCTAATCAGAGGCTGCTTGGTGGAAAGAATAGTTAGACATTTGTCTCAGTCTTTGGCTCCCAAGTCCAGAGTCACTTTCCCTTAGGTCTGTGGGTGTTTGACTGTGGATGTTTCATGGGATTATGGGCACAATTTTCTCCCTCCCAAGAACAAATTACTCAGCCAGATGAAACAAGCAAAAAATCCTGGTTTTGCTGATTCATAAGGAAACAATTTCCCTTCTATTTTAGCACCATAACAGCAGGAAACTGCAGGGCTATTTGCCAGAGCGCTGTAGAAAATGAGAATTGGTACAGATAATCCAGCATTTCCTGGGTGTCTGCTCATCCCTTCACACTCCGAAAATCTGTGAGTAGGTTCATGCTGCACAATATGGTTTAGAATGAAGAGGTTCATCCTCATCTTTATTAAGCTTCAGCACCAAAGGAGTGCAAATAGAGCCGCCAGAGCTCAGCGGAGTCTGATTTACATCGCTGGGCAGCGGTGCCTGAGGGAAGCGCATCCCGTGGTGCTCCCAGCTGTGCAGGAGCTGTCGGGTGTTTAATGACCACTCCCTGCAGGGTTTCTGCCTGGCAAAGGAGCAGATCTCCTGCGGAATCTCCCTCAGAGCAGCTTTTTTGTCCCCCCAGCCCCGGGGTCTGTGGAAGGGCCGAGCCCGGCGTGTCTGCGGGCAGAACACGGGGACACCGAGTCCCCGGCTGCAGGGACCGGGCTGGGGGTGCTCGGGGGGCCTGCGGTGCGGGGTGCGTGTCCCTGGATTCCTCCAGTTCTGCATCTGCACCTCATGAGCAGCTCTGGGCTTCACAAAGGTGCAGCCACAGTTTCAGGCCCTGCATCTTGAAGCACTTTAGAGTTTCGGTAGTTTAGAATTCACTTTGCAACAGAAAGCCTTATTTGCTACCCATAGAAGTATAATTGCCTGTTCTTGTCTGCTTCTCGAAGTCATGAAGCAGTTTCTCCCTCCTGTGAATCTCCTGTAACACCTCTCTCCGATGTCGGTGAGGCTGTTGCACAGCTCTTGCTTCTCCCAGTGTAGCTCTGCTACTGCGAGAACCCAGCGGCGGCAGAAACTGCTCTTCTTGTCTCTGCTGGCTTTGCTCATTGTCCCAGAAAATGATCAGCAATGCCCAGAAAGATGTTACGTTGAATCAGAACTGAATCAGAACTCATGAAGTCCATCCCTTCCCGTTCCCCCAGCAAGGGGAGGGGGAGCCCGGGTCTGGGACCTGCTCTGTCAGTCAACATGGCTTCACCAAGGGGAAGTCGTGCTTGACCAACCTCATAGCCTTTTACGAGGAAATAACGAGGTGGATAGATGACGGCAGAGCGGTGGATGTGGTCTACCTTGACTTCAGTAAAGCGTTTGACACGGTCTCCCACAGCATCCTGATGGCTAAGCTGAGGAAGTGTGGACTGGACGATCGGGTAGTGAGGTGGACTGCAAACTGGCTGAATGAGAGAAGCCAGAGAGTCGTAGTCAA
>VWYH01004929.1:307545-350344 GCA_013399365.1 Pampusana beccarii
CTTCTCAGTGAGGGTGACGGAACACTGGAACAGGCTGCCCAGGGAGGTCGTGGAGTCTTCTTCTCTGGAGACATTCAAAACCCGCTTGGATGCCTTCCTGTGTAGCCTCATCTAGGTGTCCTGCTTTGGCAGGGGGATTGGACTGGATGATCTTTTGAGGTCCCTTCCAATCCCTAACATTCTGTGATTCTGTGATTCTGTGTGTCTGCAGCCTCGGGCTACAAACGGCCGCAGCTCCCATAAGCCTGTTCGGTTCGGGAGAAGGAGAGAAAAGATTCTCTAAACAGAGCAAGGTTTTTTTGTTGTTGTTTTCTGTGGTTTTTTTTCACTCTGAGAATTTAGCAGGCTCTAAACTGCTTCTCCACCAAACTGCTTTGAAATGCCTTTTTCCCCTTTATCTGTGCTCACTGTTCGCTCGGGGCTGCTGTGTGGCCGGGAGCGCGGTGATGTGCTGGGTTGGAGCAGCCGCCTCCGGCTCCCTCCTGCCCCGGCCCATCCTGCTGCGCGTGCGGGGCAGCAGAACATGGCGGCTCGGTCAGACGATGGGAGATAACACGGGCAACGGAGAATTACTGGGAGAGAAATTATTCAGACGTCATGAAAAGAGCAAAATGAAAGACATCTACTGCCTAATTGAACAATCTAGAAAAAAAAATCAATATAATTCTATGTTGATATTTCTTCTTTCTGTGATGATCTCACTTCAGCAGTGAAGTAGCCTGGAAACAGAGGTACGGATTTAACAATTTCTTGCAATCCATTGCCTACAGCCCTAAAAGACAAAGTTTCAGAAAATATCCTACTTTCTAGCACCCTTTAAAGGAAAATATATATGGTGTGCAATCTTGAAAGGCATCTTGATGAATACACAGATTAGCTCATCTGCAGTTAGCTTCATTTTTTATTTTTGAGGTCACGGTCCTCAATGTGTGTGTGCAGCTCTTAATGCTAAGAGAGGGTTAAAAGCAACGCATGAGCTCAGATACAGAAAAATCAAAGCAGGGGGAGTGGGCTATGTGGTCTGCAGCCTGGCAGAAGGGTCTCGCTGATCGAGGCTTCATCTCCTTGCCGCAGCTGCGACGGCACCCGGGCGGCTCTGTCGGTCGATCCATCGCTTCAATGCGGTCCTGGCCGGGGCAGAAGAGCAGATACAGCTGAGCTGCCTCGAAAACCACCCCCAGCTTCAGCAAATCTGCTCTGACAATGAGCTTCTTGCACAGGGGGGAGCTGTCAGTTTATTATCACTTGAACTGCAAGCAAAGCGGAATATGAGCCTGTCCCTGTTCAGAGCTCCTGTGCAACTGTCGCAGCTCTTTCTGTACCTTCTCCTCTTCCCAGGTAAACAAATGTTGTTCCCTGAATTGGAATGGGCTTAGACAGCAAAAATGAGCAGATGGCATTAGCCCTGCCATGTGTCTCTGCTCTTACACGAGGTCTCCAACATTGACAACACCTGTTCTCATCTCAGAAGGATTTCAGGGTTCGGGTCCACGAACCTGGCTGGTCTAAGCAGCCGTCCTTCCATCCCAGCAAGTCACATCAGTGACCGGGTCACTGACCTGCACTGTCGTTTTTCACTGAGATTGTACCCTGTTGATTAGCACAAATGAACTCAATAGAAAGAGAAAAATCTCTCCCCAGGCCAAGCACTTGGCAATAAATTTTCTGTGCTCAAAGCAAATGCCTCTCTCTTGAGTTTAAAGTGCTCATATTCTCAAGCTAACAAAAAGAGGTCCCTGCATTCCTCCTCTGCAGCCATTCATTTGCCTCTGGCTTTTGTGTTTGCCAAGCTAATCGGTGAAATCGAAAACACAGAGCATTAGTGTGCAATTAAATCCCAGGCACTCTACAGTCACCGAAAAGAAAAAAGTTTGAAAGAGATCCCCACCTGATCCCGCGGCTGCTCGGTGGGTGCTGCTGTCTGCAGAGGGGGCTCTGCTGTGTGAGGTTTCCTGACTGAGATACCAGCTAGGGCAGGAAAAAAAATGGAAGAAAAAAGGGTAGGATCCGAGTTCCAAATGGGATTAGCCCCAAATACATAAATGAATCCATCACCCAGTGCAATTAAACATCGCTGACACGAGCAGCGGGTTGCCAGGGAGGCTGATGAACAATTTGGGCAGGGTGTCCAGTGGTCTCGGTGCCGAGGAGGACGGTGTTAACCCGACCGAAGGCTCTGAACTCCTGCTCCATGTTTCTCCTGGGAAAGGCCCAGCAGCAGCGTCCGCCGGGCTCTGCGGTTTTGCTCATGGGGAGATCCCTGCAGCACGCGGGTCTCCAGCTCTCGGACACTGAACCCTTTGCAGCCGCACGTCTCACGTGTCGGGTTCGGTGCCCGTGCGGGGCGTGTGTTGGGGTGGGCAGCCCCTGTGACCCCCTCCCCAAAGCCAGCTCCTCTCGCCCCGTCCCAGGTGCTGTGCATGGGCAGGAGCTGACCTGTCGGACCGTCAGTGCCTCCTCTCCTCAGCAAAACGCACCCGGTGCAAGACAGGGTTTCATAATTTTTGCTCTGACATCTGGAAAGGGGGAACCCCACAGCACTGTGATTTAGGTCAGTCCTTTGAGCAAGAAAGTTGAGCAGAAGCAGGAAATCAGCATTCCTGAAACCCAGCAGTGAAATGGGTATAGAGGGGCCGTAACTTTGTGCTGTGTGACTGCTTCCATTTGAGCCAGTTGTACAAAATATCGCAGATAAAAGAGCCAAAGCTTGCACATGTAATATGTTTTGCCCAGTAACTGAAGCCTTCCGAGTGGATGCTGGCTGTGTTCTACAGCCGTATGCTAGGTGGGTGGTTTGTGTGTTTATTTCTTGCCTGGATTCTTTAGGATTCTGTACCAGTAAGGAAAGAAATGGAAAATTACTACCTTGTCCACAGTTATTATAGAAATCTAAGTCTCTAAGTGGCTCTGGAAATGTTTTGGTATTGTTTGATCCGAGTTCCAGAGATCAGTGCTCTTATTTAGCTCCTTAGACCTGAGATTTTGAGGCTTCAGTCTCCTCAAGCGCTGCATTTTGAGAAGGCACGATAGCCCGAGCTGTTTGTTTGCTCAGCGGTGCGGAGCTGCACACCTACGTGCCCAACACCGCGGTATTTTTCCAGCACCCGAAGGCCAACCCTTGAGGAAAGTCCCAGCAACCCGGGGTTTGGCACAACACTGAAAAATGCTCCTCGTGATTTCAGATCAGCTCAGTCACAGCTCTTGTGCCGCAGCGTTTCCCCTGGCGAACTCTCCCATCTGAGCCCGCGGCCGTGTCCGTGTGTCCCCCGGCACCGGCGATGGGTCCCGGGGCGGTTGGGCTGCCTGGTCCCCGCTGTCCCGCAGCAGCTGCAGTTCCTCAAAAGCCGGGGGACCTTGTGTCCCTGGGGACCCGAGGCGGCTCATGCAGGGTGTCCTGGTCCATGTGCCTCCTTCAGCCAAGGGGGGGTTTTCTATAAAATGGTGTCTGGACTTCTCTTCCAGTCAATCCCATTTCTCCACATGTGTATTAATCCTATTTTTCAGGCTGATGGGAGGGGAAGTTGGATCCAAAATAACCAGGATTGGCCCTGGAGCCCATTTTAGGAAAGGATGCCACATTTACCCTTTTCTGTTCCCTCGGTGGTTAGGCAGGTTTAACTTATAAATTAAAAAGCATGATAGTAATTTTGTATTTGAGCTCTTTAGACCTCCTGGGGAAGCGCCAGTTGTAGTATGCTCTTCAGATTTCATTAGTATAATTTCATAAACTCTTTTGACTGAGTTAGCTGAAAACTAAAGATTAAATGCTTCAGAGTGAGAGACTGTTGAAACCCACCCCCTGTCCTGATTGTTTTGCTCCCATGCCATCTGTTTGCTCTGCAAGGGCTCTTGTTCCCGTGCACCCGCCGCCTGGTTGTTCTGCTGCTGGGACACGCGCTGCAGCCGCGGGGTCACGGCCAAGGGCGGGCAGGGCGCGGGGGCCGCGGGAGGACGGCGCTGGTGCTCAGCCAGGTCTCATCCCTGGCCAGAGGTGGGGACAACGCAGGGAGCCCTGTCCCAGCCGAATGCTCACCAGAGCTGCACAGCTGGGGGGTTCTGACCTGACACGTCCGCCAGCAGCTGCCCCCAAACCAAGGGTCTGGGGGGAGACTGGGACCCAACCGGAGTGGGGAAGGAACTGCAGCTGCTGGCAGCTTCTCCGCACCACCGTCCTTCGCCGGCTTATACAAACTTTGGCTTTGTCACCTCTCTTCCTGTGGTGCACAAAGGGATAGAGTTTTGAAGTTACTGTATATTTTACCACTACTTTTCGAGTCTCATCTTCCTCTGTTCCTCCCTTCTCTTGGTATGTGAGTCATCCCAGCAAACCTATCATCCCTTTAAAATTAATCAGGCCATTAAAGGGGAGAGAGGTGATGAGCCGTTATGTAAAAGCCAGGAAAATGTACAGCAAGTGCTAAGGTGCTACCTAAGATTTCCTCACCTTGTCAGATGCATCCAAACCTCCAGCCTTGCCTCCTTCGCCCGTGCCGGGTGAGGCGCGGTGAGGTCCTGGCGGTGCCTGGTGATGCTCTTGCCCCAGGTCTCAGGCACCTTCAGAGGTTCAAAGTGACAGCGATTCTGCTGCAAAGTCTTGCCTGCTGAGTTTCAGCTTGCTGGCCGTGGATCAGCAATGTGCTTGCAGACAGATTTAGTTTTAGGACTGTGAAAAGTGGAGGAGTTTTGAAGTTTTCATTAAAGGTAACAGGCCCCTGTGAACTCACTGAAGTGTGGTTTTAAGTGTAGTTTTTGCGTGGTCTTGCCTGAGCTTGGCAGTGTCCCTGTTCACTGTTTCTGTATTTTCAGAGGCTAAAAGCAACATGTGCTGGCTGCTGCACCACCGAATAAGTCAGAGAAACAGGTGAGCGCAGTAACAAGTCATATGTACCTCACACCCCAAAAATGACTTACCCTGTCCACTCGTTGTCAGGTCACTTTTACTAGCAGTGAGTTTTCTGTTCAGGAAGATGTGGTTGGTTGGTCTGTTTTTCTGTCCTGTCCTCACACAGAGCATGAAGAACAATAAAGAACAACATCCGAAGGAGAAAACACGTGCTCAGGGCATTGAAGGCTGGGGGGCTCCTGGAGCCCAGAGTCGAGCACAGCAGAGGGAGCCGCGTTCTCCAGAGCACGCGGGGCCGGTGTCCCCGTGTTGGGGCTGTCCCAAGGGACACGCGGTGGCCGGGCTGGAGGCACAGCGAGGGACTGGCCGGCTGCCACTGTCACCCGCTGGTTCCTCCTGCCGCCGTGGGGATGGCACGGCCGGCTGTCAGGAACTGAACACCCTGTCCGAGCTGTTCTGTGCCGTCTCGAGGAGAAAAACAGGAAAAAAGAAAACAAAAAAATCAAGCCTGAAGATCCAGACCCCAGTGGAGTCATTAGACAATACCCATCAGCTCAGGGAGAGGACAGACTAACAATGTCATATCGGTTTTCTTTGTTCTGTCATCCAAGCCTTTCAGCTGAAAATTCAAGGACTATCAAATCCATTTTAAAGCCTTTCTTTTCCAACCACTCTGAAGTTCCATTATTAGTAGCTATTACGTACTTGCCATTTGTATTTTGAATAATAAAGTCTAAATTGTAACTGTCCACAGAAAATCAAATGCAATTGCTATCACATTGTTGCTCTCTTCTTATCTCTCCTATCGAAGCCCATTTTGTAACTTACTCCTCCAACCACTTGCTTATGATGAATATAAGTGCTATTTAAAATATATGCTAGTGGAAGACTAATCTGAAATAACGTGTTTGAAAGCGCTGTTCCCATTTAGATGGGCAGCTAATGTTAGATCATACCCTGACCCTGGGGAAATCATGCCTCAGTGTCACTGGAAGATCAGTTTGCACATCCCAGCTCCTGCCACCTGAACTGTATTTTGATTTAACATAGCAGAATAATTTAAAATGTGGTTGTAGTTTCTGTTTTAAATGTGAAATATCAGTTGTCTGGCTGCCTGGTGTGTTTATCCCAGGTGAGGGAAGCCACGGCCGAGCAGGCGGGTCTGGGGGAGGCTGGTTAGCCCGAGTTCCGTGAGCCGAGCTCAGGTGGGGCACTGAGCTCAGGTGAGGCACTGAGCTCAGGTGGGGCACTGGGCCGAAGGGAAGCGGCTGGTGCAGGAGCTCTTGCCCTGCAGGTCACAGTCATTAATTCCTCCCCTGGCCATGCTGCCCTGGGTAAACCCGGGCACTTCGTAGATGTGAATCTGGGCAGCGAGAAGGGGTGAGGGACCACACGCTGCCTGCCCGTGCACATTGAACAGGCATGGTAATAAATATTGCAGGGATTCAGCTCTACCTTCTGTGCCTTAAAATCTGGTGGTGATAATAGACACTGATATTTGAGAGCAAAAGGAGTTCTTGCAGCTCCTAAGTTACGATGCCTCTGCTGCCTGTGTATCTGCAGAGTTATTAATTCATCTGTCTAGAGGGCATCCAGCCGTCCAGGAGACAACAAGACCTTCTGACATTTAAAAGTAAGACATAAGAAGGAAAGATACTGAATGTCTTTAATATCTCCAGCCTGTAAAGTCTCCTCAGAGACAGGTGGGTAAACTTGAATTTTGCCCAAGAAAAACAGGCAGAAAACTCAAAGTAATTTTATTCCCAAGAGGTAAAAAAGTCAGGCAAGTGTCATTTAGACGCTTGTCTAACAAAATGGAAAACACAGGACCGACAGGTCCACAGCGTGTGTGTGGGACAGGAGTGGCTGGTGAGGGACAGGAGTGGCTGGTGAGGGACAGGGGTGGCTCGTGTGGGACAGGGGTGGCTGGTGAGGGACAGTGTCAGCGCCAGTTCAACCGTGAGCATCACGGGAACAGTAAAACAAAAGCATGGCACATTTCACTGCTATGAATTCATCTAAAATAGCATTATTTCAAGCAAGTGCTTTGAACCATGCCTTTGGAAACGTGGCTGGCACTTATTTTAGTCTCTGCTTGGATTTCAGGTTGCAAACAGAGATGTTCGGTTCATCTGCATGAGCACAGACTGCAGCAGCACCCCAGACCTGCCGCAGCACCCCAGATCAGGTTTAATTCTTCAACCAGTGAGTGCTAGAGTGTTCGAGAGGTTCTAGCACACACCTGTAATTAAATAATTGGCACCTGGAGAAAGATTACACGCCTGGGATTTTGCTGGAGGTTTGATTAGACTGAACTCATACCTTTCCTCTTTGAACGTACTTGCAGTTATAAAGCTGGTAATAATTTGTGCCAGACAAGAAAAACGTGAGAGGAAAATGAAATTACTTCAGATGCATGGGAATCTCACAGTCATGATGAGAGTGACTTCAGGGGAAAAAAAAGCAGATGCATCTTGTTGTGATGATAATAAATGCACAGCATGTACTTTCTACAGCCCTCAGGCAAGAAAACAGTATGGTAAAGACAAGACTTCATTCTGCTTCTGCTGAAAGCAACTGGAGTTGTTCCACAACCTTGAGCTGGAGCAGCTTTGAGACCCTGGGAAACAATAAACACAAAATTCTGAGCAAAGACCTGATTCTCTGGAATCAAACACATCATATGTATATATCTTTCCTCCCATTGAAAGAATTCCTATCTCTGTCTACACTCTCTTTTTCTCCTATTTACTAGGAAGATCTTCACTGGTTTCTCAAAAAGCCTCTGTCTGATGTGGTGCAAACTGGGATGCTCCATCTGTTTCATGGCAAACGTACCCAAACTGGAAAAAAGAAAAAAAGTAAAAATCCTGAAGTTCTCCTGGCTGTTTCCCTGCCTTGACAGAGGTCTCAAACATGGCTGGAGAGCTGGGTGCACGGGCAGGTGGTCCTGGCAAGACACGACATGGCCCATGAGCCACCTGCACCTCGGGTGACGCGTCCTGGGGGTACCAGGCAAGAAAGGGACAGTGGGAACAGAGCCACAGGTGGGATCAGAAGGTCCCAGGGGAGACTGGAATTGGGCAGAACTCAGAACCATCTTTATTTATTTTTAAAATAGGTGTGAGTGACACAGCATGCAAAATGAGAAAGACAATAATCTCCAGTTTAAAAAAAGTCTTCTAATGTTGGTTTGAAATCTAAACTGCCTTTTGTTTGTTTGTTTTTTCTCACATTTCTGTGTCAGCATCTGTCAGGAGGAATCCAGATGTGGGGAAAACACTTACTAAGAACACTCTACCAGTGCTGAAAATCCACTAAGAGCCTCATTTCAGAAATTCAGGCTTGGAGATTTTTGCAAGGTTTTTATTTTTTTTCCATTAGTTAATAGCCGGTGTCTCTGCAGACACGGGTGCTCTGTACTAGTGTTGTGGTTTCACTCCAGCCAGCAACTGGGACCACACAGCCACTCGCTCATCCTCTCGCCCCCCCAGAGCAGGGTGAAGAGGTGGGAAGGGCCCATGCTGGGAGCCCAGCCTGGTCTGGCACTCGCAGTGCGGCAGCTCTGCTGGACTCGGCTCTTCAGCACTTGCCGCACCCTCGCCGGGCGGCTGCAGGTGCCGCAGCTCTGCCCGGCCCTGCCCGAGGACTTGCTGCACAGCCCAGAGGAGCCAACACCAAAATCGCCATCGAGCTCACTGGGCTTCGCATTGGGCTTTTCAACACTCCCCTGTCAGAAAAGTGGCACAGGCACCAACTTTCCATACCAGCTGGTCTGGGAATGAGTGTGGGGAGGAGATCAGACCGTCATCCTAGGCATCAGCTTGTGTGTGTTCTGGCAACCCACATGGAAGAAAAAAAAATATATATATTATTCTAGCTGATATTATTATATTCCTGTTAATGACTTTTCAGACCAGCCAGACCTCTTGGGAGAGAAGCATCCTGTTCCTTTCCCAGAACAACTTACAAACAGCTTGTCTTCAAAAGGAACAGTGACAATTTTCACTACATGTATCAAGCACCCTAGCTGCTGCTGCTTCTAAAATGAAAGAATAACAGGAAATTTGTAAGCAGCTCCTTACTCTGCTAAAATGCCACAGAGGAACAGAGGAGCTATGATTCCTACAAAGTTACCTCTGCTGGGAACTTCTGTCTTTGTCTGGACCTCTCTTGTAGTACCAACAAAGCATATGCAAAGCTGTGGCACAGAAATAAACGAAAAATAATCACTAACCCATGCCGTTGCTTTCGCATCAAACGTGTACAGGCCCGGAGACAAACCGCGTTCCCTGGGACTCAGGTGGACGCGGGCGCCGGGCAGAGCCGGCCCGGAGCGGCCGTGCCCCACGGCAGAGGGCTGGGAGAGCTGGGGAACGGCCGGCACGGGCGGAACGGGGGCAGCACGGACCTGGGGGGGCAGCACGGAACGCGGCATCTGCAGCGCCTCCCGAGCGGGGCCGTGTCCCAGGGGCCGTGCCCCCGCCCGGCAGCGCCGCAGCCGCCGCCGCCACCTCCCGAGGGGGGAACAACGCGGGGGGGTAGCGGGCGCGCCCGGAGCTTTTTTGTGAATGGAGCCGAGGCCGCCCCGGCCCCGCCCCGCCCGCGGATTGGCGGGGCCGCACCCGCCCGGCCGCACGTGCGGGGCTCGGTACTGGAGCCGGAGCCGCCGCCCGCGGAGCGGGGGATGCGCTGCTGGCGGGGGCGAGTGCCGGGGGGCAGTGCCGGGGGTAAGTGCCGGTCGAGTGCCGGTCGAGTGCCGGGGGCGAGTGCCGGAGCGGCAGCGCCGGGGGGCCGCGGTCTCCTGGGGCTTTGCTGGAAACCGCGAGTAACCGGTGTCTGCAGCGCGTGTCCCCTCGGGTGGGCATTCACCTGGTTCTGTGAGCAGAACGCGGGTTTCTGCTCGGGATTCAAACCGCTAGGCAGACCGAGGCTGGAAAGATGTCTTTAAATTTGTTAGAGTGGGAGGTTAATGTTTCTGCATCCGGAAGAAATCACTGCTGAGACTGGTAGGGGTGTTGAGCCAGCCCAGGTGCTGGAGGAGCTGGGAGTTGTCCTGAGGTGGGCTCTTCCTCTCTGGTCCCTCAGATGCAATCAGGTTGTAAAAACTGGAAGCTAAACTCTCTTACTGCATGGAACCATAGTATTTCAGCTCGTTGGGATAACCTGCATTTAAACCCACACCTCCTCAGCTGAACAGGAGCATCCTCTCTGCTGCACCTGTGGTCTTGTCCGAGGCAGCAGCCAGTGCTGGGAGCTTCAGCAGTTACTGAAAACGATGTTTTACTGGATACAGAGAGATCTGAGGAGAAATTCCATGCTAGAAAATCAGGTTATAGCTGCATCATCTTGAGCTCTTCGTTTCTCCTTGGGCGTTTGTTCCTAGTGCCTCCCCTGGGCAGAACAAGGTTAAGCCGTGCCGTGGGTCGGATCAGGAGACTGTTCATTTTATTTTCAGATGGATCAGCTTTTGGATTTGATTGTACAGCCACCTGGACACAAACACAAGAGAAATGGCTGTGTGTAGTGAGGGAGAAGGGACATCCCCATTCATCGTCCACATTTAAGGCCATTGTTCCCTTATCACACTGTGAGCTACTCGAGCATGCGAATCCAGGAGGTAGTCCTTGAGAAATGGGCTTCTCAATCACATGGGCACTTGAGAAAACCTCTTTGGCTTTTTAAAATTGAATCATCTGTATAAGGTTTCTTCTTGCCATACACCAGTCTGAAGCACAGGGGCTGCAAATCTGATTTGACCTGAGCTTTATAGCAGTTTCTTGAAACTCAGCCTCATCTCATGGCAGCAAAGACAAGTTTCCACATGAGAACCTAATGTAAATTGATGCAGGGAAGGCAATAGGTGGTTTCATCTGTCACACCACAGCATCTTCTCTCAAGCTGTGGTGGCATTTCAGTGTAGCATGAATATTCCAGCTGTGCTTGTTCAAAGATCAAAGTGGTTCAGCTGGAGCTGACTAAAATCACATTTCTTTATTACACACGCACTGCGTTGCCCTCACAGCTCGGTGCAGCTCCCTCTCGCTGCCCGCTGGGAGCTGCTGTGCACCGTGGTGAGCGGCATCCTCGAGGCAAACCACGGCGGGCAACACGAGCTGTGGAGTCCTCTGCACCTTACCCACGCCGGGGATAAACTCACAGGGCTGCTCAGGCCTCGGTGCCCGTCTGCCCTCCCTCCCAGCAGCCCCGAGGGATGTGGTTCTGGAGTCTCTTTGGAGAGGCACCTTCTCATAGGTTCTCCGACGCTCCCCAGAGTAAGCAGCCAAGCCAAAGCAGATCGTGCTATGGGAATGTATGGGTACAAACACGCTCAGTCACTGCACCCCATTTCCATCAGAAAACAGTCAATCTCTGACTCTTGCTGGAGGGTGTTTGCAGCCGAGGCCACGCTGTGAGTGGGCAGCATGTTGGTTTGGGGTCTGCTGGGTGGGGAGGTGTCAGGGAGCCTTTCAGAGCTCTGAAAGCTGATTATTGATCCCTCACACGGTGTGAGGTCCATCGATCTGTGCACACAGCGTGGGGCTTGCCGGGAATGGCGTGTGCCAGAGAAACTGGCCACCCTCTCGGAGAATCGACAGAGCTTCTAAATTACTTTCTCCTCATTTTTATATTTACATATTTACAGCAGATCTGTAAATACCAGTGTGCATAGTTAGTAGGTTCCTCCTAACGTCAGTAGATCAACGCAATATAGAGTCACCAGAAATACCTAAAAATGGACATGGGTAAAGGTGAGGAAGCTGATACTTTTGTCTCTGGAAAATGGTTCTTGTGTATCCAGCACTGTGTGGGGGTTTGTTTGTACAGGGTGTCAGTGGCTCCTCTGAGTTCATGCCTCTACCACTAAGCCTCGCTTTTTGCAGGAAAGGCTGTTTTCTCACTGGAACTGAACCACTGGAAGAAGAATTCAGTTGTTGTTTGGAGAAGAAAATATGAGAGAGACTGAAGTCAACCAGCTTCTGATGTGATTTCTGGGTTCTGAATCGCTTTAGGATAACTGCTGGGGTGAGACGCAGACAAAAGCTACCTGTGCCCTTAAACCTGACCCCAAGTGGCTCTGCCTTTACATTTCAACAGAAAAGAACCAGATATTTTGAAGCAGAGGATGAAAACACCAGCAGCGCAGCCTTCTGAAACTTGGATGGAAAATGGCCTCGGGTGAGAACAAAGAAGAAAATACTGACATGGGATTAAAACGACTTCAAATGCCACTTGAGGTTTTCCTACCTTTGCTACATGTAATAACTAGTTCTCCTCTCCAGCCTGCCTGCGGAGCTGCAGCTCTTCATGGTCTATGAAGGGGCTGAGTGTGTGTGGTCCCAAATCAGACCCTTCCCACCGTGCGGCCGGAACTGCTCCCAGTGCCGCCTCTGCCCCAGGGAGCCCATCGCACCCTCCAGCTTTGCGGTTTAAGGTGTTTGCAATGGCAACTGCATCTGCACCAGTTTCCTGGAGAGCCGGGCAGCTGAAGCTGCTGGATCACTTGCTGTGTCCACCGGAGCTGTGGTCCCAGCAGCCCTGGGCTGAGTGAGGACTGGGTGAACCCACCATGCCTCGCTTGCTGCTCCAGTCACACAGCTCGCAGGCCGTGGGGCTTCTGGAGGAGCTAGACCACTCCTCTTCCTTGGCCAAGCTCATGTCAATCTACCAAGCAACCAACAGGACCACCTTCAACTGGACAGACAGCCGCATCGTTGAGTGGGAGAAGTTTGCCGAGCTGGCTAAATATGAGCCAGAATCCCAGAAACCAACAGTGAAAGCTCTCCTAATCGTGGCGTACTCGGTGATCATCATCATGTCTCTCTTTGGGAACACGCTGGTGTGCCACGTGGTGCTGAAGAACAAGAGGATGCACTCGGCCACCAGCCTGTTTATCGTCAACTTGGCCGTGTCTGACATCATGATCACGCTGCTCAACACGCCGTTCACCCTGGTAAGTGGCTGCTGTGCTGTCCCTTCTGCAGGAGGCGAGTGTCCCCAGGAAGCTCTGCCTGGTGGTCACAGCCTCCCGTGCATGCTCTGCCAGGACTGAGGCGCGAACCCAGCGCCACCAAGTCTAGCAGACAACCCAAGTACAGCGCCGTTCAGCAGCCTGTGGGCTCCCTTTGTCTCTCTAACTGCTCAGAGACTCCAGAGTCTCTCCAAGCACATCACCAAACTGCAGCAAGAGCTTCTTGGGGAGTGCAGAATAAGTGCCTGGATTAACTTGTACTTTTAACGTACACACTGGAGAGCACTAGAGAGTCACACTTAAAACTTAGTGGGTCAAAACAACTCAAATGCCAGTCATACTTAGGTGGCTGGAAGAGAGTAGTCAAGCTTTTCAGAGGTGCCAGTTGAGTAAAGTCTTCACTGAAAGCTCTTGGTCCACTTTTTCCAAATATAGTTGTTAGTATAATCAAAAAGTTATTACTGCTGTTCACAAATGGTCTTTATACAAACAAGCCAGGAGGGCTGCAGCAGCACCACTCATTTAATCTGTGGGTTTTGACCTTGTAAACTCTTATGTGAAGGTGTTTGCAAATCAAATGTAGCTCTGCTTTCTTTGGGTTTCAGGTTCGGTTTGTGAACAGCACGTGGATCTTTGGAAAGGCGATGTGCCACATCAGCCGCTTCGTGCAGTACTGCTCGCTCCACGTCTCCACGCTGACGCTGACGGCCATCGCCCTGGACCGGCACCAGGTACAGCGCTGCCCGCCCTTGCAAGGCTCTTCCCAAGCCCCGCTCAGGCCTGGCCAAGCCAAGGTGGCTACATCTTGGGCATTAACCCACACCCAGTGAGAAGGCTCTGGAGCTAAACTCAAAGACAACCCTTGTGTGTCAGAGTCAAAGGCTTGGTGGACTTGGAGGGGGGAAATAACAAAGTGCAGCATCCCAGGTTTCACAGGACACTGACAGACTTCCAGTGGAAAAGAGTGAGGATGCATCTTTCACATAGTTTTTAAAAGGCCAGGTGTAACGTGGCCCCCAGGTACGGCAGGGCAAGTTGATCTGAGGCTTTGCTGTACGAGGGCTGGAAGGGCAGCAGAGCCACCGCCGCGTGCCGCGGGTTCCTCCCGCTGCACAGGGAGCTGTTCCGAGCTTTTGGGTTTACCACCCAAAACACATAAAATACCAGTTTGGGCATTTGCTGCATCATCAAGCTGCAGGACAGTTAGAGGTGGCAGCAACTCTCAGCTCCCTGTCTCAGGGAGTAAAAAGAAATTCTGAGAATAAAGTCCTATGGTATAACTACGGGACTGATGCTGGAGCAGCATAAAGGGGAGTGGCAGAGTAGGAAACCTCTGTTGGAAATACTGGGAGGTCAAATAGTGTCTTCCAGACTCCCAGATTTTATGAGCTCTTTACCTTTTCATCTACCGAAGACAAAATCGTAAAAGGCGAGTTAATGCCTCAAAAGAGAAGAGGTCTCAGCTTTGTAGGTTCAGCTAGAACA
This sequence comes from Pampusana beccarii, assembly GCA_013399365.1. Classification (NCBI taxonomy): domain Eukaryota; kingdom Metazoa; phylum Chordata; class Aves; order Columbiformes; family Columbidae; genus Pampusana; species Pampusana beccarii. The sequence goes on from VWYH01004929.1 coordinate 321,846, forward strand.
GGAGACATATCTTTATGTAATTGATATAGAACAGACAAACATATCTACACGTCTCTTCACTTATGGGTATCTTTTTTTTTTCTTACTTAATGGAACCCACAGTTTAAGGAAAATGGTCCTCACAGAACAACAGTTTGTTTGAAAGCGCTTCTGAGCAGACCGAACAGTTCAAGGTTTCCCATTTTCCAGGTCACACTAATAAGCAGGCTATTTTCCTAATCACTGCCGTCATTTTCTGAACAGCATTAGCTCGTGTCAGCAGTTCCCCTGCTGCGTGCCGTGGGGCAGGGACTCTGCTGCCCCTGGGACCTGCGTTACGGTGCCATCTCTGCTGCAGGTCATCCTGAACCCGCTGAAGCAGAGGATGTCGCTAACAAAGGGAGCGCTGAGCATCGCTGTGATGTGGCTGATGGCAGCCTGCTTCTCCCTGCCCCACGCCATCTACCAGAAGCTGTTCCAGTATCACTACAGGTGAGGTGAACTGGTCCGGTACCCTCTGCGGCGCTGGGGGCTGCAAAGGACAGAGTGGAACGGGGGGATTTGTGTGTGGGTGAAACCTCACTGCCCAAGCAGAGGCTTTGTCCCAAAAGGCTGTTTTCTCCTGAGGGCCTTTCCTTTCCCTCCTCACGCTCACTCCGCTCCTCAGACCTCGGGAGGGCAGGGCAGGTCTAACCAGCTTGCTCAGGCAAAGAGGAAAGAGGGAAATGAGGCTGCAGTTTGAAAAAGAAAATAAAACTCATGGTGTAAACATGAGTTTAGCAAGACTATGCAGCAAGAACAGGGAGGAGATGACCGCCGTTGTGGGCTGGCAGGGGCATGAGCCCTGGGGCTCCAGGGGTTCATAGGCTGATTCACACCTTGCATTCCACCCGTCTGGGTTTATGAAACAGGACCAGCCTTCCTTGAAGCTTGAGGCTCTCTGCCCAACATAAACAAGGAAAGCAAAAGAGAAACCTCCACCTCTTCCCTGCAGCAAAGGGCTGAGAGGAGCGGAGCTTGCACAGGGAGACGGGGCTGTGTCTGCGTGCTCTGCTGCGCGACCCGCGGGGCCGGGAGCTCTGCTCGGCCGGACACAACAAGCTGTTAAAAGGAGATGAAGTGGAATTTCACAGCCACATGAGGGTCTCTGAAGTATCAGAAGAAAATGAAGTTTCTGATCTAGAGGGGAAAAAAATAATAAATAAATAAATAAAGGAAAAGAAGCGTATCTTCCCCCCATTCCAGCTGGTCCAGTGATGGCATTCATTGCTGTCAGGGCAAAACAGAGAGCCAGAATGGTTTGCCCTTGCAATCCTCTTTTCCTCCATGGTACTCAACCTATTCTGGTCCTCTTGTCCCCACCAGCCCGTGGCATTGCTACGACTCCTCCTGGCTGGAAAACAGTCCATAATGCAGCACAGCCGGGTGTTTTCTCGTGGTGCGTCACAGTGCTGGTGCCACATTTCACAGGAATGCCAGACTGGAGACCAAGGAGGTAATCTTACAGTGAACAGTGTTTTCAGCACGAGAGCAGCAGCCCCGGGAGCTGGGTTAGGAGACAGAAATGGGAAAAAGGAGAAAGATTTCTGTCGTAGATATCGAGGTTCTGCATAAAGGACAAGTATCTTTCTTCCCCCGGCACAGCCACTTCCCTCCCATCGGCATGGCAGGGAGAGCGTTTGACTGCCTGCACGGGCTTTGCATTGCTGTTTGTGTACGAGAGGGCACATGAGATGGGAGAGGAACGTGGGGCTTTGCAGCTCTTCCTTACGCGTGCCTGGGATTGATCTGACTGAGAGATTGCTCCGTGCGGGATACAATATCTGCAACTGCTCAGACTTTGTAAACAAAGTGCTGGGTTACTCCTGTACTTGCGTTGCTGCGCAGCTGTGCCCGGGTATTACTGGACAAATTGCTCATGAATGAACAAACGCTGCTATCTGTTTCGTGGCACCTGTCTCTGCTCATCCCTTGGCACAGCCAGAGGAAACCGAGCCCGGCATCGGCATGAGGCAGCCCAGCGATATAAGGACTTCCAGGACGTGCTATTTTCATCCCTGCTTTCCATTGAATAAAAATTGTAGCTGTAATAGAGCTGGTAATAGCTCCTGCATGGCCAGGGGCTGCTGAGGGAGCTGTTGGGGTGGTGGGGACAGGAGGACACGGGCTCCGCCAGCACCGAACCTCTGGCTGCAGTGGCCACGTCCACCACCGGACCAGAATTTACCAAAATACAACATCTTGACTAGTTTTGCTCTCAACCAGCCTCTTCCCTGAAATAATTGTGCTCTGTGCCCTCCTTCCAAGGTGAGAGCGAAGAGGCAGTGAGGGCAGTGGCTGGTTTTGGTTACCTGTGGGATCACACTGCTGCCCGCTCTCTTCAGCTCTGCTCCCGCACCCTGTGTCGTCCCTCCGCAGCCGCACAGCCCTGCACACAACCCCCTGTGCTCAAGCCATCTTCTATTTGTGGCACAAAAGCCAGCTCTGGAGGTCAAAAACAGGATATTAAAGATATTAATCAATACTGCAACAAATAATGCAGCTTGATGGAGACTAAAAATCTGTGCTGAATACAAATGAGATGAGGACAAGGGTTGAAGAGAAAAGGGCAAAATGGAGTAACAGAAGAGAGGAAAAAAAGGAAAGAAAAGGGTAAAACATCCACCAGAAATAAACATGCGAGTGCTCCTTTCTCCTAATGTTCCATCACTTACAGTCATCCGGTGTGGGATGTACAGGGGACACGTGGTGCTCTGCGGAGGTGCTGGCAGCCACAAAGTGTGACCGGATCCTGGATCCACTGGGTTGAACGCGACAGGTCGTCAAAGTGCTGCTAAAATAAATGATCATATAGAGTTAAATTTGGTTATTTCGTTAGCTAACCATCAGAAGTTAAACTTGAGTTAAGTGACTAGGTTTTCTAATCATCAGGCCTGTTTTAAGATGTAGCGATAAGAGTTTAAAAAACGGTCCTCTGAAGCCCCGATGGGAGCAGGATGGTGGGTGGGAAGGACGGAGAGCTGCCTCCCCGTGGCCACAGCCCCAGCAGCCCCTTCCCCTTCCACCCGACGGCTCTGCTGCCCCAGCTCCTGCAGCAGTTTCTGCTCCTGCCGAGGGGTCAGGTACCCGCTCGGGGGGCGGAAGCCCCGCTGTGGTTTGCCAAGTTAGCAGCACCCATTTGCGCAGCAATGACCACACACTATATACGTGTTTGTGTGTTTTCAAGGGAAGCCACTGTCCGGAGTTTGTGCCTCCCCGATTTTCCTGAGCCCACAGAGCTGGTCTGGAAGTATCTGGACCTGTCAACCTTTCTCCTCCTCTACCTCCTGCCTCTGCTGATCATCACTGTCACCTACACGCGCCTGGCCAAGAAGCTGTGGCTCCGCAACGCCATCGGAGATGTCACCACGCAGCAGTACCTCAACCACCACAGGAACAAGAAGAAGAGCATCAAGATGCTGATGCTGGTGGTGGTGGTCTTTGCTGTCTGCTGGTTCCCTCTCAACTGCTACGTGGTGCTCATCTCCAGCCTTGGCATCAAGACCAAGAACTCCCTCTATTTTGCCCTGCACTGGTTCGCCATGAGCAGCACCTGCTACAACCCCTTCATCTACTGCTGGCTGAACGAGAGCTTCAGGTCGGAGCTCAAGTCCCTGCTCTGCATGTGCCAGAAGGTGCCCCGGGCTGAGGACAAGGTGCTGCCGCCCGCGGTGACGTCCTGCCGGCAGGCCTGGCTGCAGCAGCCCGGGTGCCGGCAGGGACCCGTCCCCGAGCGCCTGTGCCCCCCCGTCACCATCCACACGGCCAACACCAACCTGTGAGCCGGGGCACCCAGGTGAGCTCGCTGCATTCACTGGACACCAAAGGGCGTCCCCCTGCTCCTCCTGAGGAATCGCTGTTGCAGCTCTGGGGTCCCACAGCAGCATCCCCCACGCTGGGGTCAGCGGAGCCCCCAGCCCTCCCTGTTTGCCCAGGCTGCTCGGGAGCAGGGACGCGCACAGGGGACGGGGTGGCCGCAGACCCGGGGATGTGCTGTCGGGGCTCCCCCCCGATGACTGGCAGAGGGGCTGGGACCCAGGTTTCCGTCATTGCTCGCGCCGTCCCCAGTCACGGGCCGGTCTCGGAGCTCGTAACGTGCCACAACACGGGGCTTGCAGAGCCGCAGGACCCGCTCTGACCCGTCTGGAGGAACAACCTGGACGTCCGGGGGGACTCCAGCCATACAGACTTTCGCCAGATAAGTTACACCAAAGCCTCCCCCCGGAGGTGAGGGTCAGTCCGTAGCAATTTCCCTCCCCAAGACAGGGTTTCCCCCTTGCTCCATCTGTCCCAGCTCGGTCACTACGCCACTGCAGAGGAGGGGATGCTCACCAGGCACCGGCACAGCAGCCTCAGGTGGCACTTGGGTGGATAAATCCAATCCATTGAGAATTTCTTTTTGTTTCTGTTATAAATAGATTAGTTCAGGAAATAAACCTACACCAGCACTAAACAGAAGGCTGCAAAATTTTCATCAGAGCTGTAGCATTCACTAACAGGAGAATGAAATCATCCTCCAAATTACTAATTGCTGTAAAAGAGTTTCATTTAAACAACGGAATTGACTCAGACTGAGAAGGTTTTGTTTACGGTCCTGGGAAAAATAATTTAATTCAGCTGCACTGGGGAGGCAGGTAAAAAAAGAGGTACAGAACAAAGGACAGATTTAGTACCTGAGAGAGGAAAATAAAAAGACAGGGAAAAGAGACATTAAATGCAGAAAGAAACCAGAAGTGCTACAGTGGCCGGGCACTGGGGAGCAGGACCTGGCAGGACTGGCCTGGCCACGATGTCCCTTTCTCCATCACACCATCCCTCCTGAACACCACACCAAGACCAGAGGGGCCAGACTTCTCCTCTCAGCTTCCCTGGTGAGCTTGAGCAGAACAGAGACAAAAGAGGGGAAAATTATTATTACTCACCTGTCCATCCAGACGGTGGGTTGAATAGTTATAAGTCCTTTGCGGGAATAAAGTGCTGTGTGTTCTGAGCTCCAACAGGTCCTGGTTAATCCTTCGGACCTCAGTGCTGGTGACGGGTACGTGCTTGGCAGTGGCAGTGGGGCTGCAGCTGGGGTGGCCACGCTCTGGTCCTCAGGCCTGAAATTCATAGGGACACACTGTACTCCCAGCAAAAAAAAAACCCGAACAAACTGGTTTGGATAAGGAGTGTGCGGCGTTGGTGCAGCCTCACCTGGAGCACTGCGCAGTTCTGGGCCCCATGATTTCAGAAGGGGGTGAAGGTCCCGGAATGTGTCCCCAGGAGAGCAAAGAAGCTGGTGAAGGGCTGGAAGGAACGTCCTGTGAGGAGCGGCTGAGGATGCTGGGCTTGTCTAGTTGGTGAGCCCCAGGTGATGGTTTTCGGCAGTTTTGGGGCAGCCCCAGCTGCTCGGGGTCGGTGATGCTCCTGCTCTGCCCTGGCACTGAGCTGCTGCCTGGGGAGGAGACGGGGGCACCTGGGTGGCTGGTGGGGACCATGGTGTGCTCCCACCACCTTCCAGGGGAGGGTCAGACAAAGAAGGGAAACTGAGCATTGACTTTTTTCCCCATTTGCACAGGGAGAAGGAACCGGAGAGAAGGGGGTAGGTCACCTCCAGGTGACCCTGCTTGGCCACATCCCTGCGCCTTGGGGATTCGTCACAACATCTGCACAAGGCGAGGAGAGCGGCGTGGAGTATCCTGAGCGCAGCAGAAACAATGGATACAGGATCCCCAAGGCGCTTCACTTGGAAACGACCAGTTCCTGGACACGTGAACCGAAGGCAGCCTGGGCACAGGCACTGCCCTCTCTGGGGACAGCAGCGTCCCTTTGCACTCAAAACACATCATTCTGAGCTTTTCAAAGTGTTAAAAGCATCTCTAATTAATGAGCGTCACCTCATTTACTTATTACAGAGAAGCTGTCATTTGCCTTTTTACTGTTCTTCACTCCTCATCAACTTCCAGTGCAAGGCCCTCGAACTACCATATATTCCATTAAAATATTATTCATTCCATTAAAATATTATTTATTCTCTACGGAAAGGCTGGCTGTGGGTATGGAGTTTTCAGTTTCCACTACAGAAATGTAGCAGCCTTTTTCCACTCAAATACCTTCAGAAGTTTAAGAGACTTTTTCCCAAAGATTGCAAACCCAGCATCCTCCATCCTTTGGCTGCTGTAGCACAAGTGTTTAGCACAAGCTGAGGGTGCAAATGAGATGCAGTTATAACTTACTGTGGGTGGACTTCTCCCAGTGACCGGAGAGTGGAAACGTGAGCACTGGCAGCCCCGGGGCCACGAAAAGCCTGGGAGGTGACAGAACATTCCAGGGCTCTTTGGATAACACCTGCAGAGCAAACATTGCACAAAGGAGCAAAGGAAAGTGGAGAATCACATCCCGGCCCCCAAAGCTCTGTGTGCGACCCAGCGCCGGGCGGCACCGCTGCCGTGGGCCGTCAGCCCGGGCACAGCCCCGGCACAGCCACAGCTCCCCGGCACAGCCGCTGCTCCCAGGCCGTCCCTCGGCTGCGGTGTGGTGCGCTGTGCACACAAAACACACCGCTTCTGAAGAGAGAGTTCTATGGGTCTTTCAAAGTGCACGTTGTATCTTGGGCTTCTATGAAATAACCATAGCAACAACGCTAACATTGGTATCTTCCATGAGAAATATTAATCTATGGCTCTCGCTGTGATTCTGAAACGAAATCTGCTTCGCTGCTGGCAAATTCTGGGGTACAAGCCAAGCTAGGGATTAAATCCCATCCCCAGGGCTGTTCTACCATGCTAGAAATCGTCACCAGTTTCTCGAGGTGTTTGTCCAAGAATGCTGGTACAGACTGGTGCTGGGTTCCTCAGAAACAGCCCCGTTTCTGGGAAGCAGCCGGCAAACCTAGGAGTTGTACCTGCCCATCGGCTCTTGGATAGAAAAGCTGCTCTGGGAGCCCTGTCACGTCTAGTGGCTGTGGGCCAAGCAGAAGAGCAAAAGTCTCTTAACCTTGTGTTGAGTCCATCTTTCATATTTCTTAGTTAGTTGTTTTGTTTTCCCTCCCCTTACTTTCTTTCTTTGAATGGCAGCATATTTTTTTTTCTGGAGAAACCAAAGACCTCATTCCAAAGAACTGTGCCTCTCTTCATACTCCCTTGATCTTCTGCTAATCCATGTAGTTAGCTATCTCTTGCTGTGAAAAAACAACCTAGCTGGTTTTCCTTGGTTCTGTCAATCGCAGCATCTCTTCATTGCTGGATTTTTCTCCCCTAAATGGGCATGATGTAAGAGCTGACTGTATTGCATCTTCGTAATGGCTCAGCTATCTACACTGGTAATTATCAATGCCTGAATGAGATTCAGAGCCTCGAATGCTTTGCCCGTTGCTTCCAGGCTCATGTATCACTTGAGGGTGCCCCGAGTACCACAGCGGCACTCTCTCAGCAGCGTTCAGGCAGAGAATAGGACGCACCACATAAAAAAAGGAGGATAAACTGAGCTATGCTGTCTGATTTGGGCAAGGCACAGTGGCAGGGGGCAAGAGACTGCAGTTGTGCTGAGCTGCAGGCACAAGGCTGCAGCAATTGCAGGGCTGACCCAGACAAGGGCTGCAAAAGAGTCTAAGAAATTCTACTTTGCTGGAACAGGTCATGGTCTGAGCCAGCTCAGCAGGTAAACAGAGGTTTAAACATTCGTCACTTTGTCTTCAGACGTGCCGCTCGGCTGTGGAAACGGCTTCCCGAGTGGCACTGGCGGCAGCCCGGTGTCCGAGACCAATGGGACTGGGGGACAGTTCCCAAACCGGGACCAGCGCGGCCCGCTGGGCGTTCTGCTCCCGTTCCCAGCCGGGCTGGGCCGTGGCTGCTGAGGGTTTTGTGCCCAGAGACCTGCCCTGGCTGGGGCGGCCGCGCTGACGCGTGGCACCGGTCGCAACCTGATGCTGTGGCAGCCCCGTGGCCCCGGACCGGCTGGGAGCACAGGGTGGGAGAAGAGTCCCCAGGAAGCCGGTGCTGTCTGCAGAGCCCCGGTCCTGGTCCCACCCTGCAGCCCCAGCCGGCACCCCCGCCTCTGCCGGCACCCCAGCCTCTGCCGGCACCCCCGCCTCTGCCGGCACCCCCGCCTCTGCCGCGCTGCTCCCTCGGCAGGCGGGTGGCTCCAGTCTGTCCCGGGCAGGCAGAGCCCTGGAGCAAAACCCCGAGGGTGAATTATTAAAACACCGAGTTACCAGGAGTCTCCTCCAGAGAAAGTATTTGAGCCCACACAGATCACTATGCCATGATTCAGAGACATGTCTGAGTGATTAACAACCCAGATTTATTAACGTTAGCTCATGCCAAATGCATCTAACTGCCTTCAGCATAGTTGCTGATGAAGATGATAACAGAGAACACAGGGCAGGGGATACCTGAATTCCAGAAACAAATCCCCTTATATAGCCCCATCACATAATGAACAAAGAAACCACAAAATGCCAACTAGATGAACAAAAAGCAAGCAGAAAAAAATGCACAATGAGTCAGAAAATTAGCTCGGGAAGGAGAAACAGAATAAAGTTATCATCAGTTAGCTCTTCAAGTAGAAAACAATACTGAGAGGCTGCCCAAAGCATGCAGGGACTGTCCTCAGTTAAATCCGGATCAAGCCCTGGAAGTGGAGGTGTCGCTGGGTCAGTGTTGGGGACCAGCCCCCTGCACTGAGACACAGCTCAGCAGACCGGTCCCTCCAGAGCGGGACGGCGAGGGAGGAAAAACCCCGAACCTCTCCCGGGAGGCTGGGATGCAGCGGGCACACCCAGAATTAGCACTGCGAGGTTAATGAGCAGACACCCTGTGCCACGGGCAGCGGAGCAGCCTCTCCCTCAAGTCGGGGCAGGCGGCTCTGCCCTCTCACCGACCAGCAGCCAACACGCGGTTCCCTCCAGCCCCGCTGCGGCGCAGAAAAATGCTTCAGATCTCCTGGTGCAGGATGGAAACCAAGCGCGAACTGACAGGGCAGGTTTATCCTGCGGTCAGCGCTCAGGGTAAACTCTTCACAGGGCTGCCCTGGCCCGCCGGTGCTCAGCAGCCATCCTGACCCGAATTCCAGCGCACACTCCTACCCGCTCCCCCGCGCTCGCTGTCCCTGCGCTCCCGGTGCACCCACCTTTCCTGCAGTGACACCGGGCGCATCCCGTGAGCTCTGTGCCCGCAGCCCTCGCCGGGACACGTGTTGGGTGTCTGCGGGGAACAGAGCTGGGGACGGGCTGATGCACAAGGCAGGAGCACAGGGCAGGCTCCAGAGGCTGCAGCTCCGGTGAGTGCCCGACAGTGCCCGACGGTGCTGGGGAGGCCGGGGGAGCTGAGCTGGCACGGCCGGAGCAGGGGCTGCAGGGGGCTGCGCCTGCTGCAAACCCTCGCTTAGGAGGTTACTCATGTTTCCCCAGACATCAAAGCAAATGCACTTCTTGCCCTGCCACCCCCAGTATTTTTTCCTTTACCCCAGCAGTAAGGGTTCAGTAAATGCATTTGGCCCTCATAACAAAGGTTTGTCCTCCTGTGAGCCTGCCCTGGTGAAAATGCCATGCTCAGCAAAGCCAAATGGCATGAGGACACTGCCCCCTGCAATGAGCTGCCAATGACAAGCAGCTGTCACCTATCACAGGTGAGAGGGGAAAAAAATTAGTAATTAAAATCCCCAGCAGGCTGAATCCTGCAGAAACCACGTGTCTGATTTTACAATACAGTCTGTCTCTTGAAGAGACTTTTCCATGACAGGCCTCATAAAAACCTCCTTGGCAGATAAAAAGAGACAAATTGCTTTATAAAATCAGATTGATAGATCATCTGATTTGTCTAGACAGAAACAATTGCTTTGTGGGACACCATAAGGAGCAATTACAGGGAGTGCCCCCATTAATGGAATACTGGAGGTTTTTATTTCTTTCTGAACTGTGATACATCGCTCGGACCTTTCACGTTAAGGTTAATAAACCAAGTCCCTCCAAAAGATGGGAAAGGAACCAAGTTTTAGTCTTCACCATTATGGTATTCCTAGAATTCCCTTCATGGTACATTGTCTTTCCTCAATCTATCTTTAGAGGTCACTTACTTAACAGACTATTGTAATTTTCTACCCTGTTCTTGAATTAAATGTACCAGTGGCTCCTGCTTACAAACACCGAACAAAGCCAGCAGTTCTTGGCATGGGGATGGCAACAGCTCCAGCTCCACAGAAATACCTTAGCACAGCAGCCCCTCTTTATGTTCACATTTCTATTGCAGGCTATAGATTTTTTCCCTTTATTAAATGTGAAGGTTAATTTTAAGAAATCCAAAGCTAAAGCTGACTTGAATGAAAGGTTACCTTGTGTTCTATTTAAAAGAATTGTATTAAATTGCATTACCTTGCTTTCTATTTAGTGGAATAAAAGCATCCTGTTGTCCTTCACAGCATGCAGGGCATAATGTGGGAATGTATTCATCCCGTAGGTGAATTGTAGTGGTTAACATAACTAATAAAGACTATGAATATTTAGCAATATATTCAGACATCTCAGCTATAAATGGGAAGAGGCTGAAAGTGAACTTTAAGCTTGTTTGACCCCCCCATTCAAATGCCCGCCGGCACCACCGAGCTCCTCGCTCCGGTTGCCTCCTTGAGGAGCGACTTTTAGTGGCCCTGTGAAACCCTCCTGGTGAGGCTGGAGGACCGGATCTTGAAACTGGGTGGTGAAAACAAGAAGTTTAGTGCCCTACATTTCTGGTTAGCTCTGGGGGCATCTATTCTCTAATCTAAGGGCAGATTTTTAATTTAATTTATGGTGTGATTCTCAGTGTGGATGGAGAAATGGAGCAACAGGAAAAAAAGAGCAAAAAATCCCTCTGAGGGTTAGTGACAAACCCAGCCTGGGTGTGCTGTGTACATTTCATTTTTATGTATATATATATTTATATATATATGCACACATACCCACAGCCTGCTCCCGGTCTGCCCGCGGTCGGTGCCGGGTCGATGTCTCCCACAGTACCAGGACCATGTCCAACCCTCCGGCTCTTGCTCCTGCTTCTTTTAAACTAACTGCACCAGGTAAGAGATTACGACAATTGGCCCTATTGCCATTGTATTTAATTGGAGTGTTTATCTGTAATCCAATAATTTCTCAAAACCAGCTCAGAGGAGGACGTGAGGGGGAGTTTGAGGAGGTGTTGAATGGGCTGCAAAACCACTTTATTCTTTTTCTAAAACTCTGTTGCCCAATGCAGCTGCAGTCAAATCCAAAATCAGCCCATTATCCAGTCCACTGGCTCCCATTAACTTAATAATTGTCACACAGAAATAGGCTGGCCAGTCTCAAAAAGCCTCATTTACCACCAGGGCTCAGGGAAGGAATACAGGAATTTCACTGGGATAATAGTGTATTTTTGATGGATAGTAATAACCATTGGCATCAGGCTGTCCCTGTGAAGACAGTGTGGTGTTTTGTTTTGTTTTGAATCAGCAAGGCTTTATGTTTGGAGCTGCAATGTTTTTCCCTTAAAAACGAACTTCTGCTGCCAATAAAAGGTATCAGGCTCCCTTTTTAATTTTTTTCAGTGGTGGTTCTTGTTGCTCCCAGTTTGGTTCCAGTTGAGAGAATTTGCTCTCCTTCATGTCCCCCTAGCCCTCCAAACCCAGTGCCTGGTTCCCCAGCCCTCCCTCCGCATGGGGGGTTCCCCTGCTCCACACTGGGTGATCCCAGGGTAGGGATGGTCCCTGGGGGCTGTGGTTCTGTCCGCCCAGCAGAGCTGCAGGGTGACATTTGTGTCGCTGTGGGGGACACAAAGCAGGGGGACGCTGGCACCCGAACACTCGCACTGCGACGCTCTGCGGCTGCTTCTGAACACTGCCCCGGAGGGTCCCTGCGGGTCAGCCCCGGGTTCCACAGGTGAGTCTGGGGGGCAGCAGAAAAACAAATCTCTGTCTCCTGGCTGACACATTCAATAATTCAATAATGTGCTGTAAAATGTGTGCTTTCATTCCCTTGTAATTGCCCTGGTGTCCTGCGGAGAAGCAGTAATGCGAGAGCCGTGCACACAGGGGAAAGCCTGTGGAAAATACAAAATGGGAAAATCAGAGAACAAACAATAAAAAAAATCATTGTTGGGGAAGGAAAGTGGAAAAGGAAAGAAACTAGGGACTGGCGATTCGGTTCTCTCTGATGGATTTAAGGCTCCATTTTTAGCAACTGCAATGTAATTTCAGTGTCCTCTGGAGCCCGTGTGGAGCAGGCAGCAGCACAGAGAGGTGCGGGGCAGATTGAGAGGGTTCGGGGCCGCGGTCACTGAGTCGTGGAGCACAGCGGGCGCAGGGCTGAGGACAGGGCCTGGAGAACGGGTTTGCTGCAGCTCCAACTGGGGGAACCTCTGGAGGAACGCGGGCTCCCCTGCTGAGCCTGCAGGTGCAGTTCTGTGCCTGGCCGCCCACCTGGATTCTGCCAAACTATTCATGCTGCATAAGTAGATATTAATGACAGGGCTTATGTTACCTTGAACTGACACAAAACTTTGGTCGGACGGTTTTCCACCCACCTGAAATGTGGTCTGGACCGTTGTGAAAGATTCTTCCAGCTGTCACATAACTGAACACAATCAGGGATCCGTGTGCTAACGAAGCAGCTGTGCCAGGTCCGGCCTCCGCAGAGCCGAGCTGCGCAGGGCGGGTTTGCTGTCTCTGTGGTGGCTTGTGCTTCTCCAGAGCCTGCTGGTCCGTGTTTGAACATCACACCTTTCTGTAGGGTGGGCAAGAAAATGAAGAGCAAAAGCAGGAAAGCTGCATTTGTCAAGGTGCTACTGAGCACTCCAGCATTTCTGCTCTTTGCTCGCTCCACCCCAGCTTTGAGCTCAGCTAACCCCCCCTGAGGAGAACGTGCTTCTCCTCTGACCCTTCTCTATAAGAGCAGCCTTTCCCTGGTCACGCAGTCTCTTTCCCTGCCCTCTCCTCCCCAAAAGTACAGGTTTTTGGTCTGTATTTCCATACAATGCTGGTTTTAGTCCAGATCATCTCAGACCAAGGATGGACAAGCAAACACCAGGCTTCAGGAAAAAGGTCTTGCTGTAAAAGCACTTGCTCTGTGCATCCAGAATCTACACAAGGGCAACCTTAGAAAGCTCATCTGACTTAACTGTTCACAGATCACACAGCCCTTGTTAATCCAGGGCTCATTAATTAGCCTGGCTCTTGCTGTAGGCTGCCAAGCAGGATCGCACCTGGAGCATTTAGTTCATGGGAACATCTGCAGCCTGGCCAGGCCTCTCCCCCAGCTCCGCTGTGCAACCCGGTGCTCACGAGGCAGCAGGACGTGCCCTCGAGTGGGAGTCTCCTGTCAGTAGAACACCGAGACCCCCTTGACTTGCATTAGCACCTCAGTAGGTCACAAATAAAGTCTGCACAGAGTTTACTGGTCTACACAAGGACTTGGAGCCACTGGTCTCCTCCTCTGCAGTTACTTCATCAGGGGATGCAAGTGATGTATCTCAACACCCCACACACTTAAGCCAAGTTCTTTAAATTAAAGCCCGTCCGTCGGGAATATTTGGCTTGGCAGGATCGCTGGCCACAAGCTGTGGCTGCAGGACACGCGTCTGCATTCCTGCTGCGGGGACCAGCCCAGGAGAACGCCCAGCACAAATGCCTCATGGGCCACATGGTGTTTACTGGCATGCTCTGGAACCAGAGGCTCGCCAAGCAGGCGGCCCTGTGCCCTGAATGCCTTCGCGGCAACTTCGCATCCCAGCGGGAGATGTTCCTCCGCGAGGAGCCGAGGTGAGGGCCGTGTGTACCCCGGCCTGCTGACGTGCTCCAGCCTCGCTGCAAACTGGCTGGCGGGGCAGCAGGGGCTGCGGGGGCAGGAGCCTCCGTGTTCCGAGCAGTGCGGGGCTCCTGCTCACATGGAGCGCCTCTGCTCCTCCTGCCAGCTCTGCGGCACAGACACACCTCTTATCACAGTGCTGGGAACAGGAATCCCAAGTGCTTGCGGGGGGAAACACGGTTTATTATCGCTTCTTGTGCATCAGCCAAAACTGGGGCGAGAGCAGACAGCACAGCCCCCCGAGGCGAGGAGCAGAGCGGGCACAACCCGCTGTTCACAGGGAGCTGCTGGCTGGGGGCGAGCGCCTGCTTGGCCTGGGAGTGCTCAGCCCAGGGCTCCCCCGGGACAGCGGACCCGGGACAGGGGCCAGACCCCCCCACAGCTCACCCGCAGCGCAGCCGGCCCTCGGGCAGCCGAGAACAAGTCCTGCATGGGTGCAGCCCCAGAACCTGCGGACAAGGCAGGGCACACTCCGGCTTCCCATCCCAACAGCACGACAGAGGCTGCGCTCCCCACGGCCCCGGCGCCCCCGGACACGCTGTCCCCACGGGCTGGGCTCTGGGGACCGGTCCAGGGGCTGCCCACCCCGGGACAGCCGGGCTCCCCCGAGCCCGCAGCACGTCCCCCCTGCACCATCCACCTCCGGCTACACCGGGGCCGGCAGGGATGCCGGGATCACCAGCCCCCTGCAGACCTTCACACACAGCTGGTTGTTCCCAGCACAGCAGCAAATTCATCTCAGTGAACACAGAGGCCCCAGGTGCCTGAGGAGCTCCTCTGGAAAGGATTCTCTGGAGCTCTGCATGCTGAACAGCTCTGCCGATGCTGTGGGTTTGCATTCAGCGATGAATGACGGGTTCTTCAGGGTCTGGATGCCAGGGCTGCTGTCTCCAGCGCTGCTGCACCGCACACAGCAGCAGCACCGGGTTGTGCACAGCATCCAGCACCGGGGTGTGTGCAGCATCCGGCGCCTGCTCTGCACACCCAGTGAGCTACAGCAGCACAGGCACCGACACAGCCTGCCAGGGCTTGGACACGTATAATAGCTTTAATTAGGAAAGAAAATCATATCCTTCATTCTCATAATTATTCTAGAGAACAGATAAAGTGCAAGGGCATGAACAGACTTAACAAGCACTGTAATTAGCAAGCTTAAAAAGCAACTGCTCCCCAGTGGAGCTTGAGGAATGGGAGCTCCTTGGGCATCATTTACAGGGTCCCTGACCCCTCCCCATCCCCAGGCCACACAACGAACCCTGCCTGGGATTTGTCCCTTCTGAGGAAGATTAAAGCCGCACACCGAACAGCAGCCGACGCTGGTGCCGCGGCCACTCCTGCCCCATCCCCACCAGTGTGACGAGTGGGACGGGCTCAGCTGCGGCAGCGGCTGCTGTGAACAGCGCTGCTGGCCTGGCCAGACCCTGCTTGTCCGAGCGGGGCATCCCAAACTCACCTGGCGTCACCACCTCCAGCTCCAGAGTTCATTGATCTACAAACACACAGCATTTGAGAGCACCACGTCTGGGAGGAATGTGGGGCACACACCCCCCTTGTTTAATAAAAAGGGCAGGAGCTTCAGCTACTGCTTTATTTGAACATAGACATCACCCCAAAAAAACAACAGGAACAACTCTACTTCAGAATTACAATGGTAATGACACAGAATTTACAAAAATATAAATAACCTATTCGTAACCTTTAAGAAAAATAACATCCACCATAAAAATACCATGTATTCCCCTAGGTAAACCATGGCTACAGAAATGTATTTATTGTTTTTTTTTTTTTTTAAAAGCACCAGAGTCTGCGTTATTAAGTAATCCAAAACACACAGGGCATTTCCCCCTAACACTTGCAGACTTTTCTGAGAAGTGTGCCCAGATCATTAAAACCAAGTTTACTTCAGTAAACTGCTCCTGTAAGAGCATATTGAAAGTACAATTCTCACAAGTACCCTGCCCAGGAAAAGCACCCAAGGGTCTAATAGGATTTAAGTACATGCCTATTTTTAAATCTATGCTTAAGAGCTTTCCAGAACAGGGCTGGACTTAAACTTATCATATAAATTCCTCTGCAAATCAGACTTCAGACAAAAGTGGTGTCAAAAACAATTGCTTGTAAAAAAAAAAAAGTAATCCCACTGCACAAAAGTCTTTCCATTGTTCAGACCCAGCTAAAGTTTACGCAGATGCTGAATTATTTGATTTCTTTCAGCTCTTTTTGAGCCATGCCAGCTTGGCACGAACAGCTTCCTGACGCTGCAACGCGAGATCCAGCGCTATGGGAATTTCCTTCCCTTGTATTCCAAGTCTTGTGCTGAAAATACTATTTAAAAAAGCAGAAGTCAAGTATCAAGTCCATTGGTTCCCAGCTAAAGAAATTCATCTCCCAGGGACTTCTGCCGATGCCCAAACAGCAGCATTACGCCCCATTTTTCAGGCTCACATGGTTCCCGTGGGCTTCAGCTGGGCTTGTGGGAACCCAGCCAAAGGGGCTCCCAGGGGAGAGTTAAAGGCCGCTGGTAGAGATTGTGGCCCGTGTAAACACCACGGAGTTTGTCACCGCGGCTGGAAGGAGGAGCAGAGTGCCCTGTGACACCAGCCGGGGGGAGCAGGGGGGTGGCACCCTACACGTCATGTAAAGCACGGCACAATCCCACCCTACACATCGTGTACGGCACAGCACAATCCCACCCTATACATCGTGTACGGCACAGCACGATCCCAACCTATACATCCTGTACAGAACACCACGATCTCACCCTATACATCCTGTACAGAACACCACGATCCCACCCTACACATCGTGTACAGCACGGCACGATCCCACCCTACACGTTGTGCACAGCCCCCCCTCCCACCGCACCCCCACCCTGCGAGCCGCCTCCTCAGCCTTGAGGCAGAGGTTGGGTTTTGACTGTGAATAATATTGCTCAGACATCAAACAGCTGAAAAAGAATAGTTTGCCTTAGAAACTATGAAGCGAATGGGGTTGATTTCTTTGAAGAAGGGAGAAATAAAAAATGTGGCAAACACTCCACCCAACAGGTCGAGCCCAGACCAGCAGAGCCGCTCAGCACGCGCGGGAGGGACGAACACGAGGACCCGCAGCACACGTGTGACAATGAACGTGAGCCAGCAGTGTCCCTGGAGCCAAGAGGGCCCCGTGCCCTGGCCATCCAGCACAGCACGGCCAGCCGGGCAGGGAGGGCACTGTCCCGCTCTGCGCTGGGGCAGCCTCACCTGGAGCATTCCCTGTGTGCAGGGTGGGGACAGGAGAAAAAAGACATTAAGCTACTAGAGAGTGTCCAGAAGAGGCTACAAAGGTCACCGGGTTTGTTCAGCCTGGAGAAGAGGAGACTGAGAGGAGACCTCATCATGGTCTACAGCTTCATCACAAGGGGAGCAGGAAGGGCAGGCACCGATCTCTTCTCTTTAGTGACCAACAGCAGAACCCCAGAGAACGACAGAAGATGTGCAGGGGGTCAGTGGGACATTCAGAAACGGTTCTGCACCCAGAGGGGCTGCACACTGAACAGGCTCCCAGGGAGGGGGCACGGCCCAACCTGACCGTGTTCAATAAGAGACTGGACAGCGTGCTCAGACACACGGGGTGAGCTGTGGGGTGTCCTGTGCAGGGACAGGAGCTGGAACCCATGATCCTGAGGGTCCCTTCCAGCTCAGGGTATTCTCTGATTCTATAATGTCCTTGCTATTCACTGTTTTTAATTTAACAGCCATCCCTGCCCATCACTCGTGCCCAAGGGACAGGAGGAGGCTGGCTCTGTGTCCTGCCCGGCCCCGAGGGACCCCCCACTGGTGGCACCGGTGACACACGGACACGCAGGACAAGCCACCCAGACTGGTTCAGGCTGCAAAGCCAGTGCTGGTGAGTTGAGTCACACGAATGCTCTTACTCAGACAGCTGTAGGTAGATTTATCTTAATTCCCACTGGAAGTGACTAAGTGTGTCCACAGAGGTTTTAAATATTTATTTGATTAATCCAAACACTCTCTCCCTGCTGCAGAGAAACCTCAAATGAAAAACCCTGACCACAGGCTGTGTTTGCTTTAGCAATACTTTTCCTGACTGCTCTGTAACAGACCAAGTATGTAACCAGAGCCTGACTAACCCCAGCCTAAAACGGGCAAAAAGTCTAATACTTCTGGTTCTTGCAGAGCAAAGAGCAATAAAATGACCTTGACTTTGGAAGAAACAAAGAGCCAGGGAGAGAAAGTGTCACATCCAGCTGAAACTGCTCACGCCTCCCGTTATCTAACCACATCCTGAGCGCATTCAAGTCTTAACAGCATTTAACAGGGAAAAGAAAAAAGACCAGCAGCTATTAATACCCATGTTGGGGCAGATCCGAGCAAAGCGCTGCCTTCCCAGAAGGTCGCCTGCTTTTTCTGAGTACTGCGGTCAGATAAACGGCAAATCGCGTGAGCTCGGCCAGGGATGCCCGGCAGGGTAACAGTGCCGCTTGCTGGCGGCCACACGGCCGGTGACAGGGACAGAGCAGATCGCGCCCGCGCACCCAGCCGCAGCGCGGAGGGACAGTGCTGGTGCACGGGTCCCGGCACAACCCGGGTGACACTTATCGGATGCCACCTAAAGGCGCTGGTGCCAAACCACTGGTCATGGGCTGCTGCTCTGCCCGTGAACTCAGAACCGCGGCCGGGCAGCGGCATCACCGCGCTGGCACCGCACCGGGGAGCTCCCGCCTGCCCCGGCAGACGTGCCAGGCTGCAGGGGCAGCGCTCGGCTCCGGCTCCCACCGCATCCCCCAAAACCGGCTGCCACCCAACCCCGGGTAATGCCCCAGCGGCTGGGGGCAGATCCAGAGCAGCCTGGACACCTGCAGCCACCCGAAATCAGGGGCACCCGGTGCAGGCGGGACCGGTGCAAGCTCTGACAAATCCTCCAGGAAGAAATGAAATGCAGAAGGGTGCTCCCCTCCCCAGCAGCTCCTCCCAGAAATGAGAAAATTAGGCTATTTTTAGGCAGACTAAAAAAAAAAATAAGGAAAATAATTATTTTAAAACAAGTTGGCTCTGCTGCGACCAGCACAGGGACAGAAGCGCTGTGACCCAGCCACGGTCACAGGCTGCAGCTGCCCAGCGCTGGCACGGCGGTGAAGCAGCCCGGTCTCTGCCACCCTGTGTCCCCACAGGGCGGTTTGCAAAGCCATGGTGGCCACAGGTGCCTGTGGGGCAGCAGGGCTGGGGTGCGAGCCAGCACCGCCCCAGGCTGGCAGCCACAGCTCCGCTCTGTGACGAGGGCACATGTCAGCCCATCCCAGGATCAGTCTGAGAGTCCTGCAAGAAAACTGCACCGCGTCACGAACGGGACACGAAGGGGCAGGTGCTGGGGTGGCACAGGGAGACCGAAGGCCGGGGCAGCAGCCATGGCTGGGTCCTCTGCCAAGGACTGTCCCCATATAGTGGGAGAGGGGAGAGCAAAACATGAAGTGGGAACGTGGCAACCAGCACCGGGAACGCTGGGCACAGGCCAGATGAAGGACGGGAAAGCTGGAATGAGAGGGAGGTGACGCTGGGCCTGTAGGGGGGTGGCAGCCCCAGCGACCAAGCCCCGCAGCTTAGGGACCCCAGGGCAGCAGCAGGAGCAGCTCGGGGCTCCGCGCAGAGCGAGTACCGCAGGGCACAGCAGCTGGGACACTCGCTGCCCGGCTGGGCTGTCAGTGCAGCCAGAGAAAAACGGCTTCCAAAGGGGCCCGAGCAAAGCCCCGGCTCGGAGGGGGCACGACCATGGCCTCCCCTGAGGAGGGATGCTCCCCTCGTGTCCTGTTACACAATGCAGAGACCATCTCCACGTACTCCTCACTTGCACATCAAAGAGGTTATGTGACCGCAGGGCTACCAGATCCTCTCGTGTACCCGTACACAGCACCTGGAGCTTCTGTCGTCCCTTCCCTGTCCCTCTAGCACTGGTGACCCTGGGCCTGGCCGAGCGCAAAGTGGTCGCAGAGCAGGAGCAAGGCGTCGAAGCGCTGGAGCCGCTGCAGGGCCTGGGCCAGCAGTGGGATGGTGACCGCGTCTTCCGAGCAGGTGAGGTGAGCAACGAGCTGCTCGAATCCAGAAATCCGTCCCAGCAACTGCGGTGTGACCCCCAGCTCCAGCGCCACGTGGCTGAAGTTCTTCGTGCCGTTCAAGGAAGGGTCCAACAAGAAGGCGAGTGACTGCACCAAGGAACGGGGCAGCTCTGCTACTGGCAGACCTGGGGCAGCAACACAGCAAAAGGAGGTCAGAACCCAACATACCTGGCTGGGATAAGAGTAAACAGAGCAGCTGGGCTCCTGTCCCTGCCGAGCGGGTGAAACACCACCCTGCCACTGCAGTTATCTCCTCCAGCATCACCTCCAGAGCTCAGCGACATGCAGCTGGCTCAGGCCTGGGGAGACTGGTAACTGGTGACAACTGGGCATCCATCCACACCCGCACACAGACCCTTTAAGGCAGTATCGCAGAAAATCTGCCCTGTGAACCAGCACCAAAGGCCACCAAAGCCAGGTAAGTCCCTGTGACAACTGGCACCTCCACGTAGCTGTGGTGAGCGTCTGGAGGAGCTCCCTTCCCAGCACCCGCCTCTCTACCCCAATACTCCGAGCACAAAGGTGACACTGGACAGACACCTACCCTTTGTCGCGCTGCTGATCTGAGTCACGAGGCTCCGGGCATCATCCACCTGGCAAGAAAGACACCCAAGGCTGTTGGCAGCCCAGCGAGAACAGCAACGCCTGCCTCCACTCCCAGGGCTGTCAGAGGCTCAGGGAACGGTGCTTCTCCTTCAGCACTACATCCCACAGAGCCAACCACCTCCTCGCCAAGCTCCAGGGCCTCCCAGCAAACTGCTTCCATAAACAGTCACCTGGAGCTCGGCTGTGACAGGGGCTTCTGTGCCAGACATTTTCTCAGCCTCGGTGACGTTAGTCACTGGGTTCCTGATGAGCTCTCTGGAGAGCGGAGGAACCCGCTCCCCCTGCCAGGTCAGCTTTCTGGAGAGCAGCAGGACAAGAATCACTTGAGAGCACATCAGCTAGAGATGTGCTCGTACATCCAATAAACAACTGTGGTCTTCTGGGTGTTTGAAACCACCCCAGCAGGTCACGTCTCCATGGCTGGTGGCCTGTTTAGTGACACACCGCTAAACATCTGGCAAACTGGCTTTTGTAAGTACCAGTTACTCCCAAATACTAAAGACCCTTTGTCTACACCCCTACCCCACTGGCCAGCCCAGCACCCTGTGCCTGAGCCTCAGGTGTCCATCGGTGTATGGAGGAGCCCTGAGGCCAGAGGAACTCACCGGCTGCTCCTCGCTTTCGGCAGTGGGATTCGGGCATGCGGAGAGCGGGCGCCGGGCTCCCTCCCGCCCTGCACCGCCGGTCTGTGCCGGGATTCTCTGCACGGCCCGGTCCTCCGGCCGCTCGCCGCCCACAAACTCCGCCTGGGTGGAGAACTTCTGGAGGTCCAGCTCTGTGCACTCCACCGGGGCGTGCGGCCACTTGTGCTGCATCTCGGAGGCGCAGGAGGAGAGCGGGGCCATGGCGTCCTGCCTGCGCGGGCCCGGGGCCCGGATGAGGGGCTGGCTCTCCAGGAGCCCCCGGCCCCGCTGGCCTTTGGAGGCAGCACCCGCCAGCGGCAGGTCCGGCTCCAGCTGCAGAGCGGGGAGCTGGAGACCCAGGGCTTCCCCGTCCGAAATGAACTGCACCGCTTCCACAGGGCCTGGAACCAGAAACCGGCACGGCTCAGCGGAGCCCAGCCCTGCCGGGGCCACAGCCCCGTCCCCTGCACCACCGCTGAGCAAAGCCACTTCTGTGCCTTTCCACAAAGCTTTGGGTGGGGTCGATCCCTCCCCCCGGTGCAGGGAGAGCGGGCTGGGGGCCTCAGGAGCTTGGGGGGGTCGCAGCTTCTGGCATCTTCTCACAGAAGCCTCCTCCGCTACCAAAACTTTGCCATGCAAACCCAATACAGAGCTGCAGGGGCTGCACGTGACCATCTCTGGTACAAAGTCTGTAAGCAATTAAGAGAGGTCCCAAACTTCACTTTGGTGGGACTTGGACACTGTCCAGCTCCATCCTTCCTGCCCAAGGACATCTCAGTAGGTCGCAGGACCACGCGAGCTGGGCCCAGCACCCCCTCCCTGCCCAGGCACAGCCGGCAGCTGCAGGTACCTTCTGCCTGCCTGTAGCAGGGGCTCAGGTTCTTCACGCCCAGGCAGCAGGGACCAGACATCTGCTCCTCACACAGGAACCTGCCGGGCACCGCCGCGGTTGGGAACATTGCTTGCTGGCCCGAGAAGTTCTGAGTCCTCAGGAAGACTTGGAGGACAGAGGAGAACCGGTCTGAGCGAAGGCTTGGCTCGCTTCCCCAGCATGTCCTCAGCCGTGCGGTATGTCTGCCTGCAGGAGCCGGCAGCTCCCTGGCACGCTGCGGGGCTCCAGCGTGTCCCAGACCAGCCACCACACCTGCTGCCCTCCTCCCTCGCCCGTCCTGCCCCGCACAGAGCCACCCAACCTTGGCCAGCCCCAGAAACCCCGGGGAGAGGGGACTGCAGTTGTGACAGTGAAATGGCACCGTCCCCATCCTCACGGTGGGACTGAGGAGGGAGGCTCCTTGTGTCTCTGAGCAGGCAAAGCACAAGAGAGGTTCCTTGCACAGCAAGGAGGGGCTGTGGGCACACGTGAAGGGAAAAGGGAGAAGGAGAAGCACTGCAGGCATTGACTCACCCCGCTGGCACTGGCTCTTCCAAAATCGCTTGCAGTAGATGATGGAGAGCGCCAGAAGCACCAGCACGATGATGACCAGGGCACTGCTGGTCAGTGCAAGAAGGGCTGTGTCCTGCGGCGGGACGGTGGGGACAGCTACCTTCACCAGGTTTGTTCTGGACCGACCTGCAAACACACCAGCCACAAAAAGCTGGAGCCTAACCCCATGGCTCGGGCCACCCCTTCGCGCCCCGTCGCTCCCCCAGCAGGTCTGTGGGACAGTGGCTCACGCTGCGGCCAGCGAGCAGGATCAGTGACGGGATGGCGTGTCTGAGTGCGCAGCTTCCACGCGGTCACGACGACTGAGCACACACCATGACCCACGTCCTCACCCCCGCCCCAGAGCAGCCCGACCTTGGCAGGGACACGTACACTGCGGCTCGGATGATGGCGTCTGCTTGGTGCAGGGGATGCACTCCCAGTCCAGCTGCCCGCTCAGCCGCGCCTTGCGGTAAAACCTGCAACGCAGCAGAGGGTCTCAGCAGGGCAGGCCCCACGGCGAGACCCCGGCCCGGCTCCCGCGGACAGGCGGTCTGTCCATCCCGCAGCAGCGCAGGCACAGCCAACCCCGTGCTCCTGCCCACGGGCTGGGACATGCAGGGCAGTGGGGCTCCCCAAATCTCCCATCACTGGCTGAAGCTGCACCCACGGCATGGCCCATCCTCTTTGGGGACCACCAGCTGTGGCGTTCCATGGCCACTCATCTTCCAGCACTTTGCCACCCCTGTGCCCACAGGAACAGCTCAGGCCTGGAAAGAGTTTTCTTCCACTGCTCATGCACAGGAGCCTTTATGTTCCCTTCTTTGGAGCTACAAGGGGGATTCCATGTCACTAGCGGTGTCCTCAAAGAGGTAGCCCTTGGTCACCAGGGCTCCTCTTACGTCCCATGCTCTGGGCGGCCTCAGATAAAGCCCTCGGTGCCCCCGCACCCTCCCCAGTGTCCCCACTGCAGCTCTGGCCCTGCTCACCCCGGCAGACACTCCCCGCAGACAGCGTCGGCCGTCGCTGTGCAGTTGGACTTCTGCAGGCGGTTGATGAGAGCGCAGGAGAGGCAGGTCTTGCAGCCGTGGTGGCCCCAGCTGTCCTTGAACTTCCTGGGAGGGCAGGGGACACACTGTGCGTCCCCCCCGCCGCCATCACCGCAGTCCTGCAAGACACGAGGGCGGTTGTGCAGCCGCGGCCAGGAGCCACTTCAGGTCCCAAAGTGGTACCGAGGAGACCAGCGTCTCTCCTTTGGGGACAAGGGGTATGGGGGCTACTGCTCATGTGAAGGGTCCTCAGAGCCCATGGAGAGCAGAGGCCAGCGGAGCACTGGGACAGAGGCACACGGGGAAGCCGTTTGCTGCCCATGGGCCGTGTTGAGGGAGCAGGAAAGTCCTGCAGCAACACGTCCGGGGGCAGCGCTGGGTGCCTGGGCGGGCAGCACCGGTCCCACCGCCAGGGCCAGGCCCCCGCAGCCCCGTGCTGCTCGTGCCCACCCAGCTTGCAGCTCGCCCGGGCAGAGCGGCTGCACCCGCTGGTACGGACTGGGAGGAAATTTAGATTTCCATCAGCGAAAAGGAAAGAGGGCATGCTGAGGGGCAACGTGAAACCCCCTCCCAGCTCCTGCTTCCGTTGTCTCACCCTCCTATCCAGGGTGAGCAAAACTGTTCACCATCCCTTCCCACCCAGCCCCAGCTCTTCCCAGCCCGCCAGGAGCTCAGATGGTCCTTTTGAAGGAAGGCTGGCAGAGGACCCAGCTAGCACTGTAAAAACCTTGTTGCCAGATGGTTCAGGGCTGTTCCAGAGCAGCTGGTTTACCTTGGAAAGCTCCTGCCCGGGCATGCACTTTCTGCAGGGGGTGCATTTCCCATGCTCGTCCCGGTACTCGCTCTCCTGGCAGGCCATGGGGCTGGGGGCCGGGAGCCTGAGGAGGAGAAGGCAGAGAGGTCAGAGCCAGGCCCAGCACTTTCAAGATGAGCAGCATCGCCCTTTCCTGGGCCGGAGTTTCTGCTCTGGCGGGACAGCAGCCCGTGTTCCCGGTGCGTCACGGCCGCCAAGGCTGCGGCGCCCAGCGCACACCCGCTGCTCCGGCGCTTGGGAAGGGATTCCCAGCAAGGCTGGGGATGAACCGCCTACTTTTGCTGCCATGCGCAGCCTTCACGACAGAGCCAATGACATTTAATATCCAGCATTAAGGCAGACCCACCAACCGCCCAGGTTACCGATCCGCAGGAGGCGGGTGGGCTTTGCCAGCCCTGGCTGTAGGTCTGGCTACCCCAGACTATAGGCAGAAAGCTCGGTCCCAGCAAAGCCCCAGCTTCGGGGCCCGGGAGCTCAGCTCTGACGTGACCACACGCCGGTGTCCCACGCGCCCCTGGCAGAGCAGGACACGCGCCCACGGCCGCGCCGCCCCGCACACATCCCGGCTCAGCGGGGCTTTGCTGCTGCTGTCTCAGAACCAGCACCCACCACCCCCAGCACAGCACCCGGAGCCTTCCGCCGGTGAAGTCAAGGGCAGAGCTGCCCCAACCTCCGTGGAGCCTCAGCTCGCCGCTTTGGGGAGGGTGGTTCACAGCAGAACACGAGACCTGGGTCTCACCAGGAACAGGCAACTCAGAATGAAGCTACAAAACTGAGCAATTTATTTGGAGCTTTGGGGCTGTCCGCTCATTTCTATATATTCTAGGTGTGTTCTTACCACGATGACCAAAATGGAATAAAATCCACCCCCTCTAGACCAGTCTTCATTTTGCTTTTCCCCTAACCCTGTGCAGCAAATCAGTAGAGAAACTGTGTTCAAGCACAGCCTCAGGAGCAAGACCCCTTACCCTCTGAACACCCGCCAGGAACAGGGAACCCCTGAACACGCTCTTCTGAAGACCTGAGCAGCCCCTCCTGCCGCAGCCAGGGCAGCATTCCTCCCCTGCCTAATCCCCACCACTCCCTCGCCGGGTGGACGCAGACACTTGGCCGGGCTCCCCGGGCTCTGAATGACCGAGATTCATTGGGGATGAAGTCTGTCCCGGACGAGCACGGCGGGTGAGTCACCGCTCGCCGCGGCTCCGCGCACGCCGGCTCCCCGGGGCTGCCACAAGGAGAGGCAGCGCCGGCCAGCGAGGACTGGCGATGAGAGGCTAAGGGAGCTAAATTTATCTTGCAAATATCTCGGGAGGGGCATGATCACAGCCTATAAATAGTGTAAAGGTTACTGACACTACCGCATAAATAAAGGAGATTTGTCACCATCTCAGAAGGTGGCGAAGAGGGAGCTCGGTGCCAGTGCCCCGGGAGGAGCACGGGGCTCAGCGGTGGGGTTCAGATACAGGCTGAGCACAGCAGGGAAAGTAAAAAGAGGGGAGACAGGCCCTGAGCAGGTGACACGGAACCGACTCGGAGGGCTGGCCTGGAACCCAGCCTCGCGTGAACTCGGTGCCGCGTCCCCCGGCCCTGCCCCGCGCAGGGGTCAGGGCTGCTGGGCCAGAGCCCGCAGCTTCATTTGGAGTTTCAGAGCGTAACCGTGTGTGAAACAGAGTTGCAGGAAACAGGAAAGCAGTGCAGACCCCGGACTCCGGAGAGCAAGGGGACTGATTTTCACCCGCTCTCCAAAGCGCCCTTGTAACACGAGAAAGCAGCATTGTTGAGAAAACCACAACCCAAACCACGAAACCAGCAGTCTTCTAAGTGAAACTGCCCTGCAAACACATGACCTCTTTCTCTCAGGTATTTACGGACTTTTCTGCACTTCAGAAGGGTTTGCGGCCAGGGACCGTCCCTGTCTCCCCAGCAGCTTAAACCAGTTTCCCACAACCAGAAAGCTGTGCGTGCCGAAGGAACGTAACGTGGTGCCGGCACGGGGACACCTGCCAGCGTGCGGCGTCGCTGCGGGACCGCGACCCCCCAGCAGAGCTGTCGATACACAGCAGGCCTGCTAGTTCCCGAGCCATGATGTAAAGATACACGGAACAAACACTTTGCTGAATATCTGGCACCAAATTCAAAGCGGTGGGATTTTATTTATTTATTTATATTTTAACAATAGCAGAACCAAGACATTTAATTTGTAAGTGGAGCATACATGCAAACCAGACCGCACTGTCCTGGGAAAGCAGCAGCTCCTGACAGTCTAACAAGCGATTAAAACAACTGGTCCTAATGAGAAAAAAGTAAAAAATAAAAACGAACACCAAAACCCTCCCACCTCTTTGGAACCTACACAGGATCTCAAGTTGACTGACAGAGCGGCAGATTTGATTTGCCAAAGAGTATCAATGCACTTAGAAGTTGGATGTACTGCCATTGTTTCGAGATGCATGAAATCTTCTAACTTAGAAAGGCCATGATTTGTTAAGGGAATCTTTTATTGTCTTCATGGGACAACTTGCCTGAGCAAGGCGAGCAGAGCGTGCTCCCCACTGAGTTATGACTCAAAATAGCAAAAACACGAGTTGCTGAATGAGTTTCACTGCATGAGATGAAAAAAACCACAAAACCCAAGAAACCCCACAAACCAAAAAACACATTCCAGTAAAGCTACAGGGCAAGTTCATTCACCTCTGTGACAGTTCCAGAGCTCTGTCATTTGTTTTTTCCTGTGAAAATGTAATCTTCAAAAAAAACTTAGACTACCTGGGCATCTACTTACAAGTCTTTTGTGTCCAGCTAGTGGATTCTGGAAGGAAAAAAAGAGTGAGTGCCAGGCGGCGGGACATCATGGGAGGTCCTGCGCTCTGCACAGCAGACAGGCACCGCCTGACAGTGACTGTGCCTCAGGTGAGACCCTTGTGTACTTCAGAACAGAAAACTGGAGAGCTGGCATCCCAAACAAAAGCCACAAGTGGAAAGGAGGGGGGGCGGGAAATGAAATGTTATCTGGAAAATATTACTTCATGCCTTGGGTTTGGCAGTGCCGAGTCCCAGTCTCTTGCTCAGCCATTCCTCCGCTCCTGTTCATTTAGTCTGCACTCGTTATGTCTGGACAGCATCACTCTGTGCCGCCCTGCACTGCAAACCTCGCTGGGAGCGGCTCTGCCACCCCCAAGGATGCCTTGGAGATGAAACACTGCTCAGAGCAGCAAACATGGGGGGAAAAGGCTGAATCAGAATCTTTCCACACAGCTTGGAAATCAGCAGGTTTTCCAATCTATTTTGAAATTCTACTCACAACATCGTCCACTAACTGTTTAATTTGCAGTGGCTGGGAATTCATGTTTCTTTAGGTGAGAACATCCCCAGCCCAGGCTGTCCCAATTAAATAATTACAGATTGGGACCATAACTAGTGATTTTTGTCGAGTTCTGCCTGCTCACCTTGGGCATCCACACCCTTCCTTACTAGCTACCGCAAGTAATACTGCCCAAACTCCTATTAATTTTCATAAGACCTTGGATTTCTCTCAGTTTTTTTGCCCTGTGTCTACTTCTTAGTAATTGTCACTGTCTCGCTTGTGATAATAATTCAGTCTCCCTAGAGTGCCTGGGTTTTTCTTCAATTATTAACACTGTCATAAATAAACTCACACAGATCACACTGAGAAGAAAAAAAAGCATCGTGTAATTTGAATAATGACTGTTATGAATAAAAGAATTTGCAACAGTACTTATTCTGAACTACTTGAGCATGCCCTTAGGAATGCCTGACACTTCTGGGTAGGTGAGAACACTTGAACGTTTTCCAGGGGCGAGCGCACACGGCGCGTCCCCGCAGCTGTCCCGGCAAGGACCCGGCTACGCGGAGTCACCTCTGTCCCCGCCAGCCCCTCGCCCCCGCAGGTCCCGGCCCGGCGGCAGCTCTTTCGGGACCGAAACCCCGCGGCGAGGCTGCGGCTGCGGGCCCCGGGCGCGGTGTGCCGGCTGTGCGATCATGTGGCGCTGCCGCCCACGCGTGTTCGCCACCCCCGCGGTGCGGCCGCCGCTCGCCGCCGTG
>VWYH01004930.1:1343-13057 GCA_013399365.1 Pampusana beccarii
CCCCCAGCACCCCCAACCCAGTCTCTGTCCCCCCAGGACGTTTTCCGCCTGCTGACCCCCGGTGGGGGCGGCTATGGCCCCCCAGGGGATGGGGCTGGGGATGGGGGGGACCCCCCAGGGGATGGGGGACCCCCCCAGGACCCCCAGGACCCCCCGGTGCTGCCGCGGAGCTTCCCGGAGCGCGGGAGCCTCTTCGAGTACCGGCGGGCGCAGGAGGCTGTGTGAGCGCTGCCCCACGGCCGGGGGGCAGCCCCACAGCCCCACCACACGCGCACAATCCATGGGGCAGCCCCCCAAACCCAATGCACACCCCGAGGAGCAGCCCCCCAACTCCAGCTCTGTGGGGCGGCCCCCCGACTCCAGGCACGCACACACTCCATGGGGCAGCCCCCCAGCCCCAGGTACGGCGCCCAGCCCCAGGTACGCACACTCTGGGGGGCAGCCCCCCAACCCCAGCTACGCACACGCCATGGGGCAGCCCCCCAACCCAGGTACGCACACTCCGTGGGGCAGCCCCCCAACCCAGGCACGCACACTCCGTGGGGCAGCCCCCCAACCCCAGCACCCCAAGAAGCAGCGTTCCCCCCCTCACCATACACAATCTATGGGGCAGCCTCCAACTCCACATGCACTGTGGGGCAGCTCCTCCACTCCCACCTTTCTGCCTCACCGACTCCAGACCCACATGTGGGCTCAGCCCCCCTCAATGGAGGGGCCGAGCCCCGAATGTCGGGGTCTCCCCCCACACCCCCAATAAACGAGCCCTTGGGCCCCTCCCAAACCGGTGTGAGAGCATTTTGGGGAGTGGGGGGTCCCTGCGGGCAGCCCCACCCCGGGATGGTCCCCAGGGGTCCCCATGGAGCTGTCCCCAGGGTCCCCAAGTGTCCTCTTGGAGTCCCCAAAAGGTCCCTATGAAATTGTCCCCAAGGATCCCCGTGGAGCGGTTCCCCAACAGGTCCTGTGGAATGGTCCCCAGGTGTCCCCATGGAGCTGTCCCCAGTGTCCCCAAGGGTTGGTCCCCCAGTGTCACCTCGGGGGCTCTGGCAGGGGTTGGGGCAGCACCAGCCATTGCACTCGAGGCTTTTATTTCACTCGGGCTGGTAAAACCGCGGCTGGTGCCAGCGCTGCCGGATCACTGCTGGATCACTGCCAGATCACTGCCAGATCGCTGCCGGATCGCTGCCGGATCACTGCCAGATCGCTGCTCCACCGCGTCCCACACCAGCCCCATGGGCTGCCGGCACGTTGAGGTGCCACCAACATGTGTGGGGTGCGGGAGCTGTCCCCATGTCCCCAGATCGGTGCTGGGCTCAGGGACCATCCCAGTGTCCCTGGATCGGTGCCGGGTTCAGGGGCTGTCCCCATGTCCCCAGATCGGTGCCGGGCTCAGGGGCTGTCCCGGTGTCCCCGGATCGGTGCCGGGCTCAGGGGCCGTCGGGCGCCAGGCGCAGCCGCAGCGCCACGGGCAGGTGGTCGGAGCGCGTGGCCAGCCGGGTGATGACGGACACCGCGGCCTCCTCCTGCGGGGACGGGGACCGTCAGGGTGGGACATGGGACAGGGGACACGGGACACGGGGACACGGGCACCCCCGCCCCGCGGCACTCACCGTGCGGACGCCGCGGTGCTGCCGGTACAGGATGTAATCCACGCGCCGGCCGCGCCACGGGCCGGGGGCCGCCGGGTCCGGCTCCCCGCTGGCCAGGATCGGGCCCGCCAGGTACTGCTGCCGCCCCCCCGGCTGTGACAGGGTCCTGCGGGGGGGCGCGGGGACGTGGGGACATGAGGACAGAGTGGCACAGGGGTGCAGTGACAGGGGACACAGTGGCATGAGGATGGTGGCACAGGGGCACAACAGCATGGTGACTCAAGGACATCGTGGCACGGTGATATAGTGGCACGGGGACACGGTGGCACGAGGACATGGGGATGTGGTAGCACAGGGACACAGTGACAGTGGCACAGGGACACGGTGGCACAGGGACATGGGGACGTGGTGGCACAGGGACATGGGGACATGTTGGCATGAGGACATGGTGGCACAGGGATGCAGTGACATGGGACACAGTGGCATGAGGGTGTAGTGGCACAGGGGCACAACAGCATTGGCACAGGGACATGGGGACATGGTGGCATGAGGACATGGTGGCACAGGGATGCAGTGACATGGGACACAGTGGCATGAGGGTGTAGTGGCACAGGGGCACAACAGCATGGTGACTCAAGGACATGGGGACACGGGGACACGATGGCATGAGGATGCAACAGCACAGGGACGCTGTGGCACAGAGATGTGGTGGCATGGGGACATGGTGGCATAGGACACAACGGCAGAGGGATACAGTGGATGGGGACATGGTAGCATGGGAATGTGGGGACATGGGGATGCAGTGACGCAGGAACATGGTGGCATGAGGACATGGGGACACAGGGACGTGGTGGCACAGGGACAGGGGGACAGAGAGACCCCTGCCGCCGGTGTCACCCCCTCTCCAGGACAGGGTGTCTTGGTGGCCCTTCCCGTGGGACCCCAGCGCTGTCCCCTCCCCTGTCCCCCCGTGTCCCCCCGTCACCTCCTCATCTTCTCCGGGGTGGACACGGGCTCCTCGTAGATGCGCAGGTAGTTGAGCAGGGTCCCTGGGGGACAGGGACAGGGGTGAGCGGGATCCCCGTGTCCCCACCACGTCCCCCTCAGGGGACAGAGGTGCCCGGGGGGTGGGGTCTCACCTATGGCCCAGGGGGCGTCCAGCCCCGGCCCCCGCCGGCACGGGTCCCGGTACAGCTCGAACAGCTGGTGCCGCTGGTTCAGCTCGTCACCTGCGGGGGGACGGGGCAGCACCGTCACCCCCTGCGGCCCCAACCTGCCAACCCCCGTGTCCCCAAACCACCATCCCCTGTGTCCCCAAACCATCACCCCGTGTCCCCACACCGCCACCCCCTGTGTCCCCAAACCCCCACCCCTTGTGTCTCCAAACACCCACCCCCATGTCCCCAAACTCCCACTCCCGTGTGTCGCCCACCCCCGTGTCCCAACCCCCCAACCCCCGTGTCCCCAAACCGCCACCCCGTGTCCCGACCCCGGGAGCAGTTGTCGAAGTTGAGGTCCCCGCACAGGACATCGAACGCCACCAGGTCCCCGCGCTGCTCCTGCTCCTCCTGGAACAGCTGCAGCCAGCGCAGCGACAGCGACAGCTGCGCCTCCCGGGTGGTGGCATCGGCTGGGGGGGACACGGGGGGACACACGGTGGCACCGCTGTGCTGGCACCGCGGGGACCCCGACACCGCCGGGACCCCCCAAACACCGCGGGGACCCCCTCGGCAGTGACATGGGGACACACACACACCCCCTCGGCAGTGACATGGGGACACACACGACACCACCGCCTGTGCTGGCGCCGCCAAGACCCCCCCTTAGCTGTGACATGGGGACACACGGGGCATCACCGCCCGTGCTGGCACCTCCGGGATCGCCGCCCTCGCAGTGACATGGGGGACACACCGCACCACCGCCCCCCCGGGCCCCCCACGGCAGTGACATGGGGGACACGGCATCACCACCTGCCCTGGGACCCCCCTTTGCAGCGACATGGGGACACACGGGGCGTAACTGCCTGTGCTGGCACCGCCAAGACCCCCCCTTGACAGTGACATGAGGACACGACATCACCCCTGTGCTGATACCGCCGGGACCCCCGGCAGCGACACGGGGACACACGCGACATCACCGCCCGCCCTGGGACCCCCCTTTGCAGCGACATGGGGACACACGGGGCGTAACTGCCTGTGCTGGCACCTCCGGGACCCCCCCCGCAGTGACACGGGGACACACACACCCCCCCGGCCCCCTCACCCGCGGGCGCCTGCAGGTGGGTGCAGCCGATGTAACCCACGACGCGCCGGCCCCGCGCCGAGCCCAGCAGCACCTGGGGGGACACGGGACGCTCAGGGGGGTCCGGCCGGGCCGGGGGGGTCCCGGCCCCGCGGGGGGGGGCCCGGCTCACCTGCACCACCAGCAGCCCCTTGGCCGCCAGCGCGTCCTCGCCGCGGGCGTTGGGGAAGGGGCGGTAGCGGGCGGCCAGCGGCGGGAAGCNCCACAGCACGTGCGGGAACGCGCCCGCGAGCTGCCCGCACACGCAGGCGGCGGCCGCGCCGTCGAAAACCTCCTGCAGGCAGATGAAGTCGGTGTCGGCCGGGAAGCGCTCCCACAGCACCGGCTCGGCCGCCGCCTCCTCCGCTGTCGCCGCGGGGGTCGCCGCGGGGGTCACCTCCGGCACGGCCACCGCGACGCTGCCGGGGGGCGGTCGGGGGGTGCGCAGCGTCCCCCCGTAGCCCGTGGTCTCTCCGTGCGGCTCCACCAGGCCGGCGCGGGCCCCGGGGGACGCCGGTGGCACCGGGGCGAGCTGGCGGGCGATGGCCGCGGCCCGCTGCGGGGTGTCCCCCAGGTTGCTGAACTTGGCCAGCCCGCTGGGCAGCAGGCAGACGTTGGCGCTGAGGAAGGTGAAGGTGCGGGGCTGCCGCAGGTCCCAGGGCTCCGCCGCCGCCGTCCCCGCCGTGTACCGGTACCGGAACGGCCGCCGCGCCGCCTGCACCGGCAGCCACAGCAGCAGCCCCAGCGCCGTCACCGGCAGCGACAGCAGCAGCACCGCGACAAACGCCACCCCCGCCAGCAGCGTCCCGGTGCAGCCCCGGCATCGCCCGCACCGGCGCTGCCGCCGCCGCCGCCGCTCCGCCGTGGTCGGCCGCAGGTCCAGGAGCCGGTTGGTGGCCCAGAAGCCCGGGGCCAGCAGCCCCTCGGCCAGGCGGTCCAGGGCCGCCAGCGCCCGGCTGGGGAACGGGGAGTCCTGCGGCAGCATGGCCGGGGGGCGCGGGGCCGCGGGGGGCGCGCCCAGGGGGCTGAGCGGGACCGCGACGTCTCCCCGCTCCTGCCCGGGGGCTCCGGTGACACCGGCGTGACCTGCGGGAGAGAGACCCCGGGTCAGGGCGGGGAGCGGGACCCCGCGGCCCGGCCGCCACCGTGGGAACTTCCCGCGGCCGGGACCGGCCCCCGCGTCCCCGGGACCGGCCCCCGCGGCTCTGCGGGGAGCGGCAGCAGCTGCAGGGGGCGGGGGGGCGGTGCAGCCGAACCGGGGCTGCTGCCCCCCCCGTGTCACTGCGGGGTCCCCACGGGGTCTCCGAGACCCCCAAGGCCGCCTCAGGCAGGTACAGCCGGGGGGACACCCCCAGCATCTCCCCCCGCGCCACCAGCACCAGCCGCCCCCACCCCTGTGCTGGCTCCTGTCCTCCCGTGTCCCCACATCACCGCCCGCTCACCTGCCTGCCGGGCTCGGGGGTCTGGGGCTGCCGTCCCCCCTGCGCCGTCCCGGAGCTTTGGCGGCTGTGGGGTGAGCCCGGGACCGGCCCGACGGGTTCCCCGGCGTCTGCGCCCCAAACCGGCTCCTCGGCCACCACCTCACAGCGCCTGCCGGCACCTGCGGCTGGTGACTCCTGCCTGAGTCCTGCCTAAATCCGGCCTGAGCCCAACCTGAGTCCTGCTTAAATCTGGCCTGAGTCCTGCCTGAGTCCAACCTGAGTCCAGCCTGAGTTCTGCCCTAGTCTTGCCCAACTCCTGCCTGAGTCCTGCCTAAGTCCTGCCTAAATCCAGACTGAGTCCTGCCTAAATCCGGCCTGAGCCCAACCTGAGTCCTGCCTAAATCCGGCCTGAGTCCTGCCGAAATCCAGCCTGAGTCCAACCTGAGCCCTGCCTAAATCCGGCCTGAGTCCAGCCTGAGTTCTGTCCCAGTCTTGCCCAACTCCTGCCTGAGTCCTGCCTGACCCCTGCCTGACCTCTGCCCTAGTCCTGCCCAAATCATGCCTGAGTCCAACCTGAGTTCTGCTCAAGTCTTGCCCAACTCCTGCCTAACTCCTCCCTGACCTCTGCCCTAGTCCTGCCCAAATCCTGCCTGAGTCCAACCTG
This sequence comes from Pampusana beccarii, assembly GCA_013399365.1. Taxonomy (NCBI): domain Eukaryota; kingdom Metazoa; phylum Chordata; class Aves; order Columbiformes; family Columbidae; genus Pampusana; species Pampusana beccarii. The sequence continues at coordinate 7,295 of VWYH01004930.1, forward strand.
AGCCCTGCCTGAGTCCTGCCCAAGTCCTGCCTGACTCTGCCACCCGCGCCATCAGACAGCCCGGCCACCTGCCTGCCCTGCCCACTCCCAGCGTGACAGTGCTGGGCACTGGGAACACTGGGGATGCTGGAAACACTGTGGGTGCTGTGGTGACTGGGGATGCTGGGCACACTGGGGATGGTGGGGGACACTGGGGTCACTGGGGACACTGGGGTCACTGCAGTCACTGGGGTTACCAGGGATGCTGGGGACACTGGAGATGGTGGGGGACGCTGGGGTCACTGTGCACACAGGGTCACTGGGACACTGGGGACACTGGGGTCACTGGGACACTGGGGACACTGGCCGCAGTGAGGGCTGCCCCACACTGCCCCACCGCACTGAAGCTCTGGCTGTGGTTGCACCAGTTCCATCCCATCTCGGGGTACCGGCTGTGGCACAAGGAGCTGCCTGAGGCCACGTTGGTGTCCCTGGTCCCGCCGTGGGGGCTCAGCTCTGTCCCCTCTCCCCCCACGGGGGTCCCACGGGCGGGACCCCTGGGGTGCACCTGCTCCAGGGCACAGCTGTGGGGCAGGGTCCCCACTGCGCTTGCCCCAGCTCAGCCTGACATGTCCCTCTGTCCCACAGCACGTTCCTCTGCCCCACGGCCCCACGGGTGGCCGGAGCGGCATGTTTGGCCGGGATTGACTCAGCCCTGGCACTTCCCGGTTGTGGGGACACCCTGACTCCCACGGGCCGGTAATTTGCTGTCACGGGAGCCTGAGTGTGTGGAGCCCGGCAGCAGCAGCCACGGGCACCGTTCCCTCTGTGCTGGCAGCAGGAACGGGCACCGTCCCCTCTGTGCTGGCAGGAGCCATGGGCACCGTCCCCTCAGTTCTGGCAGGAGCCACGGGCACCGTTCCCTCTGTGCTGGCAGCAGGAACGGGCACTGTCCCCTCGGTGCTGGCAGCAGGAATGGGCACCGTCCCCTCTGTGCTGGCAGCACGTTGTCCCCATGGCGCTGGCAGCAGGAACGGGCATTGTCCCCACGGCGCTGGCAGCCTCACCCCGGCAGCCCGGGCCCCACGGGCTGTTTGCCCGGCGGGTGCGGTGGCCGAGCCCTCCCCGCTGCGGGCGCTGCCTGTGCCCGGAGCCCCGGCCCGGCCCTGCCTGCGCTGGCCCGGGGGCAGCGGCCCCGCGTCCGGGGCTGCCGGGGCTGCTCCTGCCCCCAGGGTCCGGGCAGCCCCCGAACCGCCTGTGCCGGATCCCTGTTCAGGATGGAGCCCTGGCAGTGCCAGATCCCTGCTCGGGGTGGATCCCTGCCCGCACTGGATCCCTGCCCGGGATGGATCCCTGCCCGCACCGGATCCCTGCTCAGGATGGATCCCTGGCAGTGCTGGATCCCTGCTCAGGATGGATCTCTGCCTGTACCGGTTCCCTGCCCGCCCCTCCCGCCACGGCCACCTGTGCCGCTCCCCAGCCGTGTCCGGTGTCCCCGGTGTCCCCCCCTCACCTCCGCGCCCCACGGCGCTGGGGGCCATCGCCGACGTCGCCACACCCGCCCGGAGGGGCCGGCACCGCTGTCACCGGCCACTAACGGCCACCGTCACCTCCGGGCCAGCGGCTGCTGGGGCGGCCGCGGTCGGGACACGGGCGCTCAGCAGGTGACAAACACCGTCCGGCCGGGCCGGCAGCACCCCCGGCTGCCACCCGCGTTCCTGCGGCGGGTGCGTGGCAGCGCCGCCCGCGGCCACCGGCCCCGGGCCCGCGTGTCAGCGGCTGGGGACAGGCGGGGACCTGGAGCCACCGCCGGCCCCTGCACCTTGGCCGGCGACACCCAGGACCGGTTTTCCCAGCGCTGTAACCCCTTGGCTGCCGCGGAGGATGAGGACGGTGCAGCGGGGGGGTCACAGCCGCACCCCCAGCCACCCTGCCCGAACCCGCCGGTCCCGGGACGGGGGGCACAGACCCTGGCGGGGATGGGGCCCCCAGACCCACAGTCCCCCCGGGCAGCACCAGGAGCCTTCGCCCGCATCCCCCCCCCGCCACCGCTGTCACCTTCCGGCTGTGCCGCTGCGGGGGGGCGGGGGGTGTCCCCGCTCTCCTGTCCCCAGCGCCCCCACCCTGGGCAGGGTGAACACCCCGGCCCCCCCATGGGGCTGTACACGGGGGCACCCGTGGGACTGACCGCCCCGTCCCCTGCGCGGGGGTCCCTGCCACCCCGACACCTACCCGGGTGCTGCCACAGCCCCCACCCGGCACAGCCCGGCCTGGTCCGGTGCGGCACAGCCGCTTCCCGCTGGGGCGGTTTGGCCGCTTCCTGCTGCCGCTTCCCCTTCGCGCCACCGGCAGCCGGTGGCCCCACAGCTGCGGTCATGGAGGGGATTCCCCCTGCACCCCAACCTGGGCCCTTCTGCTGCAGGGGCCCTGGTCCCCAACTGCCCCAGCGCCCCTGCTGGCACCCCCGGTAACCCGCGGTATGCCCCGGTACAAGGGCTGCGGGCAGCGGTGAGACCCCCGCCAGGCCCCGACCTGGCCGTGCCGCGCGGCGCAGGGGGCACCGTCACCCGTCCCGGGCAGCGGCTCCACCGCGGCACCCGCGGTGTCCCGGGAGCCTTTCCCGGCTCTCACTTCCGCATCCGAGCGGCCTCCCTGTCCCGCGGCCGAGAGGAAAGCGAGCGCAGCCTTGACCGCCGTGTGACCTCCCCACCCCGGCACGCCTGTCTGCGCCGCTGCCTGCGCCCCGGCACTGCCACCTGTATCCCAACATCACCACCTGTACCCCGGCACTGCCACCCGCACCACGGCACTGCCACCTGCACCCCAACATTGCCACTTGCACCCCAACATTGCCACCTGTACCCCAGCACTGCCACTCACACCACGGCACTGCCACCTGTACCCCAGCACTGCCACCTGTACCCCGGCATTGCTGCGTGCACGCTAACATTTCTGCCCACACCCCAACATTTCTGCCCACACCCCAGCATTGCTGCCTGCACCCCAACGTTTCTCCCGCAGCGGGTTTCCTCCCCCCAAGCCCACACGGTCCCGGCTGTTGCCGGAGCTGCCGCGGCACAAGAGGCTGCAGGTGCTGCTACAGGTTTATTGGTGCGGTGTTGGGGCAGGCGCTGGTGTTTGCTGGGGCGGCTGCCGGGGCTGGTGTTTGTGGGTGCCGGTGGGCCCGGCGCAGGGCTCAGGGCATGAACATCGGCCCCCCGTCCATCCTGACCATCTCCACCAGGCAGTCCACCACGATGAGCCCGTCGACCACGGCCCGCGGCGGCAGCACGACCTGCAGGGCGTAGCTCAGCAGGCCCGGGTCTATCATGTTCAAGATATCGGGCTTGCTGGAGTCGGGCAGGAGGCCGTAGGAGTTGACCAGCACCTCGCAGAACAGCGGGTGCTTCCTGGCGTCGTAGCCGCAGTGCCGCAGCCGCGCCATCACCTCCATGTAGCGCAGGTTGGCGGCGACGCTTTCCTGCCCGTTGGCCAGCATGTTCTGCGGGGACAGCCGCGGCAGAGTCAGCCGGCGGGACAGGGACCGGGTTCACCGGGCTGCGGCTGCCGGTGCCCGCCTACCAGTGTGATCTTCTCGGGGATGTTGGAGACGGTGAAGCCGTAGAAGCGCTGCCGGTTGGGGAAGACGTGGGTCAGGATGCGCCGGTCCAGCTGGTAGGCCATTTCCCCCACCAGGTGCTCAAGCGCTGGCCGCACGAATGTGGAACCTGTGGAATCGGGGGTTATCCTGGCATGGGGGGAACATGGAGCCCCCAACATCTCCCTGTGACCCCTGGCAGCTCCCCATGACCCCCAACATCATCTCCCCATGGAGCCCCTCAACATCTCCCCATGATCCCTAACGCAGAACCCCAGCATGTGAGGGGCTGGAAGGGCCCTGGAAAGCCCACCCAGTGCAACCCCCGGAGCAGGAACACCCAGCTGAGGTCACACAGAAGGGGTCCAGGCGGGTTTGAATGGCTGCACAGAAGGAGACTCCACAACCTCCCTGGGCAGCCTGGGCCAGGCTCTGCCACCCTCACCAGGAAGAAGTTTCTTCTCCTCTTTCAGTGGAACCTCCTGTGTTCCAGTTTGCACCCATTGCCCCTTGTCCTGTCACTGGTGTCACCAGAAGAGCCTGGCTGCATCCTCCTGACACTGCCCCTTTCCATATTGATCCCAGGAACGAGGTCACCCCTCAGTCTCCTGTTCTCCCAGCTCCAGAGCCCCAGCTCCTCAGCCTTTCCTCACACGGCAGATGCTCCACTCCCTTCAGCATCTTGGTGGCTGCGCTGGGCTCTCTGCAGCAGTTCCCTGTCCTTCTGGAGCTGAGGGCCCAGCACTGCACACAATATTCCAGATGTGGTCTCAGCAGGGCAGAGCAGAGGGGCAGGAGAACCTCTCTGACCCACTGACCACCCCTTCTGATCCCCCCAGGTCCCGTTGGCCTTCCTGGCCACCAGGGCCCAGTGCTGGCTCATGGGCACCCTGCTGGCCCCAGGGCCCCAGCTCCCTTTCCCCTCCTCTGCTCTCCAGCTCTCGTTCCCAACCTGCACTGGAACCTGGGCTGTTCCTGCCCAGATCCAACACTCTGCACTGGCCCTTGTTCTATTTCATTCATTTTCTCCCCCCAGCTCTCCAGCCTGTCCAGGTCTGATGGCAGCACAGCCTCCCAGTGCCAGCCACTCCTCCCAGTTTGGTGTCACCAGCAAACTTGCTGACAGTCACTCTGTTCCCTCACCCAAGCCGTTGATGAACATGTTGAACAGTACTGGTCCCAGTACTGACCCCTGAGGCACACGTCCCCATGGAGCCCCTCAGCATCTCCCCATGACCCCCAGCATCCCCCCATGACACCCAACATCTCCCTGTGACCCCTGACCTCTCCCTGTGACCCCCAACATGTCCCCATGGAGCCCATGAGATCTCCCCATGACCCCCAACACGTCCCCGTGTCCCCCTGGGCCAGGCTGGCCGCTGTGCTCACTGCGGGGGTCCCGGTGCCCTGCACCCGCCGGGGGGGTGGTCCAAATGCCAGCATGCCGGTGTTGCCGGTGTTGCCGGCACAGAGTCTGGTGCTGCCACGGTGTCCCCGGGCCGGCTGTCACTCCCTGGTTCTCCTGCGTGTCCCCAGCGCAGCCTGACCGGGGCTGCTCGCCCGGGACCTCGTGTCCCCCTGCCCGTGGAGCTGGGGGCGGCGGGGGTGTCACAGCCCGGCACACGGCACAGCCCTGGCACTCACCGGAGCTTGGCATCGGCTCCAGGCCGGCCAGGATCCGGTTGGTGTCACGAGCAAACCTCTGCTGGACTGTGGGCAGGGAGGAGACCAGCTGCATGGCGTCATTGCTGGGACCGGGAACACTGGGACTGGGGCCACTGCGACCGGGGCCGCTGGGACTGGGGCCACTGGCACTGGAAACACTGGGACTGGGGCCGCTGGGACCAGCACCGCTGAGACCGGGAACACTGGGACCGGCACTGCTGAGACTGGCGCCACTGGGACTGGGACCGCTGGGACCAGGAACACTGGGACCAGCACCACTGGGACTGGGACCACTGGGACCAGGAACACTGGGACCAGCACCAGCACCACTGGGAATGGCACCGCTGGGACCAGGAACACTGGGCCTGGCACCACTGGGACTGGGACCGCTGGGACTGGGAACACTGGGACTGGGAGCACTGGGACTGGGAGCACTGGGACCGGAAACACTGGGACCGGAAACACTGGGACTGGCACCACTGGGGCTGGCACCACTGGGACTGGGACCACTGGGACTGGGA
>VWYH01004932.1:0-23819 GCA_013399365.1 Pampusana beccarii
GGTGATAGATCACCTTATAGGGGCTGGAGGGTCTGTAGCAGCCTGTAGCATCATCTCCTCATCCAAGCAGCAACAGGCGTGGGCAGGAGCTTGGCGCCCATGCAGGGTGCAAAGTCCTGCTGTTCTCTGCAGCACTGTGTAAAAGCCTGGGCAGGGGGTGGTGGAAGGCGGAGAGCAGGACGGCAGCTCTAAGCCTCCCTCTGCATGCTCTCCATGACCCGAGCAAACCGTCCTGTCTCCACCATCTGGGGAACCCGGTGTCCCAGGGGAATCTGCAGCGCAAGAGGAGGGCTGCAACAGAGGTGCACAGACAGAGGTAAGGAAAAAGCCCAGCTCCTACAGGTCCTGCTGAACCGATTGTGCATCCTATTCCGGGGCAGCCCTTGCTAATGTGAAGTGTGGTCCTAAACTGGTCATGCCAGGCACTGCCTTGTTAGCCTTTATGTTCAGTTGCTGCTTTTCTGTAGCAGGAAACATCAACAAAATGTGGAAGCTGAGGCTCAGTAACACACAAGGCTGGACTTTGAGGGCATCTCATCACAGCATCACCAGCATCCTCACTGAGCCTAGCTCTCCTCATGTGAGTCTTTGGCTAAGGCTCGGGTCTCTGTATGAGGGGAAGAAGGACGTTTGTCCAAGACTATTGTCCATGGTCTTCAGCCCAAAAGCACAAAACAAGCAGGGTAAAATGCTGGAGAGAGGAGCACAGGGAGCCTTGCACCCTGCCTGCAGAAAGCATGACTGCAGCTTCTCCTGCAAGGAACCGTACCCCAAAGTGCCTGCTTCTCCCCCAGACTGTGCAGAGATCTCAGTCCCAACCACAGTTTGCTGCTCAGCATGAGCAGCGTGAGCAGGACAGTGAGGACAGTTGGTCTCGCCTGGCCTGGGAGCCCAGGTTGGTGGGGAAGGAGCAGCCACGTCCTCCCTGAGCTCACACAAAGCGTAGGCAGTCGCCTAATTGCCAACCCATGGGAAAGGGGAGACTTGGTCTCTGGAAATGGAGAGGCTGGGCAGTCTCAGGCATCCGAGTGACTTATTGCAGGCTCCTGGGGTGATAAATCGTGGCTAATTGTGGGCAGGTGACAAAGGCAGGCTGAGGGAAAGGCAGCGGGGACATTCACTCCCCTGGCAGCTGCTGCCCAGCCCTGCCCCCTCTTTTCACTGCTCCTTTCAGGCCATTTGAATTGTGCAAGCACAGCGCTTTCCAAAAACTGCTGAACCTCCCTCCCGGGGCTTCTCTCCCCTTCCTCCCCCCAGCTTGCTGCCTGCTCTCTCTCTTTTCTCTTGGGCGGGAGGTCCTAGCCGGGGACAGCCCTGCCAGCAATAGGCTCATACCATGGGGCAGCCCTGGTGATGCTACAGCACAGGACTCTGCGGGGTGTTTGTCCATCCCCCTGAGACCCACGTGTCTTCTCCAGGTCTTGCTCCCAGCCCTGATGCAAGGGGCTCACCTGGGCAGGAGGAACAACACCATGTTCTGGCTATCTTCAACAACCAGGTGGTGTGGCCCTGGGGTGGCTCTGACTTGGACCCTGATGAAGGGAAAACGTTACTTTGACCCATGCCTTACTCTGATCCCAGGTCAGAGCAGCGCTAAGTAGAAAACAGAGCGTGTAAGGGGAGGATCCAAGGGTTCAGCTTGAGGCGATGGGCTTTGTTCAACAAGCACTGAAAGGCCAGGAGGCAGCAGCTGCCCCCAAGTCCGTGTTGGACCCTACAGGGATGACCCAGGCTGCCTGGCCTTATCCCAGACTTCTGGTAGCTCTTTCCTCCTTGCTCCATGCACATGCCCTGGTGAGCTAGAAAAACAACCACTAATAGGGGAAACAGCAGCAGCAAAGAGTTTCCACTGCATTGCCAAGCACTGGCTTTCTGGACAACCCTCTGGGAGGAGCCAGATCAAGGCTTACCACAACCTGGAGGAAAGCATCCAACAGGCTGGATAGGGAGCACAATGACCCTTAAGAGAGGCTGGATAACACCCAGCACAGCATCAAACAAGGTCCCCAGCCCAGCTGAGCCCAGTGCTCTTGTGGGGTCTGCAGTCACAGACACGTTTGCAACTGGTTCTTTGAACAGGTTGGATGGGTCAAACAGGGCAGACACTTCACACCCTGCCCACTCCAGGCTGCTTTCGTGAGGAGTGTCCTCAATTTCTCCGTGCTGTTTGAAGACAATATTCTGCATTTCTCCACTTCCCACTTCCCCTTGCACAGCCTCCTCGCTCACACCTGCCATCTTCTTCACAGCTTGTCAGAAGATGATACCCACACTGGAAAAGCAGTTTAAAATCAAGTCTTAGCAGGCAGTTGAAAATTAACAACTGATATGCTATGCAAAAGAGCTGGAATTAACACTTCCTACAGGGACCGCTCCGCTCCATGCACTCACCATCCACCCTAAGACACCGACCATTTGAACTCAGTCAACAGTCTGATAACAATTAGTCAGAGAGAAGCAGCTGGCAAACGTCTGCTACTTGTAACTGTGCACTAACTGGATTTATCACATCCTTGGAAATTATGAGTATTTGCCTGTAAAGTCACCATTTCCATCTCACTCAGCCACAAATGCCCAAAAGTTAAAAGCCCATATCTAAGTGTGTCATTCGTCTCCCTTCATAGGCAGTGATGACTTGTTTCAGCTATCTGCCTTGGGAAGAGCCAGATCACTCTGCAGAGGGCTATGTTCCTTACCCCCGACTGTCAGAAGTCTGTGGTGAGAGCCTGGGGCCAGCAACCTGTCCCATGAAAAGCAAGTAGATTTCAACTTTCAGCAGTTCCTTCCTAGGAGCTGGGTATAGATGTTTTGTGGACATCAGATGCGCGTCCAGGTTTAACCCAATACATTGGCCACTGGCGTACACTGCTAGTTACAGGCTGCAAACTAGAGGAGGGTGTTATGGGAGACAGACTCAAATGCTTTACGGGAGTCCAGGTAGACGATGTCCACTGCTCTCCCCTCATCTACAAGGCAGGTCTTTTCATCAGAAAAGTCTATCAAGTTGTTTAAGCATGATTTCCCCTCAGTGAAGCCATGCTGACTACTCCTGATGATTTTCTTGTCCACCATGTGCCCAGCAACAGTTCCCAGGTTTAGTTGCTCCATCACCTTCCCAGGGATCAAGGTGAGCCTGATGGGCCCATAGTTCCCTGGGTCCTTCTTCTTGCCCTTCTTGAAGAGAGGAGTGACACTGGCTTTCCTCCAGTCTTGAGGCACTTCTCCCAGTCACCAGGAACAATTAAGGATTCTCAAAAATAGCCTCAAAATTACATCAGCCATTACCCTCAGCACTCACGGGTGCATCCCATCATATATTGCTAGTTTGCTTAAGTATTCCCTGACCCGATCCTCTTCCACCAAGGGTAAGTCTTCCTTGCTCCAGAACTACCCCCTGGTCTCTGGGGCCTGGTAATCCTGAAGGCTGGTCTTGCTGGTAAAGACTGAGGTGAAGGCAGGATTCAGTACCTCAGCCTTTTCCATGTCCTCTGCAACCGGGTCACCCATCTCTTTGAGCAATGGGCTCACATTTTTACTAGTCTTCCCTGTCTCACCTGCATTCTTACAGAAGCTCTTCTTGTCTTTGACATCCATGGCCAGATTAAATTCCAGTTGGGCCTTAGCTTTCCCAACTTCATCTCTGGATGCTTGGACAGTGTTTCTGAATTCCATCCAGGCTATCCATATTCGTTTTCACCCTCTGTATGCTTCCTTTTCGTACTTAAGTTTGTCTGGAAGCTCTTGGTTTGTCCACACAGACTCCTGGCACTTTTGCCTGATTTTGTATTTGTTGGCATGGACGTCTCTCAAGTTTACAAAAGAAATTCAAAGAAACTTACCCATCAGAAATGTTTATTGGTCCTAGTGCCTCTGTATATTCCAGACAATATCTTTTCAAGGCTAGATGTGACTGAATCAATCAAAGACAAGATCTGAGGCTGCCCAGGCTAATATGATGCAGGTAAGATCACATCCCTACAACACAACATGTGGCAACAAGAGCTAAGCCATCTTCACCTGCCGCTCAGTCCCTTCCAGAAGAAAGCCTCCTATGAAAAGGTGCCTCTGTGCACCACCAAAATGCTGCATGGGCAATTGCAGTACAAGATGGGAAGACATTTATATGATCCAAAATGACTCCTGCCGGGCTCTGTGGCAACCAGGCTATTTCAGGGGTGAAAGAAATCTCAACTCAAAATGAAAAGGATGAGCTCATAGGTGAGCTCTGCCCAAGTTTGCGCAGTTGACTCGACGTATCTCCAATAATCTTGGAAGGATTAAGCTTGTGACAGATGCATGGCCTTGACAGCACATCTGCAAGGCTCTTAAGAGATGACTGCACATCATGGTCCCAAAATGGTTTGCTGAGTCCATCAGGGAGTCCTCTGACTTGGGCACCCGTATGATCATGCAGCAATGTCACCTGTGGGTATGCTTGTCTGCCTGGATGTCCCAGAGCTCACCAAGAAAGACATAATGTATACTCAGGCAGTTTCAAGATGCTGAAGCCTCATTAAAAGTTAATAACGGTTCAAATTTCAGCAGATATCAATATTCTGGGAAGCATCTGACCTCCCCGCTTCCAAAAACTTGGTTTGGATCATGAATGAAATACTTGCTCACCACCTTCCGTATCCAGGTAAGGATCTTGTTCCAGAGTTGGACTGTGATGAAACAGGAGAGTAACACCTGCCAGCATTCTGAAGACGGAGACTTACTGACCAGCAGCCCTCAGAAGCAGCCAGAGATCCAACCAACACAGAAACCTAGTTAAATGTGACCAGGAGATGGTTTTTCCTGCATCCAGCCCCCTTTGCCCAGAGAAATGGGCTCGTTAAGGCAATAGCCAAGGCGCATCTGAATCTGTTTGGCAGCCCAGCCAAGACAATATGAACTCATTGCCTTACATCACTTGTGTTCAGCTTCAGCCCAAGCAGGTGCCTCCACACCCCCGTTCCAGTAAAGCCGCAGCAGCTTTGCCACCCGTCCCACACAGCTGCAGTCCCCACTCGGGCCAGCAAAGTCCTGCTCTGGAAGGCCACAGTGTCCCCATGGCTCTGCCCTGTCCCTCGGGTGGCCTGGGAGGAGGTCTCCCGTTCCAGCAGCTCCTGGCTGTCCCAAGGCACTGCTGCTCCAAGTGCCTCCAAGTGCCAGGGTAAATTAGATGTTTATAGGACACCTGCCCTGGCCCTGGAAAGCCGAGCCGGGCAGTTTGAGCTCGGAGGGTGCATTGGGGTGTCAAGGCTGATGCTGTCAGCTTTGTCCCAGTCTGGCTTGCAGAGGTCCCATCCACTGCCTGCAAACAAAGGGTAAAAGGTGCTGCTAGCAGAGAGACAAGTATGAATTTCAGGAGGCTCCAAGCAGTGTTTCATGCCAGAGTTCACCCTGATGTCTGCCCTGATTCACACTGTCCCTGCCCGGCTCCTCCCAGGGATGGCATCACCCCAGCCTTGTTCCCCTGGCTGGAGCTGGCCCCCTGGGGCCAGGGGTACCAAACTACCCCCAGGAGTAGTTTGAGTTATCACAATGCACTTCTGCACTGGTTGGTGGCAGGAGCTGATCTGCTCTGGAAGAGCTGGGTGAGGAAGAGCACAGTTTGGAGAGCATGTGCTGGCCTGGCTTGTGTGGTGATTGCCTGACTGCTGCCTTTCTCCTCACTGTGTGGACCTGACACCTCTGATTCCCTCCCTCCTGCATCCACACCAGCTGGCTGCAAACCCCACCATGGCTCTTCGCAGGCTCTTTTGCTCTTTCTTCCTGGGCTGCAGACGCAGGACAAAGCCTCTGCAGCAGAAACGCACTGCCCCAGCATTGCTCTGCCCGCCGGGTGGTGGATAACCACCCCAGCCTCTCATCCACAGGGCATCCTTTCACCTCCAGAGATGGAAAGTGCCACGCACTAGGATAAGGAACACATCGAATCCCTTTCCTTGTTCCAAATCTCTCCCTGCTGCCTCTGGTCTCCTGTGATGGCTGTAGATGTCCAGACATCCTCCCTCCCAATGCCATCGTGCTCCAGTCCCCAAACGTGCCAGAAGGCTGTGAATGGCCCCCTCTCCTTCGACAGCTCATTTCCCTATTTAACCCCCTGCGTTGCTGCTCAGGGATGGCAATTCAGCAAAAGTCTTTCCAGGGGTCCCAGGCACTGCAGGAATTGCCGCCTTTGCTGGCCGTGCTCCCACAGCCCCCGGCTGGGCTGACAGCGGCTGCTGCACCGGCCCAGCCAGCACTGGGGCTGCACGAGCATCCGAACCCCGGCACCCCCGGGCTCACCAGCACCCGGCACCGCTCGCTCGGCGGGTGTTTGTCTGTCTGCCTCTCTCCTTTGAAAGGGGTTTCCATAGGAACGGGCAGGACAGCAGCCCACTGCGGAGCGGTTCTGGTGCATTACCCAGCGTGAAAGCACACAGCTGCACGGCATTGTCCGGCAGCTGTTCCCACATCCCCCGGCACTTGCTCGGCAGTGCCGCTGCAGTGTTGTGAGGCCACTCGTCCGCAGGGACAGCGGGACCGCAGCTCTGTCACCCAGACACCGGGACCAGCCAGGGCTGGAGACGTGTCTCCTCTCAGGGTCTGTTCCCACTTTTTCACCTGCAGCACCTGAATGTTTGCCAGCAGCGCAATAGGTGACATGGTAGAAACCTGCCCCATGTGCTGCTTCCACTCTGCTGCCCTGTTCAGGTCCCAGGCAGGACAGGCACAAACCCCTCACCCCAGCTGGCTCGCCATCATGCGCCTCAAAAGCATCCCAGACCCTCCAGCTGAGGGTGCAAGGACGGCGGCCATGCTCACCATCCCCTCCTGCTTGCAGAGACAGGGACATGGGTGGCCAGGACCCATCTGCGTGTGTGGCACCAGCCCAGCGCCGCGGCTGCTCGGCATGGGATTGGCAGCGCACAGTAGCAGCAGTGGCTGCGCGGGGGGCCTGGGCCGGCGGGGCCTGGCTGGAGGACGAGGCGCAGCGCGTCTCCCAGACCGACACTGCCAGCAGAGCTGCTGTTGAGGTCCAGCCAAGACCTAAAGCCGCCTTCCCCAGCTGGGAGCTCCGTCCTCCCTCCCGCCCCGTCCCCCAACACCCGTTTGCAGCTGCCTCTCCCGACGCCGAAGGGCGCTCTCTGGAGCCGCGGCTGGGGCCATGCTGCTGGGAGGATGACGAAAGGGCTCGGGAACCCCTCGCCGGCTCTCACAGTGCCTGTGTTTGTGCCCGCACGTACCCCGCTGGCGCAGGGCTGCCCCCATGGGAACGCCTCTGCATGGGGGTCTCTGCAGGCCGGCCTTAGAATGGGGTCTTGTACTTCCAGGAGGTTTTTCAGCAGGGAGGAAACTGCCTTAGTGGTTTATGCCTTCCAAATCTCCCTTTTCCCTGGAAGACAGATGTTCCCCTGCAGCTCCCAAAGGGACAGGAGCTGCAAGTCTCTCTCATGGCTTCTTCCCCACCAGTTTAAACTGTTTTCCCATATTTTTCCTCATGCCTCATCCCTGTGATTATGATGAAAGGAGGGGGACACACTGAGAGTGAGGGACAAGGTTTGGGGAGAGGGAGCAGAGTGTGGTGGGCCACCCGGGAAGAGGCAAGTGATGGAGAGCGTGATGGAAGGACAGCGAGCAGAAGAGGAGGAGGATGGTGCAGGGCATGTCTGCATTTTTCAGTTCGCTGCTCCATTAACCCCGTAACTAGAGACACCCTGGCCTGGACAGGATGGACAGCTGGAGGTTAAGCAAGTACCTTCTCCTCCCCCAGCCAGGGGACAGTTCCCACTTTTTCAGGGAAATTTTCCCATTTCCAGAACCCTGGCTGCTCAAAGACACCAACCACGCCATGCTGCCCCAGCTCCATCAGTCCTGCGAGCAGCTCACATGCGGCTGTGTCCCTGCCACATTTGTTATGGGGCAGGGCCTGCAAGCCTCCAGCCCCCCAGCTCAGCTTGCCATCAGGGTGCATTGGGGGCACAGAGCGTGGAGCAGGATCAGGTAAAGCCTGGCTTTCCCCAGGCCCTGCAGGTTCAAGGTCCTGCTGTTTTGGACAGGCTGGGTTTCAGCATCACGTAAGCCATGGTATGATGGGGTGGGAGGTGATGTTACACGCCACAGCAGGAGATCAAAGGGGTTGCCCTGTACGTGGCCCAGGAGATCCCATCTCTGTGGTTCTTGCTGGGTGAGGGCTTCTCCCCATGCAATCCCACAGCACACAGGTGTCCCACGCCAGGGCAAGGTCCTTTCCTGGTTCAGAGAGGGAGATGTCCTGGTTGTCCCCAGGAGTCGTCCCCAGCCGCTGTAGGATGCAGTGGTCTAGGAGAGGAGAGGAGATCAGTTTTAGGAAAGAGATCTCCATTCAGAGCTGTTGTGCTAAAAAGAAGGGGCAAAACAGGACATATTCTTCCCCCGACACACCAGAGCTAAATGTAAAAGGGCTTTGGGTAACACTGCTGTGATCTGAGTTCAGAGCTTGAATACATCTCAGCCCAAGAGATGTTGGAGCAAAGTCCTTCTGGACATTTATGAAGGGGAATTATAACCTTTTTTTAATAGTCAGATTTTTTTTTTTCTTGCCAAATAGCTCAAACATCCCATAGAAACAAATGTCCTGATCATCCACGTGTGACTGGCCTTTGAACTGGTATGGGCCTAGCAGCACAGCCAGGGGAACTCTGTTAGTTTTTCCTATACATGACGCCACTCCGTAAGAACTTAAGTCATATTATCAGAAAATAAGCAATGCCAGGGGCATCCAGGGGAAGCATCCCAGCCCAACCATTGCACAAAGCATCTTGCTTCACCCCAGCACTGGGCTTCCACATCCTCTGCTCCCCAACTCAGCAGAAGGTCCCTGGCATGTAACTCGTTAACATGGCACAAACCTCAGCCCCAAAGCCGGGCGGGGAGCCAGGGTGAANTTCTTCCCCCGACACACCAGAGCTAAATGTAAAAGGGCTTCAGGTAACACTGGGACCACTGCTGTGACCTGAGTTCAGAGCTTGAATTCATCTCAGCCCAAGAGATGTTGGAGCAAAGTCCTTCTGGACATTTATGAAGGGGAATTATAACCTTTTTTTAATAGTCAGATTTTTTTTTTTCTTGCCAAATAGCTCAAACATCCCATAGAAACAAATGTCCTGATCATCCACGTGTGACTGGCCTTTGAACTGGTATGGGCCTAGCAGCACAGCCAGGGGAACTCTGTTAGTTTTTCCTATACATGACGCCACTCCGTAAGAACTTAAGTCATATTATCAGAAAATAAGCAATGCCAGGGGCATCCAGGGGAAGCATCCCAGCCCAACCATTGCACAAAGCATCTTGCTTCACCCCAGCACTGGGCTTCCACATCCTCTGCTCCCCAACTCAGCAGAAGGTCCCTGGCATGTAACTCGTTAACATGGCACAAACCTCAGCCCCAAAGCCGGGCGGGGAGCCAGGGTGAAAGAGAAAGACCCTGCAACACGCACCAGAAAGACAGTCCTGGATGACAGCACCTGGGGCTTGGCCGGGACCCAGAGATGCTGCTCCAGCCGACATCCCCAGCAGCCGCCCTGGTGAGACCAGGTTGGGTGCCGCGAGATGCGGTTTGCATGGAGTTATTGTTCCATGGGAAACTGGCTGTCTTCCTGCTCTTCATCTGTCAGCAGGATTTTCAGAGAATATGCTCCCAAATATGAAGTGAATGTGGCAGGCTGGGCTGGAGCCCTTTGCTAGAAAACCTGGACGTCAGAGTGTGTCCGGTTTAATCCCAGAGTCTGTGAGAATCAGTGTAAAGTAGCATATCAAGTGAACTTTTCACTCCGTGGCAGGAGGGATTACCACATCCCCTTTGTTTGTTGTGCACTGCGTAATGGAAAACACTTTAACCCTTTCTTGTAGCCCTTTGGCACTAAGTACCCATGAAAATTCCTAGGAAAACTGCAGCTGTTTCGCTCTCCGCCGGGTGGGGGGAGATGGGTGCACTGGTTTTCCACCAACCATCGCTCCTGGACTCACTTTCGACGGTGAAAATGGGTCCTGCTCTAAAATGCATCAGCACCGGGCTCCACGTGAAGGTTTTGCACCAGGCAGTGCAGGCAGCCCCAGCTGCTCCTGACTCGTGCATAACCCCGGCCTTGCAAAACCTCCGCTGCTTACACGTACAAGTGACTTTCGCAGCTACAAAGCAGCAGCTTCAGCCCTTTCAGCACCCACACAGCTCGCCAGTCCGTCATCCTTTACAGCCCAGCGTTCGCACAGCTCCAAGAAGAAAAAATACACAAGAAAATCCTGCCAAAATATTAAAGTGAGATCATTTCTATTAGAAAATGTTCCCTGGGGGGAGGCAAATTCTGATGTGAAGCAAATCAGAAAAGTTATTTTGCCTCAAAATGAATGAAATGTAAATGCTGGTCTCCGAAAAGTTTCTTTATTACTGATAAATCACCAGTTTGTCGCCCTCCCTCTTTCTTGATTATTTTCCATCTAAAATGTCTCAAAATTTCAGCAGTGCTGGGGAAGTCATTAGGTGACAAGATGTCACAGTTTTAATGTTCGTTTTCCTACTTTCCTCAACTTTTCTGTAGTTGGAGAAAACAAAGGGAAAACAAAGTGGGGAAAAGGCAGAGAAGAAAAACTCCAAGCCATGAATCATCTCATTGCCCTCAGCAGCAAACTGAGATGAAAGAGGGAAATTTTCCCATTTCCAGTTTCAAAAAAAAAAAAGGCTTTGAGACACAAACTGAAAATCTGAGTTTGAAACACGACTGGACTTCCCACCTCATCCTGCGATTTCCCTCTGGCAACCGGAGGAAAAAATATCTTATTTTCCTGGAAAAAAAAAAAAAAGCATTAAAAGTAAACTTTCTTGGTGGTGGACTCTCTTCTGCTACAGGAGTTTTCTGGGGGCTTTTTTAGTTATTTCTTGTGTTTGCAGCACAAGGGCCACATCCTGATGTTCATTTCCAGCAGTGAAGTGCTTTCAGGCCAGGCATCTGGTCCAGCTCTCTAGATAGTGTGTATCTCTGAGGAGCAGTTCAAAACACCTACATGTGGCACCTGCTTCTCCATGGAGCTTATCTGGAGCTTAGCAGCCTCTAGCGTTGCCTTCAGAGTTCCCTACTCTGCTAGGACGTGCCTAGGAACAGTAGGCACCGGGGACCCATCCAGACGGAGCTCTGCCCTCACATCTTCTCCACCACAACCTGGATGCAGAGTATGTTGTCTCCAGAACATGAAGAAATGCCTCACTAAGTGGTTCCTACAGTCATCTGCTTCCCAGCTTTCCTGAGCCCAAGTTAGCATCCAAGAGTCTTCTCCACAGCTGAATCCCCAGCCTAACACAGGCTTCAAGGTAGGTGGGTCCTTCTCCTGAATAGCAGGGGGACAAAAGGGAATTGAGATACCAATTCTGGTGAGGCAGCCCAAGAAAGACATGCAGCTGTGGTGTGCAAGAGGTTCAACTGGGGCTGAACTCAGCCTTGTGTTGCACTCTGCTAACCACCCTGATCCAGGGAGCTCCTGACTCTGCTTAGCATCACCCTGTGCTGTGCAATTCCCTGCCCCAGCCCGAGCACTGCTGACCAGGCTCTGGAGGTTGACTTTCAGTGGGCAATGCCTGTCTCTTCCCCTGTGCCTGTGTCTAGAGCAGTGGCAGAGGATTTACTGGTGCCCTTCAGTAGGCATCAGCCTCACATTGGCAATTGCTCTGCAAATTTCATGCTCCTGGGAGCATGACCCAACACAGGAGCAGACCGACCATGTGGGAAGGTGGGGAAAGGGAAGTATCCATCACCGTGAGCTTCCCTCGGAGGGTGAGACATCAGCAAATGCCTCTGCTGTCCATCCCCATATCCCAAGCCCACTCTGAAAGGGATATGAGGATGCAGCAATAAAGGCAAGTTGGGCTGTCTCAGAGCTTGGCAATTTTCCTGTCACTGAGGCATTAACGTTCAGGGAAACTTCTAGTAAAAGAGACACCAGGGTGGGGATAAAGTGGGGGCAGCGTGGCCTCCACGGTGCTGGAGGGTCGCTGAATCCCTCACTGGATTTTTGCTGTGGTTAATCCCCTGGATGATAACATCTCATTTCTAGTCAGAGTTTGCTGAACTTCAATTTCAAGTTGCAAGGTCCTGTTACACCCTCTTTTTTTCCTTTTTTTTTTTTTTCTTTTNTTTTTTTCTTTTTTTTTCTACAGGATTAAACCGTCATCCCCCCAGCAAGAATCTCTTCCCCTCAGAGGTGTGACATGAATTTCAGAGATGTAGTTTCTTAAACAGCTCTTGCTGCAAAAGGGCCTCTGCTTCTGTTTGGTGGCCTCCCTTTGGGAGACGGTAGCGGCACCACTGACACCCACACTTCTCCCATTGACAGAGCATCCCAAAGCAGCAGCTGTCTCCTCTCCAGTTCCCTGCTTGGACCATGAGGCTACTGAACCCATCTAAAGCTCCTCATTCCCTCACTCTTGGTGCTTCCCCAAAGACATATTTGGTGCTTCCCCAAAGACACATGCGCTTCCCCACAGGCGGACCATTGTACATGCTCCATCTGTAGCTTTGCCATCCCTCCCTCCCTCATCAACACTCAGTCCATCTTTTTACCTTTGGAAAAGATTCATGAGAGACCATTTTCTTTCACTTTTGCAGATCTTCCCTGCTATTTTAGCAGTCACTTTTCCAGAGACGTTGAGCAAAGCTTTGGTTGGTGAAGAACTTGATCATTTTTAGGAGGGCTCCAATAATCTGCAGCAACCCTTAATTGTGTCTTCAGGCACAGGGGTGAGATGGTGCATGGGTCTATTTTGAGGTAGCAGACACACAAGCTCAGGTGACTTCTGGAGGGCTTATTCCTCCCTGTCCAGTCAGGCAACACTTCTCACATCCCCGTGATTTGGTATTTTAACAAAATCCTATTGCTTTTGTATACTCCACACTCTTCAGTTTCTCCTTATCCTAAGGGTGACTGTGCTCAGGACTCCCCTGGGTCTTCGCATCTTCCCAGCAGGATGAAGAGGCAGTGGATACCAGGCAACGAATGGTGCCCATGGTCCACTAAATACACCCACCTTCACCTCCCTTTTAGTTGGGGCCTCAGCAGTCACGGCGAGGCACTGGAACTGGTGACTCATTCAAGTGACCCCAGGTGTTTCCAGAGGTGCCCAAGCCTACTGGGTCACAGGGATGCCCTCTGCTCCCAGCTACCACAGGGTGCTAAAAGGTGTGCCAGGCAGCAATGGTGCTGGCAGATTTGTCAGAGGAAGAAGATGGCGGCAGCTCAGCCGTTTCCGCTGAAGTCTTCTTTACACTGACGTGATACCAAGCCCATGGGTCCTTGTAGCTGGTACCTACTCACACTGTGATGAAACTCCTTCTAAGGACAGGTTTGAGCCTTGTATGATGACTCTGCAGCCCCACGTCCATGGTGTAGCTCTCAGTGGGGACCAGCATGCCCAACACTCTCAACAAGGAGTCGTGGAAGAATGGCGTAGGAGAAATGAGCCCACAGACTACAACATGAGCAGGCTGACCTTGCAGAGATGAGCCAGTATTTGGTGCAGAGCATGTGAGGAGGGTGATGAGACTATGATGGGCTGCGAGAACACACGAGTTTACACGAGTGAGACCGTGTACGCAGGGGAAGCGATGCAGACGTGTCCAAGGGTATACATGGTAAAGAACATGTGCATGAGGTCACTCAATGGCTTGCACAGAAAGTGTGTTAGGCCATGGGGATAGATGTGCAAGAAGTGCACAACCCCACAGTAATTTGGGTGGGCACCGCGGGGGGTATCTCATATGCCTTGGGATATAGGGGTGTGGGATGTGCGTGGAAGGACGTGTGTCCTAGAGGGTCGTGAGGACATGAATTTGTCAGGCAGGATGCAAACACACATGAGTGAACTGACTGTGGGAGCACACACGTGGGGGCGGCGGGGAGAGGAAGAGGATGCCGCACACAGATAGCACTCGGAGACATTGTGGATTACTGCTGCTAATACCTCTGGTAAGAACAGAAGTCTGCTGGCTGGGAGCGGGAGCTGAAAGCTGAGCCCCTTGTTATGTTTCCCTGTTCCCGCCTGCACTAATCCCTTTGAGCCCCAGGAAAAAACTGCAGAGAAATCAAACGGGCTGTTCATGCCGCCCCAGCGTCCCCGGGATTAATTAATTTGGGATTTGTGGGGAGCCACAAGGTCACGCTCCCCCCACTGGCAGAGCGGGCTCTGCAAGGCGATGGCAGGGCTGAGCTCCCGGTCTCCCATCACGCCATGGTCTGGGGCAGGTCCCCCAGACAGCCGCCCTGGGAGGGTGCTGGGCACCAGGCAGGAGCTGACCCAGGATGCCAGGGCACAGAAAAGCACCAGGGTGGGGGAACTGACAAGCAAGAAGCACGTCCACATCCCACAGAGATCAGCCTCCAGGTAGAGGCAGCCACTTGGATGGGATCCTGCCTGCGTCCAGCCAGGTGCTCCTTGTCCCGTTGTCAGTACCCATGGCCTCCTGTTTGAACCAGTACAGAAGCAGAAACGCACCCAAGGACAGGCACTCCAAGGAGGTGGTTTCAGCCCAGGTGTGACCCTCTCCACCCTGTGGGACAAGAGGATGCAGAAGAAAGGTTGAAGATGAAGTGTGGGGTGACAAAGGCTGTTTGCCCTGCTTATCCCTTCCAAGCAGTGAGCTTCGATTGCCTTTTGAAGACAGTGTCTCGGATGCCAGATCCCCAGTTCCCACCATTAGTGGTTACTTAAATGATTCAGAAATTTGTTTTCAGGGAGCAATTGAGCTTACGATGTGGGTTTTCTGAATGTTTGCCTAGGAAAGATCATTCTCAAGGGAGCACATTGGTGCGAATGCATTTCAAACTGTAATTGAATATTTGTGGTCATTTGTTTGGGCAGTATCTGCCCAGCATTTGCAAGGAGACACCATTCATTCCCACCCAAAAGGACTTTGGGATCTAGAACCAGCATTTGTCCTAGCTGTGTTGAGGATTATGTTTAGACCTGGATGCTTTGCAGCCTCTTGGTACCAGGAAGGCACAGAGGTATGGGCACTGAGCCCATGGACATGAAGGGACTATGAAGGAAGGAAAAGAAGGTGATTTCTAGCACCTGTAAAGAGAACTGGGAAGCCTGGGACCTTCCTTTGGTTGGAGGGGTCATTAGTTCCCCCCTTCAGCTACTAACATCCAAATGAAGAGCACAGAAGAGTATCATGAGCAGGGACCAAAACTGGTCGAGCATCCAGACCTGATCCTCACATCCTACTTGCCACAGCAGCACTGAATCCCTTAAGTACAGACAGTTTCTAAGCTGTCCAAATCAAGGTGCAAGACACTGGCTGGCCTTCTGCCACCCTGGTCCCATAAATTCCTTCTGGAGCTTTTGAGACCTTAAAGCCAATGGGCTGCCCCAGTCACTGGCTGGTGCTGCCACGTTGAAGACCTCTGCACAAACCTGAACCTTGTATCTCCAAACCAAGATGTCCAGCCTTGCAATCACCCATGCCCCTGGCTCCCAGACCTGTGTTTCCTTCTCTCCCATCTCTGTTCCAAGCCTCCATGAAGCAGCTCAGAACCCGTTGTCAGCCAAGCACGGGCAGCCTGAGGCTGGCTGCATGGACAGGATGGCAGCTTCTTGCCCAGGTCCAAGGATTTGTGAGTCAGAGGTGGCTGTGGTGGCAGGGGAAAACCCTCGTCAAACAATGACACTGTCCCCGAATGATGACATCTTGGTCCAAGACCTTCAGTCTCCTTCCAGCCTAGAAGCACCCCACCCATGGTGACCATGGCCATCCATCCATTCATTTGGGTTATTCCAAAGTGAAAAGGTGCTGTACGCTGGGATCACAAAAACTAGCCAGGGCTTGGTGCAGGCAGCAACTCCTCAGTTCGGAGTCAATACAGATCGATATTCCTGGGGGAGAGAGACATATCAGCTTCACCTCACCATCTTTCCCCTGTTTTGGTGCAATGTGTCCTCCTAAAACCAAAGATTTTGCTTTCGAGCAGTTACAGGGATTTGTCTTCTCTCTAGGCTGGTTGAGCTGGAGTCAAAGCTGAGAACACCCAGGCCAACAAGCTGGTGCCCCCCACACCTGGGTGAAGCAGGCGATGTATAAAGCCCTTGCTCTCTGCTTGGCATAAGCAGCTTCCATGGGAAACACTCTGCCTGGGAGCAGAAGAGACTGCCCCAAGTGTAGACGGACAGGCAGCAGCTCTGAAAGACAGAGCTCACTCAGTCCTCAGCGCAGTGTCAGCCTGCTTACAAGGTGTACGTGGTACACGCCAGGGCTCGCTCTCCACCGCTGGAACCCGCTGGCACAATTCATTATCTATGCAAATTGCTCACATAAAATGGATCAGGGACTCAGGACCAGGGCAGTGCTTATGGGTAACTCCATTCTACTGACCAGTTTGGGGAGACATAGAGGCCTGAAGTAACAGAATATTCAGCTCTCCAAGCTGCCAGGCTCCCCACACTGGCCCAGACTTGGACTAGCATGCACTCATGCTGCTGGTCCACATCCCTGATCATACTCAACACCTTTCTCTGGGCCTTTTCTAGATCTCCTCCATCCTTTCTGAGACTAAGCAATCAACTCTGGACACAGCAATGGTTGACTTTCTGCAGGGCTGTAGTACGTTTATTATACCATTTATTGCACAGTGTTATCAACCTGGTCATTCAAACTTAAATCCATTCCGCCTAAGCTTGCTAGACCAGATGCTGAGGGCATGTTATCTGAAGGGTCTAACGCAGTATATAAAGGCAAGGGGTGAGATCTGGTGGGGTTATAAGCCATGACACCACGGGGTACGTTCCCCACTGCTCCAGACCCAACAGAAACCTGGGTTTACACGGGCTGCACTTTGAACGTGGCCAAACACCCCTCGGAAGGACGACCAGGGGTCACACAAGACGGGGTCTTTTCCCTTGGAAAACAGCAGCACTGAAAGGGCCTTAGGCGATTGTGGAAACAACATGAGCTGAGCACAAACTCGCAGGACAAAAGGGGGCTTAGCTGGCAAACAATCTGATGGGCTTTAGCAAAGGGGCAGTGAATAGAGGGGAAGCAGCCTATCTCAGTGCACGGATGGAGCAAGTCCATCACTGCGGTATGGTCACAGCTCCCTTGTCTGCACTTCAAAGCAGCTGTTGACAACGTGGAGGAGACGCAGGAGAGGGGCACAGGCACTATTCGAGGTCTGGAAAACCTGCCTCCGAGTGAAGGGCAGCAGCAGCTTTGGGTTGCCGGAGAGATGCTCGAGGTGCAGCCTGACACGCACACCTGCGGAGAGGTTTTTGAGAGCAGACAGGTTTCAGTTTAGCAGAGACCAGATGGTGAAGCACAGCAGACACGCACGCTTTGCAGCAGGGGAAGCAATAAAATATGGGAACAAGTGACTTGGGGAGCAGTTGCTCACTGCTGCTCTGGCCACGGACCTGAGCTTGCTTCTTCATCAAGGTCCTGGCAGAAGGGGAGACCAGACGATCAGACCAGTCCCTCTGTCCACACGCTCTGCCTTGCACAGCTCAGGGGAACAGAAAGATCAGAAGGGTGTGCAAGACGCACTTTTTTTTTTGGACAGAGCCTTAGATAAAGAACAGGGCCAGGATTAATGCAGCTGCTGCCCCGAGGCCAACTGCTCTACAAGCTTGTCTGCTGGAGCAGAGCAGGGTAAAGCACTCGAACCTGCCCACCTTTGTCTGGCAACTGATCCAGAGGCTCGTCTCTCCCCAAATACGTGGCCCCCCTGGCCCAACCTGCTTGCATGTCTTCTCCAGAGCCTGCTTTTAGGCAGAGCATGTCTCTGATGGCTGGTTTTGGGTGTCTGGAAACCCTCCTGGTATGGCAGGGGCTGGGGCCGGTATTCTGACCCTGCAGCATCTCTCTGATACTGTTATCAACCCAGCGTGGCCTCAGGTTTCGCAGGGGCCAGTGCTGTCCGTCAGGGTTTGCTCAGGAAGAAATCATCAGTGCTTGAGGGGCATCCATCCTCCAGTGCATCCTTCCTCACCCCCACGGGACCCCCAGCACTGCGGGGGCTCAGACGCGTCATTCTCACTCTTGAGCTCTTCCAGAGGCTCTGCGGGGACCAGAACACCCTGCTCCCATCATCTCGCCGTGTCCATCCCCTACCCTGACCCACCACCTGCCCCAGCCCCTCAAGTGGCACAGGGATGCCTCTGCATCCAGCCATGGGCTCAGACACGACCAGAATGGGTCTTTGAGGAAAAGATGCCAAGAAAAGCCATGGGAACATCAGAATATATCAGATTCTGGGGTGGGGGGACATCAAGAAAAATCAAGCTCATTTATGTGATCCCACCTCTTCACAGCCAGTAAGATATGGTACGGGTCAGCACAAATCACAGAAATTAAAATATGTGTCCTGGCTGTGCTTCAGATGCCTCCCAGCTGACAGACACGGGATGTTGGATGAATCTGTCCCCTGTGGCTTTGTCTGCTTGCTTTTTAGAGCCTTTAATGCACTTGGCATTCACAAACACTGCATGGCAGTGAGTGCCACTGTTCAGTAACACACCGTAGAAAAATGCTTCCTTTAGCTCAATTTAAACCTGCTAGCATCTCCCCTTTGCAGTCTGTTTCTGCACCCATTCCTAACTCATGAAATTACGTTCTTGGTCAGGCTGTGATAAAATAAGAGCTTCTAGTGATGGACGTTGTCAGGAGCTTTTGGAAAATCAAGGACACTTTCTCAAGAAACTCTCCCTGATTTGCACACACACGTCTTCCTCAGCTAGCTGCCCTGGAGAAGCATCCCCTCTGCAGCAAGAAGTCATCTTAACCTTCTTCCAGGCTAACATGCACATGTCTATTCATTTGGTCTTTTATTATAACATTGATAACTTGCTCAGTGCAAAAGTCAGATTCACTGACCTTTAGTTTCCCAGGTCACTCTTTCAAAAATTGGGACCGTATTTACCAGCTTCCAGTCTTCTGGGACAGAAATTTAGATAGCAGGGCCCACAAAACATCTGACTTGGCTGGTACCCTGATGAGTGCGATATGCCCCAGTGACTGTTTCTGTCTAGTTTATCAGCTCATTTTGCAGCCTTCCAGCTTGACTCCTCTGCACCAGGCAATTTTTCAGCTCTTTTTTACTGGGAAGCAATGCTGCAAACCCCAGAGACAGGCAGGGGTTTCCTACACAGATGTGCTCACCTCTTCCAGTGGGCACAGAGCATCTCCCTGCCCAGTCTGCATCACTTTGGGGATCCCTACTGCCCCGTCCTTGGGGAGGGAGCCCCATCTCCTCCTTGGATCTGCTCTGGCACCAGGTGCCATCCCCCAGGCCAGGGGCTGGGGCAGGCAACCAGATCCCTTCCTCATCTCAGGGAGCAGGATAAAACCCAGCAAAGAAAAAGGGCGTTTTCCAGGTGCAGATTCCAGCATTTCCCCTGCTAGTGGCTCCAGAGGCAGCGTGTGCTTTGTGTTCATATGCCAGGCTTACCCCGTCCCACCATGCAGCCCTCTGCTCTCACACCTCTGCTGACTGTGATATTTTGGGGTGGCAAGGCAAGAGCACACCCGTGCAGATGCCTGACCCTGCAGACAAGTCTGGGTGTGCAAGGTGTATATGTGACCGATCATACATAGGTTTTGTACCTCTCACTGATCCAGGCAGGGAGCTATCCAGGTAAAGCCCCTGCTCACACCTCTCCATGGCCATTACCAGAGCAGAAGAGAGTTTATCCCATGCCAGGACCAGCATTAGCCTGCAGAAAGCCCTTCCTCTTCTTCCCCATCAGCAGGGGTTTAGCACTGGCCCACCAGCTCCCTGGGAGTAGGGCAGGTGAAGCCAAATACTTTTGCTAATCCTGGCTCCGAAGAGCTGCTCTCAGGTTACAGACGATGTGAATAGGATCTATGTTCCAGGGTGATCAGACTTCCTGGAATTTCTGCAGGACCAGTTATCTGTTCCTGTAACCATCTGCAGCTGAATGTGCTGGTATGGCCCAAGTCCAAAATGCCCCCATCTCTTCAGAGCCCGATCTCATGTCTTTGGGTGAAGCACGGCTGGCAGCAGGAAAACTACCCTGCAGCTTCACACATGGGTCGCCCTTATTGAACGGCCCAGAGCACCTCGGAAACTTGATCTCCACAGCCTTCGACAGCCCAGACGAGAAGAGGCAAAGAGCCCCTCGGCCACCAGACGCGCCAAATGTGACTCCCTAACTTATACCAAACCACAACCTGACACTGCCTTTGCAGATTCATTTAGGGTTGACTCAGCTCCCCAGCATCACTGAGAGCCCACAGCACTCTCAAAATGTCCTCATGCCATCCCTGCCCGCAGAGGAGTGTTTCAGATGAGGAGAAATCCTCATGTTGCAGCCTGTTCCTGTCCCAGTAGGTCTGATGCCTCTTTTTGGGTACCATGAGCTCCCCAAGGCTAGGCTGATGGTGGGATATTGTCCCTTGCTCAGGAGAAAGTGAACTGCAGTGAGCAAACAGCTCAGGTCACGCGAATCCAGACAAAGAATTTCTCTCCGCACCTTGCAGAAGATGCTGCCGTCTGGCACTGCAGAGCAGACCACAGCGTTTTCTCCCCCATCATCACCCATATTGGCTTTCTGGAAAGAGCAGGTGCCTTAAGGCCCGCCGGTATCACTGCAGGACTTGAGGGACATGATCCCTGTGCACAGATCCCTGTCTGCTGCTGCTGCTGCTACTCAGGCAGCTCACAGACCTCAGAGCACCTCCCGCTCCATGGCTATCCACGCCACAGCAGCAGAGCTGGCAGAGCTGTGCTCTGTCACCCGCTGTGCTCGCTGGGGATCAGCAGCTGCAGCCGAACAGCGCTGTTGCATCCACATGAAGATCACTTCTTGCAGCACATATGTCCAGACTTGGCCCTCACCAGAAGAGCAGCCCAATGTGGGAGAATGGAGTGAAGCAGCCGTGGTGCACGGGATGGCCTCGTCCCTGCGTCCTTTCTGCCACCAGTCACTTCCATGAGGGCCTCAGCGCTGTTTTACTTGCAGGTCCTCTTATTTCTTTCCCTGCCCAGCTCATAGATGGCACTTCATAACCCTGTAGTTACCTCCCTAGCAGGGTCTCTGCTTTCCCACGAACTTGCCTCTCATCTTTCCAGCCTGAGACACCATGGGCAGAAAGACCTGCCAGGGAACCATGGAGCAAATGCCCTGTTTAACCTATTTCCCACCATCTTGCAGCCCTGATGCTGCATTTCTCCAGCCTTGACGGCCACCACATATGCAGTGATACGTTTCCCTAGGGACTCTGCTGGATATTCACAAATCAATCTCAGTACCTGCCTGACAGCACATCAAGCTAACCAGCCTGTCTTTTCATGGCAGGTGCTGCCCAGGGCTTCTCACATTAGTAGACAGCAATTAACCAGGTGAAAAATAATAGAAAAGTCCATGGAGAGAGTGTCATTTTGATCTGTGCTTCCTGCTCCTCAGCAAAGCATGTTCGTTGCCAGGCTTTGCAGGGGAGAAAATGTTTCTGCGTGGGAGAAGCTGTGTCTGGCAATAGCAGCCTCAGCAGCATGAGACTCCCAAATCTGACAGCAGAGCATCCTTAGTCAGATCACACCATCCCGCCAGGGCTCAGTCTGCTGCTCCTGGGACAAAACCCCATGGAAGGAGCTGGAAACAGCTCATCCAAAGCATCCCAAGCAGAAAAGGGGGGATGCGGCTCCACTACCAGCAAGCCCAAATCCTGATGCCGCTCTACACCCTCAGCTGGGGGAAGACGGGCAGAGCCGCGGCAGCCGAGCGGGGTTTCCAGGAGAGCTCCATCCTCGCCGCTGCAATCCGGCTCCCGGGGAGCGGGCTGTATCCTGAGGAATGTGGCTCTTGAACTGAACTCCAAAGGCTTTTGCAAGCCTTTCAATCCCAAACACAGAGGCTGAAAGGGGGCGAGTGCCCCCACGGCGGGGAGAGCGGTGGGGTGGGATTAAAGCCGGCACTAACGCCCGGCTCTCAGCAGCGGCGTCTGAGCAGCGCCGGGAGAGGTCAGGATTAGGGGAAATCCTTTCAGACCAAAGGCGACTTAAGCAGCTCTGTCCTTGCACACACAGAGGGGGCACCCCCGAATCTCTCCCCTGCAAAAGGCCATGCTGGGGGCAGGAGGCAAGGGGCAGCCTTTGTCCCTTTGATTCAAAGCAGAGGGCAATTAGGTGATGGACTTAGAGCCCAGGGAGCACCGCTCCCCGCCTCCGCAGGCAGCTCTCCCTCTTTCTCTGCTTTCTTTCATCCTCCACCCCAGCTCCTAAATCCATCTGCACTAGGCCTTTAATTGAATTAGCCCAGCACCTTTCACTGGGAACAAGTTAAGACGATTTCAATGCAGTGTGATTGCTTTTTACAGCCCCAGACGGGTTTGACAGGGACCACAGGGATGAGTTTAACATGGGGCGATTTATCCTGGGTGCCTCTTATACCTGAAATACTGCAGGTTCTCCTTAAAACCCAGCATCAGGAGGCCTGCAACAGCCTGGGATCACGGTTTTCATAGGGAAAAAAAAATATATTTCTGGGCTTTGTGAGAAGACAGAGCTTGAAAACAGTAATCCCAAAGGGACAACCCAGCGCCTCTGGTTTCTGCAACTCTGAGGACCTGATGGCTGGTGTTTGCAACTCTGAACATCTTGGGAGACCACGACATCCTGCTGGGCTCCAGAAGCGTGACCCAGGCAGGTCAGCACAGCAGCTAAAGAAGCCCCTTGGGGCTGGGGAAGGTGCTGCTGCTGTCCTGCTGTTCCCATAACCTCCTCCATCCTTTTCCACTGCTGTGGTGGTTCCCCCATCCCTGTAGAGCTGCAGGCACCAACCACTGCCAGGTCTTTCCTGCTCAACCATCTCCTCTTCCTCCCACTTTTCTGCATTCGTATAAGATGCTCTGGAAGTGCCTCCATTAACACCCCATATTTTTAAGTTAAATCAGTTTCCAGCAGGATAAGTCTCTCTGGGTGGGTTCTTCCAGTCCCCAGAAGCTTTGGGGAAGAATTTCTCTTACATACATGTGCACAGCACAAGGGATGGAGGTCAAAGGCATATCAGTATGTACTACATCTCCATGCACATATCTGTGCGCTGTCTGCCATGCAGGATGGCTATGACCCCCCGGGAAAGACTGTCCTGGGCAAATAGAGACGGATTTCAAACCAGCCAGACCCACACACGGCAACAACACGCAAGACTTCTGTCTTTCTGCTGGCTTGCGATTTCATGGTATGTTACAGAGGCGTTGTGATAGGTGTGTTAGCGAGCCCTGCAAGAGACAGCTGGTGAGGAGGTGGGTTGTGAACGAGGCTGTCAGGATGGGTTTGCATGCAGAGGATGGGTTTGAATGCAGATCTGGGCTGCTCCAGGCCCATCCACTCAAACACAAGCCCGAGAGCCTGAGGAGACATTGTCTAAATCACAAACGCCCATACCCTGACCAGCATTCTGCCCACAGGGGATTTATGCAGCAGCTTTACTAAAGGGAAAATGGTATCAAACCAGCCTCCTTCTCCCTGTTTCCCATGTTCCTTGTCCGGAAACATTTAATAATGAATGCACCACAGCCTGGGATGGACGCGAGGTGCTCAGCCTGCGCAGGTGAGAAGCCATGCTCTGCTCAGATCCTGATCTCTGCTCTAATTTGGTTAAGGACAGGAGACATCCCAGTGTCTGGGAATGGCCACAGACCTGCTCTGTGTTCGTCTCCAGTCCCAGGTTGGCACTGAGAGGCCAGGAGCCCACAGGGGCAGGGGGAACCACTCCAAATGGCCTGGGAGCAGCGGTCTGGTCTTTGCCTGGAGATTTCACCACCAGTGCTGCTTGTGCCCATCCCATCAGCCCGTTACAGAATCACAGAATGTCA